>JAWNPK010000051.1:600000-936828 GCA_035047565.1 Drosophila mulleri | reverse complement strand
GCGGATCGGGAAAATTTTAACACTTTATAAATCGGAGTTATACACGAGTGTGTGTTCCAAATTTCAAGTCTCTAGCTTCAATAGCGGCGAAATGAACTGCGTTCATACGGACAGATGGACGGACGGACAGACAATATTCTAATTCACTTCGTGAATGAGTATAAAAAATAAGAGTTAACGAAAGCAGTGCATTAGAAGGATTTTGAACAACCTAAATATTAATAAACAAAAGAGAAACCTCAAAACAAACAATATCAAAGCATCTTCATTAGCAAACCAAAGCAAAATAAAAGAAAAAAAAAGACTTGGTGGTGTTTGGACAAGATCACTGCATCGAGCAAGGATCTTGAACAAGTTCAAGTTCATTAAATGCTGAAACTGAAAAGGTGAATTAAAATATATAAAAGTGCAAAATCTATATATGTAATAAAAAATGAAATTAAACTAATTTCAATTCCCAACAGTACAATGTTGATGTCTGAACAAGATCACTGCATCGAGCAAGGATCCTGGGCAACTTCAATTGTATAAAAACAGAGAAGAGGAAACAAATAAAATAAAATAAACAAAATTTAAAATAAGAAAAAATGCGTGTGTAACCTTTGTATTATACAAAACCAAATGTACATACATACGTATGTTACAAAAGATGACTGATGTCTGTCCGCCCTTAGGTATGATAACTGCAACGCGCAAGAATCACACCTCGCTTCAGCACAGTTGTGAAACAAAACAAGAATACAAATTAATTATGAAACAAGTAAGAAGACTCTAGTCGAGACTGCTCGACTAGGAGATACCCTGAACCCTCCATGCTGATGGTCCAATCATTCAAAGCACACACATACACATGCACCCACCCGCACGCATAGGCCCGTGCTCTGCTAACTGCGCAGCAGCGACTGCGCTTGGGCTGCGCTGCGGTATGGGCAATATTATGAGAATTTATTTGTTGAATAATTTCGTTTGTAGACGTACAATCTTAATGAAACTTTCAGAACGTATTCATAATGTATAAATGTGTGTACATTCCAAAGCACAAGTCTCTAGTACTTAATATACGTTTTTTTTTCGAATTGTGGGCGAAAGGGGGCGTGGTATCCAAAATCTGTAAATTACAAAATGTGTGTATCCATCAAATGTATATAAATACAGTAAATCTGAAGTCTCTAGGTCTAATAGTGTTCAAATAGGGCTGAAAAAACAATATCAATTTATCGATTATCCTCGATAAAAAAAAAATCGAATGATTTTTTCAGATTGTGGTTTTATCATTACTAAGCGTGTATTTGCCAAAGCTCAAGTCTCTAGTATTTGAAATACGCCTTTTACAAAGGTAAGGGTAAGGGGGTGGATATAGGGGTGGGGGGTGAAATTGAACAAAAATCGAAAAAATGCAGTCGAGTCTACATTTAAAATTTGGAGACTTTAGCTCTAAAGGTGTAGGAGATATAATTTTATAACTGGTTTTCGATAAGGTTTTTGATCGATAAAAAAATAACGGGATGAGTTATCGATCTTTTGTGATAAACTCGATATGCGCGCGGCTATATACGAGCATTTTAAAAAAAAGTTGAAGACTCTAGCTTCTATATCTTCTGAAATCGACGCGTTCAAACATACGGACAGACGGACGGACGGACAGACGGACAGGGCTAAATCGACTCAGTTCGTCGCCCTGATCAAGAATATATATACTTTATGGGGTCTGCCACGCCTCCTTCTGCCTGTTACATACATTTCAACAAAAAACATTATACCCTGATTTCCCATTTTCTAATGGGTTCAGGGTATAATTAGCGCGGAAAAGGTAAAATAAGATGAAGCAGGTACGAAATTGAAGACGAATGAAAGTAGCAAGGGGGAAAATAAATAAAGGTAACGAAGAGAGATGCAAATGAAGGTAAGGGAGATACGGTAAAGTAAGTTAAGCCAAAGGGAGATAAAATAAAGCGGAATACAGGAAAGCGAAATAAAACAAGATAGATTAAGAAGGATTAAGAAGGATAAAGAAAGCGAAATAAAATAAGATAGATTAAGAAGGATAGAGAAAGCGAAATAAAATAAAGTAAACCAAGAAGAACAAAAAAAAACAAGTAAGAAAGCTCTAGTCGAGACTGCTCGACTACGAGATACCCTTAACCGTCCGAGCAACAGCCATTTCAATCATTTTTTAGTGTCTTTCAGCTTACATACAAACACACACACACACGCAAACACATACATAGACACTCATAGGCACGCACGCATTAACAGGCATGGGCTGCAGTGTGGGCTTACTATGGGAACTAAATTGTTCAATAACTTTTTTTGTGGACGTACGTTCTTCATGAAACTTTCAGAATGTGGTTTTATCATTACTATGCGTATATTTGCCAAAGCTCAAGTCTCTAGTATTTGAAATACGCCTTTTACAAACTTATGGGTGAGGGGGTGGATATAAGGGTGGGGGGTGAATTATAACAAAAATCGAAATTCTATCACGTGCAGTCGAGTCTACATTTAAAATTTGGAGACTTTAGCTCTAAAGGTGTAGGAGATATAATTTTATAACTGGTTTTCGATAAGGTTTTTGATCGATAAAAAAATAACGGGATGAGTTATCGATCTTTTGTGATAAACTCGATATGCGCGCGCTATATACGAGCATTTTTAAAAAAGTTGAAGTCTCTAGCTTCTATATCTTCAGAAATCGACGCGTTCATACATACGGACAGACGGACAGACGGACATGGCTAAATCGATTCAGTTTGTCGCCCTGATCAAGAATATATATACTTTGTGGGGTCTGCCACGCCTCCTTCTCCCTGTTACATACTTTTAACAAAACCATTATACCCTGATTTCCCATTTTCAATGGGTTCAGGGTATAAAAAAAAACAAAGAGAAATAAAGCAAATTGAGAAGAATAAAGGAAACAAAATAAAAGAAAGTATATTAAGAAGAATAAGACAAAAAATAACAAAATAGATTAAGACGAATAAAGAAAAGTAAAGAAAAACTAGAATAAGTGTATAAAGGCAAAGAAGAGAATAAAGAAGTAGAATAATATAGATTAAGACGATAAGAAGAATAAGACAAAAAATAACAAAATAGATTAAGACGAATAAAGAAAAGTAAAGAAAAACTAGAATAAGTGTATAAAGGCAAAGAAGAGAATAAAGAAGTAGAATAATATAGATTAAGACGATAAAAGCAAACAAAATTGTATAAGATAAGAAAATTTGGAAAAAAAAAATAATAAATATATAATGTTAACGAGAGAGTAAAAAAAAAAAAAAAAAAAAAAGGAGAAGAAGAAAAAAAAAATAAATAAATAGATAAATAAGAAAAAAAAAAAAGAGAAAAGCAAAGTTAAACGACTAGAGATCATTAGTATAAGTAACTAAGGACGCAGAGCATCCGGGCATCAAGGAGGGAAGGAGTGGCATAGCGGTTGCACGAGACCTCGGCCTTGACGACGAGGACCGCGTGGAGGATTTAAGAAAGAGATTGTCGTCCTACATCCAGGGCGGTGGCTATTCGGCGGAAGTCAAAGGGCGACTGACTGAATGGGAGGCACGATTCTCTTCGGGAGGCGCGATGTCGAGCATGGGCAGCCGCGCATACCAGAAGTCAGAGCCCGATATACGAAAAATCCAGGAGAGTGGTTCTATTTCGACGGCGCCGCTGAGGCGCGTACCGACGGCGAGCAGCATGGCTGGGAGCCGGAGGGACGAAAAGTCGAAGGGATCCGGCAATGGAGGCGAGATGAGTGTTGAGCGTCGGACTCCAGCGCTCTCACCGCCACCAGAGAGGCACCCGCCTTGGAATATCGCCGAGCAAGTCAGGAAGTGGGGAATGAAGTACGACGGTCGGTCGGATCCCCTCGGCTTCATCGAAATCTTGGAGGAGCGAGCTATAACTTATGGGATTGAGCTGGACAGGATGCCGAGGGCGCTGAGCGAGGTGTTGGCAGACAAGGCGGCCAAATGGTTCCTGATCAGCGGGCTAAGAGATGTGCCCTGGTTGGAATTTAAGAAGGAGTTCTTGGACTTCTTCTTACCTCCCCAATACCTCGAGCGTTTGGAGCACCAGATCCGGGCGCGCCGGCAGCGGGAAGACGAACTCTTCAAGGACTACTTGATTGAGCTGCGTTTATTGATGCGTCAGGCTAGATACAGCCCGGCCCAAGAATTGAATAGGGCCTACGAGAACGCATCCCCGGAATACAGACTGTACGTACGGAGGCACGATTTCTCATCTCTAACGCAGCTGACCCAGATGGCCGCGGAGTTCGAGAACGTGAGGAGCCAACAGAGAGAACAAGGAAGGAAGGCTACGGTGGGGACCATCGGGCCCAAGCCAGTGGAGGTGCGGCAGAATAATCCCTTCCGCGCAAAGACATCTGTTCCCCGATCTGGAGGACAAGCAGAGGGGCGGACAGAGACGCCGGTGGACGCTGGACCTAGGCCAAGCCGAGTTTGTTATCGATGTGCACAACCCGGACACTTCGCGCGAGAGTGTCATAACGCACAGGTGTTGTTTTGTCGACACTGCGGTCAGCGAGGCCGGACTGCGAGGGAGTGCTGCGAACGAGACAGCTCGGGAAACGGCCAGGGGCGCCCTCCAAGAGGGCGGAGCGGCGCCAATTAAACACGGAAGATGAGAAGAGGAACCCGCTCCGAGTAAAGGAGTGGAAGATCGTCGCGTCGGTGACGGTCGGGAGTCAAAGGATGACCGCCACGATCGACACTGGAGCCACGCGCAGTTTTGTCAGTGAGAACTGCGTGCGCCAACGGACGATGGGAGGCGAGCGTTGCCAGGTTGAGTCGCGGATCAGGTTGGCCGATGGGTCAGCACTGGACGTGACAGAGATGGTGAGGACAGATGTGAGCCTGGCAGAAAAAACCGGCGGAAGTAAACTTGCTGATAATGCCGACCATGCTGGACCATGTCATCCTCGGCATGGACTTCCTATGCGCCATCGGCACTACGGTGCGTTGCGGCAACGCGGAGCTCGAGATGAGGATGGTAGACGACGTGGGAGAAGGCGCATCGCCATCAAGTGAACAACGAGTGGAGAAAGGCAACAGCAGTCTTGGAGAGCAACGCCAGCTCGTCGAGGGAGTGAAGGAGTTGGGCTCGGAGGCGTTGCACGAGGTCGCAACGCCAAAAGAGGGCCCAAAGTCGGTAATCGCAGTGTCAACGGTCGGCGTCCAGCAAGCGTCGAGCCAAGGCACAACGCCCGACGAGAACAGAGACAAGAGGAAAAGAATGGAAAAGGGAACGTCGGAGGAAAGACTTAGAGGGGGTCTCCCAGCGACAAGGAGAGACAGAAAGGAAAGGAGCGAGATAATGGAGGACAAAAGGGGAGCTGGGCCTCCCGCGAGAGCTGTAAAGCAGAGTGAGGACTTGAGGAGCGGACCCGAGGAGCGGTCGCCGGAGTTTAAATCAGTCGAGTTGGAGAAGGAAGGTGAGCCCGAGGGCGGCCCACCGACAAGAGAAGCAGCAGAGAGCGAATACGGAGGACATGAACGATCCGCGCCCAATAGTAAGGAGTGGCCGGATGAGTTAGAGAAAGAACTGCAGGAGTTCCTCGAGGCAGAGTTGGCATTGTTCGAGGACCTCGAAGGCGTGACGCACATCGCTGAGCATAGCATCCGGATGAAGGACGACAAGCCTTTGAAGCAAAGGTACTACCCTAAAAATCCGGCTATGCAAAAGGTGATCGACGAACAGGTGGACGAGTTGCTTCAAGCTGGAGCGATTGAACCGTCGAAGAGCCCACACAGCGCACCCATAGTCTTGGTCAAGAAAAAGACTGGGGATTGGCGCATGTGCGTAGATTATCGACAGCTCAACGCTAACTCAGTCCCGGATGCGTACCCGGTTCCGCGGATTCTTCACATTTTGGAGAAGTTACGACACGCACGATTTATATCTACGCTGGATCTAAAGAGCGGTTACTGGCAGATCCCGATGGCGGCGGATAGCAGGGAGTACACGGCGTTCACCGTGCCAGGCAGAGGACTGTTCCAATGGCGAGTGATGCCATTCGGTTTGCATTCGGCGGGGGCGACATTCCAGAGGGCATTGGATACGGTCATCGGGCCCGACATGGAACCTCACGCGTTTGCGTATCTAGACGACATAGTGGTCATCGGAGCGACGAAGGAGCAACACGTGGCTAACCTGAAGGAAGTTTTCCGGCGGTTGCGAAAGGCCAATCTCAGACTCAACAGAAAGAAATGTAGCTTCTTTCGAGAGAAGTTGGCGTACCTTGGCCACGTGATAAGCGGAGAGGGGATTTGCACTGATCCCGCGAAGGTCGAGGCGATCCAGAGCCTCCCAGCGCCTTCGAATCTCAAGGAGCTGCGGCAGTGCCTAGGAATGGCATCATGGTATCGACGCTTTGTACCAAACTTCGCGTCACTGGTACAACCGATGACGAAGCTGCTAAAAAAGGGCCAGAAGTGGATCTGGAGCGAGGACCAGGAGGAGGCGTTGCAGAAACTCAAGGAGAGTTTGACAACCGCGCCTATCCTGGCCTGTCCCGACTTCTCGGCCAAATTCGTGTTGCAGACCGACGCCAGCGACTGCGGCCTCGGCGCAGTGCTGACGCAAGAAGTCGAGGGGCAGGAACGAGTGATAGCATACGCCAGCCGGAAGTTACTGAAGGCGGAGCTAAACTACTCGGCCACGGAGAAGGAGTGCCTCGCAATCGTCTGGGCGATCCGAAAGATGCGATGCTACCTGTAGGGTTACAGATTCGACGTTGTCACGGATCACCTAGCGCTGAAATGGCTCAACTCCATAGAAAGTCCCACGGGCCGGATCGCTCGTTGGGCGCTAGAGTTGCAGCAATATCAGTTCGACATACGTTATCGTCGAGGGAGCTTAAACGTAGTGGCCGACGCACTGTCCCGGCAGCCCATAGACAGTTGCGAGCAGGCCGTGGAAGAAAATCCTCTTTGCAGGTGGATAACAAGGATGCGTGAAAGGATCGCAAAGGGAGCCTGAGAAATTCCAGGACTATGTGGAAGAGAACGGGCAGTTATATCGGAATATAGGCCATCGGATAGACGAGGAAGATTTTATCCCATGGAAGCTCTGCGTCCCGAGCAGTTTGAGGGGCAGAGTGATGAGGGAGTGTCATGACGCTCCCACGGCTGGACATCAAGGAGTAAGGAAAACGGCAGCACGTCTTGCGCAAAGGTACTATTGGCCGGGCATGTTCCGGGATGCCGCCAAGTACGTGAAGTGTTGCGACACTCCAGTACACGGCGCCTTATTCGCCGCAGGAGAACCCGACGGAGAGAACAAAGAGACAATGATAGCACAGTATATCGACGGCCACCAGAGCTCATGGGACGAGCTGTTGCCGGAGATAACGCTAGCAGTCAACTCGAGCGTGGCCGACTCCACGGGCTTCACTCCAGCATTTCTGATGTTAGGGCGGGAGCCACGCCTACCCGCCGCTTTATACGATGAAGTCACTCCCGGTTCGGCGACTAGAGAGACCCAGCCCGAGGCCAAAGGAGTCAAAATGAAGGAAATTTTTCACATAGTGCGTAGTAACTTGCAGCAAGCATCAAAGGATCAAGGCAGGCACTACAACTTGAGACGGCGTGACTGGAGACCAGCGTTGGGTTCGGCGGTGCTGTTACGGCAACATCAACTGCCGAACGCGGTGGAAACTGGCGAAACTGGCGCCCAAATTCGACGGCCCCTACAAGGTCGTTAAGTTCCTGTCCCCCAACGTGGTACGGATGACGAAGGAGGGCGAACGCAAGAGGAGGGTGGCCAACATTGCGCAGTTGAAGCCATTCCATCAAGAAGACGAAGAAAGCGACACGATCACGGAAACCGAGACCGGGGAAACGGGGAACGAGGAGCAAACCCCGCTGTACCCGGCGAAGGCAACCAAAGGCCTTGACAGATCTACGCATCTCACCAACCACTAACTTCCCCGTAGAGCCCTCTATTAATGCTAACACTAACGCAGTAGTTAGAGGGGCATTTCGGTCATTAACACGAACAAAAAAACAGAAAGCTAAAGAATCT
The DNA here is from genome assembly GCA_035047565.1 of Drosophila mulleri. NCBI lineage: Eukaryota > Metazoa > Arthropoda > Insecta > Diptera > Drosophilidae > Drosophila > Drosophila mulleri. Next base: position 928,782 of record JAWNPK010000051.1, on the reverse strand, counting down.
GAACTTACAGGGAAGTAACAATATGGAGGATGTCATTGAAATCAGCAGTGACGACGAAGGCTCAGTCCGAGTCGAAGACGCAAGCAGCGACAGTACGGAGCCGTTCTCCAGAGAAGAGGCGCGGAGTCGGCCAAAGGACCCGAGGCTCGGTAGGGAGTACTACCGTCGACAAGAGGAGCGGGCGCCACCCCGGCGTGTCCTCCGCTCGACGGTGAACTTGGCAACCCGGATGGACGGCCTTATACAACTTGTACAGGCCAGGTACACAACGGTGTATATCCAGGTGCCTCGGGGGGCACCACGCCGCCACTCGTGGAGGCGCGGGATGGAGTGGAAGAAGGGCACTGTAATGTGTCGAGAAGTTCCGATGAGGAGTTCCAAGCCGAGGACGCGAGCCCCGAGGAAGGCGGCACCGCAAGCCCCATACCCCGAAAGATGGGCGGTGGATCCCCGTCACGAGGGCGGGACGGCGACAGGGAGCGTCATCCCTCTGTCGATAACCCCACCCCGGAGACCGCGGCGCGGGATGGAGTAGAAGAGGAACACTTGAGTGTGTTGGGGAGTTCCGATGAGGAATTCCAAGTTGAGGATGCGAATCCTGAGGAGAATGGTAGCGCAAATCCTATTCCCCAACGCCGGACTGGCACCGACGTCGAGAGGGACCGACAGGGAATCCGTCAGGATTTCGCTGCGGTATACGCCGGGCGCGGTTGAAAACCGGCGCCTGTCATGCTCGTCGCAGTCCAGCGCAGAGCGCCCGACGGATCACTGCCAGGCGTCCAGGCGTAAGCGTCGTCGGCGACGACGAAGGGAACGATCAGTGTCCGCACGCAAGCCGAACCCCCGCACTCACACCCACGTTCAAGCGAGGAGAGGCGCCTGTGGGCAGACATGGCCGACCTACTGGATGGATGGGAGGTGAACCTCGAGGAGGCGCTTGGCGAGGAGGACGTAGAATCGAGGAGGATGTTGCCGCTAATCCCCATCGGCTGGAGGGTACACCCTGCCGGCACCGAGCTGAGCGCAGAGGTGATCCAGCTCCTGAGGCGAGAGGTGGAGACACGTAGACGGCAGCATAGGAGGACCCGCTTCCGGGTCACGGCGGGGGAACGGTCCTATACGGTGACCGTCAATTCGTCGAGGGGCGTGACAGTGGCCTTGTCGAAGTAAGTGGGGGGGGGGGGGGGGGGGTGTAAGGCGGCCTTTTGTGCCCACCTTACATTTTTGAAATGGAATAGTTTTATTGCGGTGAAGGAGACTTGGAGTTAGATTTTGTAGTTATTAGTTTATAGATGATAAGTGAAGATTGGAGTGAAATCGTTTTGTTGCTAATATTGAAGGAGCTAGTTTTGTTACAGGTTCTAAGTTTTGTAGTTATTAAGTTTATAAATACTAAGAGAAGATTGGAATGAAATAGTTTGGTTATTGATATCGAAAGGAATAGTTTTGTTACCGGTTTTAATTTTTATAGTTATTAAGTTTACATCTTTGAATTGTCGTTATATTTTTTAGTTGTAAGTAGTTGTAAGCGTTAGTTTGTAAGATAGGCATAGGTGCCGTAGCAGTTAGCATTAGCGAGTAAGAGGAATTCAAATAAGTGGGCGGGCACGCGATCAGCAATGCAACCGTGCGGCTCGAAAGCTCGCGGTGGTGGATTGCATTGCTGGTCGCGTGGTGAAATCTGCGCAGCAGCAAGAAAGGCTTGAAAGCTGCGCACAGATTTGAGTGAGTATCGGACGCTCGTCGAGAGCAGACGCGCGGTATAGAGGTTATAAGGAACAGGTGTAATAAAGTAAGAACATGTTTGAAAAATTTTGGCGTATCTATTCGTAGCTAGTCTATTAACTAATTTAGTAGCTTATTAACCACAACTGATTATAACAATACTAACAGGTAGTTAGAACGAGGGTACATCCCGTTCGCCAGAAGGTCAAAACTCTGGCATGCAAAAATCGCGTGGTCTTGAGTGAACGCCGGCGACAACGCTGGTGTTCCTCGATCCGCGATCTACCAATCGTAGTAGCCCCACTAATACCCCGCAATACGCCTTTGCAACCCCGACCCCAGCAATCTAGAGTGCGCTTGATCGCGCCATTCGATCACTGCAGCCATCCCACGTGCAAGCGTGTGGGGGCGTGGTCGGCGAGTTCGGGCCGCGTGGCCATTTAACACGTAATAACTCCCCCACCCTCTCCTATTTCTCTAACTGCGTACAGTGCCGTACTAATTTACAAATGTCTTATAAGTTGTGGCCCTGGGCAGACTGAGACTCTGACCCCGGCTGGAAAATAATGTAACCTTACAACGCAGTACGAGTTTATCATATTTTTTCGATAACTCATTCGATATCTTTTTTATCGAGGATAATCGATAAATTGATATTGTTTTTTCAGCCCTATTTGAACACTATTAGACCTAGAGACTTCAGATTTACTGTATATATACATTTAATGGATACACACATTTTGTAATTTACTGATTTTGGATACCACGCCCCCTTCGCCCACAATTCGAAAAAAAACGTATATTAAGTACTAGAGACTTGTGCTTTGGAATGTACAGACATTTATACATTATGAATACGTTCTGAAAGTTTCATTAAGATTGTACGTCTACAAACGAAATTATTCAACAAATAAATTCTCATAATATTGCCCATACCGCAGCGCAGCCCAAGCGCTGTCGCTGCTGCGCAGTTAGCAGAGCACGGGCCTATGCGTGCGGGTGGGTGCATGTGTATGTGTGTGCTTTGAATGATCAGCATGGAGGGTTCAGGGTATCTCCTAGTCGAGCAGTCTCGACTAGAGTCTTCTTACTTGTTTCATAATTAATTTGTATTCTTGTTTTGTTTCACAACTGTGCTTAAGCGAGGTGTGATTCTTGCGCGTTGCAGTTATCATACCTAAGGGCGGACAGACATCAGTCATCTTTTGTAACATACGTATGTATGTACATTTGGTTTTGTATAATACAAAGGTTACACACGCATTTTGCTTACTTACTTGTTAGTATAGTGTGATATATTAAATTTTGTTTATTTTATTTTATTTGTTTCCTCTTCTCTGTTTTTATACTCCTGAACCCATTGAAAATGGGAAATCAGGGTATAATGTTTTTGTTGAAATGTATGTAACAGGCAGAAGGAGGCGTGGCAGACCCCATAAAGTATATATATTCTTGATCAGGGCGACGAACTGAGTCGATTTAGCCCTGTCCGTCTGTCTGTCCGTCTGTCCGTCTGTCCGTCCGTCCGTCTGTCCGTCTGTCCGTATGTTTGAACGCGTCGATTTCAGAAGATATAGAAGCTAGAGACTTCAATTTTTTTTTAAATGCTCGTATATAGCACGCGGATATCGAGTTTATCACTAAAAATCGATAACTCATCCCGTTATTTTTTTATCGATCAAAAACCTTATCGAAAACCAGTTATAAAATTATATCTCCTACACCTTTAGAGCTAAAGTCTCCAAATTTTAAATGTAGATTCGACTGCACGTTAGAATTTCGATTTTTGTTCAATTTCACCCCCCACCCCTATATCCACCCCCTCACCCATAAGTTTGTAAAAGGCGTATTTCAAATACTAGAGACTTGAGCTTTGGCAAATACACGCATAGTAATGATAAAACCACAATCTGAAAGTTTCATGAAGAACGTACGTCCACAAAAAAAGTTATTAAACAATAAAGTTCCCATAGTAAGTCCACACTGCAGCCCATGTGTGTTTATGCGTGCGTGCCTATGAGTGTCTATGTATGTGTGACCGCGTGTGCATGTGCGAGTGTGTGTGTTTCTTTTGTAAGCAGAAAGACGCGAAAAATTATTGAAATAGCAGTTCTCCGAATTGTTCAGGGGATTTCGTAGTCGAGCAGTCTCGACTAGAGCTTTCTTACTTGTTATACAATTGAAGTTGCCCAGGATCCTTGCTCGATGCAGTGATCTTGTTCAGACATCAAGATTGTACTGTTGGGAATTGAAATTAGTTTAATTTAATTTTTTATTACATATATAGATTTTGCACTTTTATATATTTTAATTCACCTTTTCAGTTTCAGCATTTAATGAACTTGAACTTGTTCAAGATCCTTGCTCGATGCAGTGATCTTGTCCAAACACCACCAAGTCTTTTTTTTTTCTATTTTGCTTTGGTTTGCTAATGAAGATGCTTTGATATTGTTTGTTTTGAGGTTTCTCTTTTGTTTATTAATATTTAGGTTGTTCAAAATCCTTCTAATGCACTGCTTTCGTTAACTCTTATTTTTTATACTCATTCACGAAGTGAATTAGAATATTGGTTTTGTGCAATGTCCGTCTTGCTGTCCGTCCGTCCGTCTGTCCGTATGAACGCAGTTCATTTCCCCCCCTTTATAAAGTGTTAAAATTTTCCCGATCCGCCCACTAGGGGCGTGGCAAATCGGAAAATGCATTTTCCGATATACCAGAAACCATGTTAGTTGAAGAGCTAGAAAGCTGAAATTTGGTATGTAGGTCCGCGTCGACTACCCAAGTCTATCAAGCTATGGCGGATATATCTACGCCCATTGGGGGCGTGGCAAATCGGATAAAACTGTATCTCCGGAAGTCATAAAGCTAGAAAGTTGAAATTTTGCGCGTGAGCTAATGTTATGATTCTATAATGACTGATGAACAAATTTTATGTATACGCCCACTAGGGGCGTGGCAAATCGGACCTGAAGATATAGTGATTTTTAAAATTTTGCTATATTTTAGGCACTATTGATGCTAGAGACCTGAAATTTGGTATATATACGCGGGGTGACAACCTACGTCCAACGAGCTATGATGGATATATGTCCGCCCAAAGGGGGTGTGGCAAACCGCAAAAGCTTATATCTCCTACAGTTGAAGAGCTAGATGCTTCAAATTTGGAAAGTTGAGTTACTGGTAACATCCTCTATCGATGTCCGAAAAATAATAGTTACGCCTCTTTGGGGGCGTGGCTTATCGAAAAATACCCTGCAATTTTCACATTTTTGGAGCGTAAGCATTCAAATATGGCATGTACGTTACCGTTAGCTCGTTCTAAGAACAGGCCAAAAATGAGGCGTCTACGGCCATCTATGTATGTACATGTATATACAAATAGGCTTAATAGGCATTGATAACACGGAAGTAAACATTTTTATAAAATTAAAACAATATAAAAGAAGCTAAAATAACAAAAATTGGCAATTTACAAAAAATAGTTTCCCGCGGGATTTGAACTCGCACCCAAGCCAAATAGCATGTTTGTCAAAATAACTAGAACGAATTTAACTGGCGCCTCTGCCGACAGCGCTACCGCCTGCTTTGAACAACAGTAAATAAAACGAAATGATATTCTTGTTATGAAAAGCCAGAGTAGCTGTTAAAAACTTCAAGAACAATGCAAAAACCAATCAGTCGCATTTGTGATTCTTAGAAAACGCTAGAGTTCGCATTTATGTGTACATACACACACACATGCACACATAAAAATGAGCGCGTGTATAAGAAGGCTGGAATGCTTGATGCTATGCGTGCAGACTTATGTGTATCTGTATGTATATATGTATATACATTATATACATACATATATGCGTATATGCTATGAGGGCTATTTAAGAAGAAACAAATTTAAACTTATAAAATTGTTCGATTAAGAAAATGAAAAGTATTAAGTACCCTTTATTAAAGCTCGCACCTGTCCAATAAAATATCGATTTTATAATAAAAACGAAATATGTATGAAACAAGTAAGAAAGCTCTAGTCGAGACTGTTCGACTACGAGATACCCTGAACCCTCCGAGCAACAGCCATTTCAATAATTTTAGTGTCATTCAGCTTAAACAAACACACACACACACGCAAACATATACATAGACACCCATAGGCACGCACGCATTAACAGGCATGGGCTGCAGTGTGGGCTTACTATGGGAACTTAATTGTTCAATAACTTTTTTTGTGGACGTACGTTCTTCATGAAACTTTCAGAATGTGGTTTTATCATTACTATGCGTATATTTGTCAAAGCTCAAGTCTCTACTATTTGAAATACGCCTTTTACAGAGATGAGGGTAAGGGGGTGGATATAGGGGTGGGGGGTGAATTATAACAAAAATTCTATTACGTACAGTCGAGTCTACATTTAAAATTTGGAGACTTTAGCTCTAAAGGTGTAGGAGATATAATTTTATAACTGGTTTTCGATAAGGTTTTTGATCGATAAAAAAATAACGGGATGAGTTATCGATCTTTTGTGATAAACTCGATATGCGCGCGCTATATACGAGCATTTTAAAAAAAGTTGAAGTCTCTAGCTTCTATATCTTCTGAAATCGACGCGTTCATACATACGGACAGACGGACAGACGGACATGGCTAAATCGATTCAGTTTGTCGCCCTGATCAAGAATATATATACTTTGTGGGGTCTGCCACGCCTCCTTCTCCCTGTTACATACTTTTAACAAAACCATTATACCCTGATTTCCCATTTTCAATGGGTTCAGGGTATAAAAAAAAAACATTGAAGGGGCTTTGAACCTCCGCTACTCTAACATAACTCGCGTCGCCTTTATCACCCACGCTATTGCTTTGCTTGACTATATGGTAGCTAAAATATAATAACGTAATAACAGAGCGTCATCTGACAAAACTACAGTAACAGCTTGAAAATCCAGAAATCAATCGCAATTCTTAGAATATCAAAAAAGGCGCGCTTTTGTCTATACGCATAGAATAAACAATGAGTTTGTGCACATGTATTAGAAAATCGCGCTAATCTGCTGCTAGCTTGGAACCGGTATCCAAAATATACAAAAATTAAAATTGTATAAAATTGATTTGAAGATCCTAGTTCTAAAGATGTACTAGATATAAACGGCAATAGCTATCGATGATTTTTTTTAAATTATAATGAGATCTACGTTTGGGCTGTGAATGAGTATTCTGCAATCGGTATCGCCCGACTGCAACGTTCTTACTTGTTTTTATTATTATTATAATTATAATTATTATTATTATTAGTATTATTATTATTATTTTTATTTTTTGTTTTTTTTTTTTTTATACCCTGAACCCATTGAAAATGGGAAATTAGGGTATAATGGTTTTGTGCAAAGTATGTAACAGGCAGAAGGAATCATCGCAGACCCCATAAAGTATATATATTCTTGATCAGGACGATGAGCTGAGTCGATATAGCCCTGTCCGTCTGTCCGCTGTCCGTATGAGTGCGTCGATCTCAGAAGTTATAAGAGCTAGAGAGCTGAAATTTTGTATGCATACTCGTGTATACCATACGCAGTACGAGTTTATCATATTTTTTCGATAACTCATTCGATATCTTTTTTATCGAGGATAATCGATAAATTGATATTGTTTTTTCAGCCCTATTTGAACACTATTAGACCTAGAGACTTCAGATTTACTGTATATATACATTTGATGGATACACACATTTTGTAATTTACAGATTTTGGATACCACGCCCCCTTCGCCCACAATTCGAAAAAAAACGTATATTAAGTACTAGAGACTTGTGCTTTGGAATGTACACACATTTATACATTATGAATACGTTCTGAAAGTTTCATTAAGATTGTACGTCTACAAACGAAATTATTCAACAAATAAATTCTCATAATATTGCCCATACCGCAGCGCAGCCCAAGCGCAGTCGCTGCTGCGCAGTTAGCAGAGCACGGGCCTATGCGTGCGGGTGGGTGCATGTGTATGTGTGTGCTTTGAATGATTGGACCATCAGCATGGAGGGTTCAGGGTATCTCCTAGTCGAGCAGTCTCGACTAGAGTCTTCTTACTTGTTTCATAATTAATTTGTATTCTTGTTTTGTTTCACAACTGTGCTGAAGCGAGGTGTGATTCTTGCGCGTTGCAGTTATCATACCTAAGGGCGGACAGACATCAGTCATCTTTTGTAACATACGTATGTATGTACATTTGGTTTTGTATAATACAAAGGTTACACACGCATTTTTCTTACTTACTTGAGTATAGTGTGATATTTTAAATTTTGTTTATTTTATTTTATTTGTTTCCTCTTCTCTGTTTTTATACAATTGAAGTTGCCCAGGATCCTTGCTCGATGCAGTGATCTTGTTCAGACATCAAGGTTGTACTGTTGGGAATTGAAATTAGTTTAATTTCATTTTTTATTACATATATAGATTTTGCACTTTTATATATTTTAATTCACCTTTTCAGTTTCAGCATTTAATGAACTTGAACTTGTTCAAGATCCTTGCTCGATGCAGTGATCTTGTCCAAACACCACCAAGTCTTTTTTTATACCCTGAACCCATTGAAAATGGGAAATCAGGGTATAATGGTTTTGTTAAAAGTATGTAACAGGGAGAAGGAGGCCTGGCAGACCCCACAAAGTATATATATTCTTGATCAGGGCGACAAACTGAATCGATTTAGCCATGTCCGTCTGTCCGTCTGTCCGTCCGTCCGTCTGTCCGTCTGTCCTATGTTGAACGCGTCGATTTCTGGATATAGAAGCTAGAGACTTAAACTTTTTTTAAAATGCTCGTATATACACGCGGATATCGAGTTTATCACTAAAATCGATAACTCATCCCGTTATTTTTTTATCATCAAAAACCTTATCGAAAACCAGTTATAAAAAATCTCCTACACCTTTAACTAAATCTCCAAATAAATTAACTCGACTGCACTAAGATTTTTGTTATATTCACTCCCCACCCCTATATCCACCCCCTTACCCTCATCTCTGTAAAGCGATTTCAATACTAGAGACTTGAGCTTTGGCATACGCATATAAATAAAACCACATTCTGAAAGTTTCAGAAGAACGTAATCCCAAAAGTTATTGAACAATAAGTTCCCATATAAGCCCACACTGCAGCCCATGCCTGTTAATGCGTGCGTGCCTATGGGTGTCTAGTATATGTTTGCGTGTGTGTGTGTGTTTGTTTAAGCTGAATACACTAAAATATGAAATGGCTGTTGCTCGGAGGGTTCAGGGTATCTCGTAGTCGAGCAGTCTCGACTAGAGCTTTCTTACTTGTTTTTATACCCTGAACCCATGAAAATGGGAAATCAGGGTATAATGGTTTTGTTAAAAGTATGTAACAGGGAGAAGGAGGCGTGGCAGACCCCACAAAGTATATATATTCTTGATCAGGGCGACGAACTGAGTCGATTTAGCCCTGTCCGTCTGTCTGTCCGTCCGTCCGTCCGTATGTATGAACGCGTCGATTTCAGAAGATAAGAAGCTAGAGACTTGAACTTTTTTAAAATGACCGTAAAGACAGCGCGCATATCGAGTTTATCACCAAACATCGATAACTCGTCTAGTTATTTTTTTATCGATAAAAAACCTTATCGAAAGACAGTTATAAAATTATATCTCCTACATCTTTAGAACTAGAGTATCCGAATTTTAAATGTAGATTGATATGCACGTTATAGAATTTCGATTTTTGTTCAATTGTACCTCCCACCCCTATATCCACCCCCTCACCCATAAGTTTGTAAGAGGCGTATTTCAAATACTACAAACTTGAGCTTTGGCACATACGCGCATATTAATGATATAAACACAATCTAAAAGTTTCATGAAGAACGTACGTCCAGAAAAAAAGTTATTAAACAATTAAGTTCCCATAGTGAGCCCACACTGCAGCCCATCTCCCCTATGGTTCTATGTATGTGTGTTGCGTGTGTATGTGTGTGTGTTTCTGTTGCTTGAAGGGTTCAGGGGATCTGGTAGTCGAGCAGTCTCGACTAGAGCTTTCTTACTTGTTTCTATTTTGCTTTGGTTTGCTAATGAAGATGCTTTGATATTGTTTGTTTTGAGGTTTCTCTTTTGTTTATTAATATTTAGGTTGTTCAAAATCCTTCTAATGCACTGCTTTCGTTAACTCTTATTTTTTATACTCATTCACGAAGTGAATTAGAATATTGGTTTTGTGCAATGTCCGTCTTGCTGTCCGTCCGTCCGTCTGTCCGTCTGTCCGTCTGTCCGTCTGTCCGTATGAACGCAGTTCATTTCGCCGCTATTGAAGCTAGATACTTGAAATTTGGAACACACACTCGTGTATAACTCCGATTTATAAAGTGTTAAAATTTTCCCAAACCGCCCACTAGGGGCGTGGCAAATCGGAAAATGCATTTTCCGATATACCAGAAACCATGTTAGTTGAAGAGCTAGAAAGCTGAAATTTGGTATGTAGGTCCGCGTCGACTACCCAAGTCTATCAAGCTATGGCGGATATATCTACGCCCATTGGGGGCGTGGCAAATCGGATAAAACTGTATCTCCGGAAGTCATAAAGCTAGAAAGTTGAAATTTTGCGCGTGAGCTAATGTTATGATTCTATAATGACTGATGAAAAAATTTTATGTATACGCCCACTAGGGGCGTAACAAATCGGACCTGAAGATATAGTGATTTTTAAAATTTTGCTATATTTTAGGCACTATTGATGCTAGAGACCTGAAATTTGGTATATATACGCGGGGTGACAACCTACGTCCAACGAGCTATGATGGATATATGTCCGCCCAAAGGGGGCGTGGCAAACCGCAAAAGCTTATATCTCCTACAGTTTAAGAGCTAGATGCTTCAAATTTGGAAAGTTGAGTTACTGGTAACATCCTTTATCGATGTCCGAAAAATAATAGTTACGCCTCTTTGGGGGCGTGGCTTATCGAAAAATACCCTGCAATTTTCACATTTTTGGAGCGTAAGCATTCAAATTTGGCATGTACGTTACCGTTAGCTCGTTCTAAGAACAGGCCAAAAATGAGGCGTCTACGGCCATTTTATGTATGTACATGTATATACAAATAGGCTTAATAGGCATTGATAACACGGAAGTAAACATTTTTATAAAATTAAAAAAATATAAAAGAAGCTAAAATAACAAAAATTGGCAATTTACAAAAAATAGTTTCCCGCGGGATTTGAACTCGCACCCAAGCCAAATAGCATGTTTGTCAAAATAACTAGAACGAATTTAACCGGCGCCTCTGCCGACAGCGCTACCGCCTGCTTTGAACAACAGTAAATAAAACGAAATGACATTCTTGTTATGAAAAGCCAGAGTAGCGGTTAAAAACTTCAAGAACAATGCAAAAACAAATCAGTCGCATTTGAGATTCTTAGAACACGCTAGAGTACGCATTTATGTGTACATACACACACACATGCACACATAAAAGTGAGCGCGTGTATAAGAAGGCTGGAATGCTTGATGCTATGCGTGCAGACTTACATATGTGTATCTATGTATATATGTATATACATTATATACATACATATATGCGTATATGCTATGAGGGCTATTTAAGAAGAAACAAATTTAAACTTATAAAATTGTTCGATTAAGAAAATGAAAAGTATTAAGTACCCTTTATTAAAGCTTGCACCTGTCCAATAAAATATCTATTTTATAATAAAAACGAAATATGTATGAAAAAAAAAAAAAACAAAACATTGAAGGGGCTTTGAACCTCCGCTACTCTAACATAACTCGCGTCGCCTTTATCACCCACGCTATTGCTTTGCTTGACTATATGGTAGCTAAAATATAATAACGTAATAACAGAGCATCATCTGACAAAACTACAGTAACAGCTAGAAAATCCAGAAATCAATCGCAATTCTTAGAATATCAAAAAAGGCGCGCTTTTGTCTATACGCATAGAATAAACAATGAGTTTGTGCACATGTATTAGAAAATCGCGCTGAACTGCTGCTCAGTGATGTCATTTCCGCTTTTTTGCCGTCAGATTTGGCTTTTTTAAAAGTACGATTGCGGGAAAAATATGAAAACAACGGGCAGCGGGAATTCCAGCTTGTTTAGCAAATTCAAACCGCTTTTTTTCAAAGTAAATTTTTTCTAAATTTTTACAGCTGTTTTAACGATTTATATGTTAATAATATATTTTACGTAAAGTATCGATATTTACTTTAATCGACTAACCTCCTTTTAAAAATACATACCGATATTGGCGCGTTATCTTCTCTAACATTGTGAAATTCGTTTGCGTAGTAAATCATGCCGAAGGAAGTTTACAAGCAAAAAGTGCGAAATGTGTGGCTGCGGGCCACAGAATTCAAGGATTGGCTAGGGAAGGACCCCACAGACGCAACACGCGCGTATTGCAGTTATTGCAAATGCACAATAACTGCCAAATTAAGTGAATGCAAGCGCATGCGGCTACAAAAAAGCACGCAGGCTCAATGGAGGGCTATGTGCAATAAAACAAATTATCTTTTGTTCAATTGCCCACAAAGACAATTGAGCAGGAGGAAGCGCTTTGTCTATTTGTTGCCCAGCATAGCGCAATCGCCCCTATGAACCATTTAAGTGACCTTTGCCAAAAAAAGTTCGATGACAGCAGTTCCGCGTCGAAAATTAAACTGCACCGCACAAAATGTACATACATAATTAAAAACTCATTGGCTCCCCATTTTAATCAAGACCTACATAATGACATTGGCGATTCCAAATTTAGTTTACTTTTGGATGAATCCACAGATGTTTGTGTAACAAAATTACTTGGTAAGAAATTGATATAAAAACATACGTACATATATGTATTTTTAATTGTTTAAAATGTCACTTCGTTAATGTCTATACATGTTTATATTATTCCAAATTAATGTTTAGGTGTGGTAATTAATTACTTTTCTGTAGAACGTGGAGTAGTAGTTTCTACATTTTTAAGCTTGGTTCAACTAGAACTAAGAAGACAAGAATTAAAACGATTGAAACTCGACATAAATAAATTAATCGGCATTGGAACAGATAACGCAAGTGTGATGATTGGCAACAAGAACAGCGTTTACACACAATTAAAGAAAGATGTACCATCTCTTATATTAATTAAATGCGTTTGTCATTCCGTACAATTGGCTGTGAACTACGCTTGTAAGCATTTCTTTCCAGACGATTTGGAATTTTTATACCCTTAACCCATTGTAAATGGGAAAAATTGTTAAAAGTATGTAACAGGGAGAAGGAGGCGTGGCAGACCCCACAAAGTATATATATTCTTGATCAGGGCGACGAACTGAGTCGATTTAGCCCTGTCCGTCCGTCTGTCCGTATGTTTGAACGCGTCGATTTCAGAAGATATAAGAGCTAGTGACTTCAAATTTTTTTTTAAAATGACCGTAAATACAGCGCGCATATCGAGTTTATCACAAAAAATCGATAACTCATCTCGTTATTTTTTTATCGATCAAAAACCTTATCGAAATGCAGTTATAAAATTATATCCCCCACATCTTTAGAGCTAGAGTCTCCAAATTTTAAATGTAGATTCATAAGTACGTTACCACCCGCGCTTATATCCACCCCCTCACCCATAAGTTTGTAAAAGGCGACTTGAGCTTCGGTACATACACGCATATTAATGATATAAATACAATCTAAACAAGTAAGAACGTTGCAGTCGGGCGATACCGATTGCAGAATACTCATTCACAGCCCAAACGTTGATCTCATTGTAATTTTAAAAAAATCATCGAAAGCTATTGCCGTTTATATCTAGTACATTTTTAGAACTAGGATCTTCAAGCAGATCAGCGCGATTTTCTAATACATGTGCACAAACTCATTGTTTACTCTATGCGTACAGACAAAAGCGCGCATTTTTGCATATTCTAAGAATTGCGATTGATTTCTGGATGTTCTAGCTGTTAGTGTAGTAGCAATGCAATAGCGTGGGTGCTAAAGCCGACGCAAGTTATGTTAGAGTAGCGGAGGTTCAAAGCCCCTTCAAAGTTATGTTTTCTTAATCGAACAATTTCTTTAATTGAACAATTTTATAAGATTAAATTTGTTTCTTCTTAAATAGCCCTCATAACATATACGCATATATGTATGTATATAATGTATATACATACATATATACATACAGATGCACATAAGTCGCACGTATAGCATCAAGCATTACAGCCTTATTATATACGCGCTCACTTTTATGTGTGTATGTGTGTATGTATGTACACATAAATGCGAACTCTAGCGTTTTCTAAGAATCTCAAATGCGACTGATTTGTTTTTGCATTGTTCTTGAAGTTTTCAACCGCTACTCTGGCTTTTCATAACAAGTATATCATTTCGTTTTATTTACTGTTGTTCAAAGCAGGCGGTAGCGCTGTCGGCAGAGGCGCCCCCAATGGACGTAGATATATCCGCCAGAGCTTGATGGACTTGGGTGGTCGACGCGGACCTACATACCAAATTTCAGCTTTCTAGCTCTTAAAACTAACATGGTTTCTGGTATATCGGAAAATGCATTTTCCGATTTGCCACGCCCCTAGTGGGCGGATCGGGAAAATTTTAACACTTTATAAATCGGAGTTATACACGAGTATGTGTTCCAAATTTCAAATGAACTGGTTTATACGGACAGACGGGCAGACGGACGAACAGACAGCAAGACGGACATTGCACAAAACCAATATACTAATTCACTTCGTGAATGAGTATAAAAAATATACGAATGTATTAATAACGAAAAGGTATATTTAGTACAAATGAATATGTCTGTTTTTAATGTGTGTAATCACCCTTTTTATACCCTGAACCCATTGAAAATGGGAAATCAGGGTATAATGTTTTTGTTGAAATGTATGTAACAGGCAGAAGGAGGCGTGGCAGACCCCATAAAGTATATATATATTCTTGATCAGGGCGACGAACTGAGTCGATTTAGCCCTGTCCGTCTGTCTGTCCGTATGTTTGAACGCGTCGATTTCAGAAGATATAGAAGCTAGAGACTTCAACTTTTTTTTAAAATGCTCGTATATAGCACGCGGATATCGAGTTTATCACTAAAAATCGATAACTCATCCCGTTATTTTTTTATCGATCAAAAACCTTATCGAAATGCAGTTATAAAATTATATCTCCTACATCTTTAGAGCTAGAGTATCCAAATTTTAAATGTAGATTGATATGTACGTTATAGAATTTCGATTTTTGTTCAATTTCACCCCCCACCCTTATATCCACCCCCTCACCCATAAGTTTGTAAAAGGCGTATTTCAAATACTAGAGACTTGAGCTTTGGCAATTATACGCATAGTAATGATAAAACCACAATCTGAAAGTTTCATGAGGAACGTACGTCCTCAAAAAAAGTTATTAAACAATAAAGTTGCCATGGGAAGCCCACACTGCAGCCCATGCGTGCTTATGCGTGCGTGCCTATGTATACATATGTGTTTTTGCGTGTGTGTGTGTTTTTATAAACAGAAAGATTTTGCATTTTTTTTTTTATAAATGTCAAATATTCAATAGAGTATGTAGATCATATGCTGAAAGTTTAATTGAATTCCGTTAAGTCTATCGAGGTTAATAAATTAACGAAATGGTTCGCCAATTAACAAATGCACATGCAGCAGCCACAACAGTTTTCCTATACGTGTGCACACATACACTCAAACTTATTATAGCATTTTCTTAGAATCACATTGCAATAGATGTGTTAGAATTCTCAGGTGTTAGTTTAGTTTAGATTTGCTACATGGCGCTGCAGCAGTCAACCTATTTCAGTTTTGCTATATTTCTTTCCAACAAACCAGTGGCGTTGGTACTAAGGGCGAGGCGCACCGCGTTAAGGCGTTGTGGCTAAGGGTCGGCTCTAGTCAGAATGTTGTCAGAAGAAAAACTTATTTTATAAATGTTATTTATTCATTTATTTTTTTTTTTTTTTTGTTGAGAAATTTACTAATTAATTAAATTTAACTGCAAACATGTGAAAGATTTGTATATTTATTACTAAATTGACAGATATGAAATGACTCATAAGCTATTAAATTAAACACTGGAAATGGGCAACGCTCTTGCAGTTTACATATTGTATTTAGGCGATGGCAAAGTAGCGGTAGTTTTCATTTGATTGAGTAGGAGCGGGTTCGAACCTGCGTCTAGACACACTGCTTATTTCTTTTTATAACCTGAACCCATTGAAAATGGGAAATCAGGGTATGTTTTTGTTGAAATGTATGTAACAGGCAGAAGGAGGCGTGGCAGACCCCATAAAGTATATATATTCTTGATCAGGGCGACGAACTGAGTCGATTTAGCCCTGTCCGTCTGTCTGTCCGTCTGTCCGTATGTTTGAACGCGTCGATTTCAGAAGATATAGAAGCTAGAGACTTCAACTTTTTTTTAAAATGACCGTATATACAGCGCGGATATCGAGTTTATCACTAAAAATCGATAACTCGTCCCGATATTTTTTTAACCGGTAAAAAACCTTATCGAAAGTCAGTTATAAAATTATAACTCCTACATCTTTAGAGCTAGAGTCTCCAAATTTTAAATGTAGATTGATATGTACGTTATAGAATTTCGATTTTTGTTTAATTTCACCCCCCACCCCTATATCCACACCCTCACCAATAAGTTTGTAAAAGGCGTATTTCAAATACTAGAGACTTGAGCTTCGGCAAATACACGCATATTAATGATATAAACACAATCTAAAAGTTTCATGAAGAACGTACGTCCACAAAAAAAGTTTTTAAACAATTAAGTTCCCATAGTAAGCCCACACTGCAGCCCATGCGTGTTTATGCGTGCGCGCCTATGTGTGACTATGTATGTGTGTTTGCGTGTGTATGTGTGTGTGTTTGCTGTTGCTCGAAGGGTTCAGGGGATCTCGTAGTCGAGCAGTCTCGACTATAGCTTTCGTACTTGTTATGTATTAATATTTCTAAATCGTTCCAAGAATTTAGTTTTTACTAATGCGAATTGATTGTTTACCTATATCAAGTGTGTAATGTAAGTGATTGTCCCAAACATTGAAAAATATTACAGAAAATTAATTTGTGATACTAGATGGTTGTCCATTGAAATGGCAGTTACACGAATTTTAAACCAGTGGCATGAGCTCAAAACTCACTTTGGAATTGCTGCTATGCAAGAGAAATGCAAAACAGCTAAAATTCTGTATGAAGGTCATTAAGAGATAAAATAATTATTCCTAATAATGAAGTTGATATTATTAATGACGATTTTGAAGAACATGTCAAAACCGATTTATATCTCGGCTATGAATTTGAGCAAGAACTCAAAGCAGTGAAAATTGAAGCCATTGAAGAAAAAGAAATTAGAGAATGCTGTGCGAGTTTTGTAGTAGAGCTGGTCAAACAGTTGAAGCAAAGGTAAATATTTTCTAAATTCTTCTATATTTTGTGAGGAGCAATATAGGTATGCACGTATTGATGTATATAACGTATGTATTTGCTGTGCGTTTATATGCATATACGTGCATATACATGTTGCTCCACACAGCGACGCGAATACTGTAGGAGCGACCCTCGCACTGGAAAGGGGGTCAAAGTCCGGCTAGAGACGGTCTCTGTCGCTCCTACATATTCAGCAATGGGTTCGCGTCGCACGCACGACGATCATCGGCGACCGCTAGCCGAAGTGCCGTTCGGGCCGAGTGATAGTAGTGGACACTTTCACTCGTAGGGCGCCAACGGTACTTCGGCCAATGGGAGTCTGCCACGTGATTTGGCGGGAAAGTGGCGTCACCCAGATCACGCCACTTTACCGCTCCAGAGCCGAACGGGTCCCGTTACTACACGAAGCAGGGCCTGTGGCTGGGGTATAAAAGGCCACCAGCGGCTCCATACGGGTCAAGTCAAGTGGAAAAAAAAACGATACGAGGGAGTGCTGCTGTCGAAATTTATACAAAGTGAAAGTGAAGAAAGTGTCGAAATCAAGTCAACGCGAGTGGCAAGGACAGGACATCGTGGGAACAGCAAGGACATCGTGGGAACAACAAGGACATCCAGTGGGAATCCTTGCAGATCATCAGCGGCGCCGATCTGGACATCGGTGCATATCAGCAACGTAAGCGAGGCCTGTACACCTGGGTGAGTTCGCGTAGCCGTGCGTAAGAGAAGTGATTGTGAGTGAACGAAGCTAGTGTTGTGCTGTGAGTGAGCGAGATAGTAGGAGAGATCTGCATAGCTGGCGAACCGCCAGAGTTTACAGATCCAGATCCTGGCGTTTCTCAAATCCTTACGGTGAACTAGCGTGTTTAGCACAACACTCTCCCAGCCGGAGTGCGTTAAAGCGCTCAGTAGGTGTGCGTCGCTAAGCAAACCAGCGAGCCAGCATACATATACATAAGTGACGTGTACATTTCATATTTATTTAAGAAAATATACCATTACGCTATAAAACCTAAATCACAAAGACTAATTAATTATCGCAGGGGCTTCAACAAATAAATTTGTTGGCAACGAATCCACAGTCAGCTGAAACTGGCCCAGCTTAGACTCGGGATAAACCGAAGGTTCGTTACAATTTGTTATAAATAAATTTTTTTTTAATTTCAGGTTACCGGACAATTTTAATATTTTGAAACAGGTTGATGCTTTTTCTGTTGAGAATGTTTTAAAAAATAAAAAATAGGAGCATCATTCAAATCCTTGAGTACTTTAATACTCCCAACATCGACAAGATTGAACGAGACTACAATCGCATTTCCTGGTACAATGGGACAATGTCGATGAAACAGTAAAATTCTGGAGTGAAGTTCTCAAATACCGGGATTCTGGAGGAAACTGCCAGTTTTATGATTTGGCTTCAGTTGCTCAGCAAATGCTTTCTTTGCCTTGGTCGCATGCCGAGGTAGAGCGGGTATTCAGCCAAGTAAATTTGGTGAAAACAAAGCTTAGAAATAGACTACACGTTGATACGTTGAACGCTATTTTAACCATAAGGTCCATATTTAAATATATATTTTTAAGCTCGAAATTAATTTTTTTATATTTCAGATATGGACTGCATCGACACAATAAATGCTGCTTTAAGTATGAACTACCAGGCAGCTGCCTAAAAATCAATAAAACAGAAGTATTACTATTCAAACGATGTGGAAGAATGCATTGATGATATTGGATGTAATATAATCAAGGATATGCTTTATGTTTAATAAAAATACCTATAGTTTGGTATTCATATACATATGTAATTAAAATCAGCTCTTTTGTCAACCTTTTTCCTTTGAATCCAGCTTTTTTCAGCTTTTTTTTTCCTTGATCCAGCTTTTTTTGCTCAGAAAAAAATGACAACACTGCTGCTGCTAGCTTGGATAAAATTGATTTGAAGATCCAAGTTCTAAAAATGTACTAGATATAAATACCATGCTATATTTCCTGGTTTGGAAGAAATACACTGTCTTCTACTATGGCTATTTCTATTTTTCGGACTACTTGTGATCTTGCTGTATGTTATTGGAACATAAATGATATATTATAAATTATTTGGTCTAATTATTAGCCAGTCTTCGGACGGTTTGAAATCTAATTGACAGTTGTATTTTCTTATAAAATCGACTCCTAGTATTCCATCACATGGAATACCGAAATGTGAATTTACGAATCGTATAGAAAATTCTATAGAAGTAAGTCCTTTTGATTTGGTTACTTATTGACTTATTCCCTGTATACTAATTATGTTATCAGTTTGAATGTATTGAAATACATCTGAATTTTCTTTTAATATCGATCTGTCTGCACCTGTGTCTATTAAAAAGACTAATTCTTCTCCTGTTGCTACATTTGTAAAGTTTACATATATGTTCAGACTGAAATTGATGGTGTGAATTTTTATACTCATTTACGAAGTGAATTAGTATATTGGTTTCGTGCAATGTCCATCTTGCTGTCCGTCTGTCCGTCTGTCCGTATGAACGCAGTTCATTTCGCCGCTATGGAAGCTAGAGACTTGAAAGTTGGAACACATACTCGTGTATAACTCCGATTTATAAAGTGTTAAAATTTTCCCGATCCGCCCACGTGGCAAATCGGAAAATCCATTTTCCGATATACCAGAAACCATGTTAGTTGAAGAGCTAGAAAGCTGAAATTTGGTATGTAGGTCCGCGTCGACCACCCAAGTCCATCAAGCTATGGCGGATATATCTACGCCCATTGGGGGCGTGGCAAATCGGATAAAACTGTATCTCCGGAAGTCATAAAGCTAGAAAGTTGAAATTTTGCACGTGAGCTAATGTTATGATTCTATAATGACTGATGAAAAACTTTTATGTTTACGCGTGGAAAACCGCAAAAGCGTATATCTCCTACAGTTTAAGAGCTAGATGCTTCAAATTTGGATAGTTGAGTTACTGGTGACATCCGCTATCGATGTTTCAAAAATAATAGTTACGCCTCTTTGGGGGCGTGGCATATCGAAAAATACCCTGTAATTTTCACATTTTTGGAGCGTAAGCATTCAAATTTGACATGTACGTTACTATTAGCTCGTTCTAAGAACTGACCAAAAATGAGGCGTCTACTAGGGGCGTGGCAATCGGCATTTGTAGTATCAAATTGCGATATTTATATGCGTGAGCCATCTATGTATGTACATGTATATACAAATAGGCTTAATAGGCATTGATAACACGGAAGTAAACATTTTTATAAAATTAAAAAAATACAAAAGAAGCTAAAATAACAAAAATTGGGAATTTACAAAAAATAGTTTCCCGCGGGATTTGAACTCGCACCCAAGCCAAATAGCATGTTTGTCAAAATAACTAAAACGAATTTAACCGGCGCCTCTGCCGACAGCGCTTCCGCCTGCTTTGAACAACAGTGTACATACACACACCCATACATACATAAAAGTGAGCGCGTGTATAAGAAGGCTGGAATGCTTGATGCTATGCGTGCAGACTTATGTGTATCTGTATGTATATATGTATATACATTATATACATACATATATGCGTGTATGCTATGAGGGCTATTTAAGAAGAAACAAATTTAAACTTATAAAATTGTTCGATTAAGAAAATGAAAAGTATTAAGTACCCTTTATTAAAGCTCGCACCTTCCCAATAAAATATCTATTTTATAATAAAAACGAAATATGTATGAAAAAAAAAACAAAACATTGAAGGGGCTTTGAGCCTGCGCTACTCTAAGATAACTCGCGTCGCCTTTATCACCCACGCTATTGCTTTGCTGGACTATATGGTAGCTAAAATACAATAACCTAATAACAGAGCATCATCTGACAAAACTACAGTAACAGCTAGAAAATCCAGAAATCAATCGCAATTCTTAGAATATCAAAAAAGGAGCGCTTTTGTCTATACGCATAGAATAAACAATGAGTTTGTTCACATGTATTAGAAAATCGCGCTGATAGCTTGGAACCGGTATCCAAAATATACAAAAATCAAAATTGTATAAAATTGATGTGAAGATCCTAGCTCTAAAGATGTACTAGATATAAACGGCAATAGCTATCGATGATTTTTTTAAATTATAATGGGATCAACTTTTGGGCTGTGAATGAGTATTCTGCAATCGGTATCGCCCGACTGCAACGTTCTTACTTGTTATATTATTTACTGTTGAACATCTAAGGGTTGCTGGGAGTTCCGCGAAGCATTTTGGACTACACTAACGTTGTTGTTGGTGTTATAACTAAACTAACCACCGTTGTGATGGTTATTTCCTGTATTGTTACCTCTATTATTTTGGTAAACGTTATTTCCTCTATTACTTTGAGCGTTATAATTCCGGTAATTGTTGTTTTGGCCGTTATTGCGAATATAATTATTATAATAACCGCGATAACTATTTGTGTTATTATAATTACCACGGCCTCTTTGGGCATACAATACCGAATATCAGTAAACTGAATGTACTTAGTGACAGTTTCATTCATTGTTTTGAAGTTACCTGCCTCAAGGATAGTTTTTAATTTTCCATGTTCGTTTTTTAATTTTCCAATGGCTTCCTTGGTATTGAACTTATCAGCATGTTTTGCTGGTAGACCTTCATCAATATACGAAACCTCCAATAACCTACGTCGTGAGCGTGAATTTTTCGGCAGTTTTTCTTTTTATACCCTGAACCCAATGAAAATGGGAAGTTTGTAACAGGGAGAAGGAGGCGTGGCAGACCCCACAAAGTATATATATTCTTGATCAGGGCGACGAACTGAGTCGATTTAGCCCTATCCGTCTGTCTGTCCGTCCGTCCGTCCGTATGTATGAACGCGTCGATTTCAGAAGATATAGAAGCTAGAGACTTGAACTTTTTTAAAATGACCGTAAATACAGCGCGCATATCGAGTTTATCACCAAAAATCGATAACTCGTCCCGTTATTTTTTTATCGATAAAAAACCTTATCGAAATGCAGTTATGAAATTATATCTCCTACATCTTTAGAGATAGAGTCTCCAAATTTTAAATGTAGATTGATATGTAAATTAATCTTCTTGCCTTTGCAAGTTGATAAAAAAAAATAATTTTCTAATTAGTGAACTTAGTGTTCTTTTATTAAACTAAATTAAGATTTGTTTACATCAAAGCTGGGTTGCCGGCTCTATGGGCTCATGGAAACAACGCAGGGAAATCTTATGTTTATATTGAGGCTAAAACTGCTTACTCTGTGGGAATAGTGCAAGAAGCTTTTATGTCTGGGCTGAGTGGCGTGATACTATAGAGGGAATAATGTTATTTGAAAGTTGTTTACATTTGTCATAAGATTTGCCTGAGTTGCGTGGTGATAACTCCCCCCTTTCTTAAGAAGGATCGTCCTCGATTCTTAACGATTTCTCATTAGAAATTCGATTTGATTATTTATGGCATTTAGTATATCAGAATTTTGAATATTTTGATTATTTGACGGGTTTGAAAATAAAAATGTAATAGGGTTGAAATTTTTCCCTGAACAAAATTTGAGAAGCTTTATCATAATGAATGTAAAAATTATTAAAAATATAATGAATGTTATTTTTGTGTGGTTGTTTTCTAATTCTATTACAATTTTTGATAGAGTGTTAGTATTTTCTAATCGTAATTCGGTGTCATTAGAGGTTTTATATTCAGTAATTAAATAATTTGTAAATTTGTTATGTTATACATAATTAAGCAGTTTCTCTTTTTCGTTTGTGTAAGTAATATTGTTTATGGTTACAATGGTTTTGAAAGTTATGAGATAAGTGCCTGTAAGCCAGGTGTTATTAACGCAATTTTTGCCTGATATTAAAATTGCACCATCTGTAATTACTTCTATTGGCTTATTTTTATACCCTGAACCCATTGAAAATGGGAAATCAGGGTATAATGGTTTTGTTAAAAGTATGTAACAGGGAGAAGGAGGCGTGGCAGACCCCACAAAGTATATATATTCTTGATCAGGGCGACGAACTGAGTCGATTTAACCCTGTCCGTCTGTCTGTCCGTCCGTCCGTCCGTCCGTCCGTATGTATGAAAGCGTCGATTTAAGAAGATATAAGAGCTAGAGACTTGAACTTTTTTTTTAAATGACCGTATATACGGCGCGGTTATCGAGTTTATCACCTAAAATCGATAACTCGTCCCGTTGTTTTTTTATCGATAAAAAACCTTATCGAAAGACAGTTATAAAATTATATCTCCTACATCTTTTGAGCTAGAGTCTTCAAATTTAAAATGTAGATTGATATGTACGTTATAGAATTTCGATTTTTGTTATAATTCACCCGCCACCCCTATATCCACCCCCTTACCCTCATCTCTGTAAAAGGCGTATTTCAAATACTAGAGACTTGTGCTTTGGCAAATATACGCATAGTAATGATAAAACCACATTCTGAAAGTTTCATGAAGAACGTACGTCCACAAAAAAAGTTATTGAACAATTACGTTCCCATAGTAAGCCCACACTGCAGCCCATGCCTGTTAATGCGTGCGTGCCTATGGGTGTCTATGTATATGTTTGCGTGTGTGTGTGTGTTTGTTTAAGCTGAATGACACTAAAAATTATTGAAATGGCTGTTGCTCGGAGGGTTCAGGGTATCTCGTAGTCGAGCAGTCTCGACTAGAGCTTTCTTACTTGTTTTCTGATATTTTTGTGCAGCTTGTGAATTGCCTATTAACTAAATCGATGAAGCAGTTTTTTTCGTAGACAATTTGAACAAAGGTATTATAAATTTCGGCTTTAAAGTTTTTTATAAGATAAAAAGTGTTCTTACATTTAGCGATCTTATCGTCTATAAATAGTTTTCCATCTGATTGGGAAATTGCTTTAGCATGGTATAACTTACAATTATGGTTTATAGTTGGATATTTTATGAAAACTATAATTAAACCTTGAAAAAGAGGATACGTCTAGGAGGTCAATAAGAGTAATATTGAATGCTTCGTGATTAAATATGTTTGTCATGTCTTGTTTATTTAAAATTTTTGGGTTTATTATGTTGGCTTTTGAAAATGTAATAGTGTCGAGCAGATTTTGCAGGTCGATATTTTTTCAATAATATTTCTTGATTGAATTTAATATTTTCTAGAAGATTTGTTATTTTAGTAACTTCTTTAAAAATTGCAGAATTAATTTGATTTTGTATATTATTATTTTCAATGAGTTCGTTTATTTTGTTTTGAATTGTTAGCATGTCATTATGGTCTGGTGTTCCTGTAATCCATTTAAAAGTAGTACCTAATTCATTGATACTTCGCTTAGAGACTCTATGGGGTGTAAGTTGAGAAAGAAGGGTTTTAATTAAATTTAGTTCCATAGTTATTTCCCAGTCAGTAGAGTTACTTCTATCACTAAAAAATGTTAGCTCTTTTTCAAATATGTCATTATAAAAACTTAAATTAGTAACGTGGAAGACTTCTCCGAATGTTTCGTATAATAAAAAGTTGTCAACGTCCTCAAGTAAAACGTAGTCGTCATCGTCACTTTTCTATCACCGGGTATATTCACTCTCACTCACTTTTAAATTCAATTATTAATTTCTCGCTGCAGTTATATCCCTCGATGATATTTTCATTTCGCTCATTTTAAACCACTTTTAGATTCCCTTTTTTTTTGTACTTAATCTCGGAGTGGGCGCATATACCCGCTCTGCTCTTACCATTCCTCTTTGCTATATTTCGGCGATGTCCGTTACGTTGCCCCCGCGCGAGCATGTGCTTCTGCATATGTGTCTTCGGCTTACGCTTCTGCGTAATATTTTCGCGCGCACTGTACTTTTCGGCACCGTAACGGTTTTCTAATCCCGTTTTTCGCTCGACGCTTCTCGAAATTTCTACCCTCGACCGCGTGACTGTCGTAGGGTATACACCTTTCTAGTTTTTTTCACTTTGCTAAGAATGTTCTCGATTTTTCACTGCTTTTACATTCACCTTGCCTACATATGTATGTTCGAAATAACCGCCACCAACATCTTTGCCATCACCTTTACTACCCAGCACCTCTATTTGTGCATGCCGGCGGGATTTTACGCCGCCCGCATGCCACACTCTCTCCAGCCCCGCAGTCCCTGCTCGGGCGCCACTTGTAACGTTACATTATTTTCCAGCCGGGGTCAGAGTCTCAGTCTGCCCAGGGCCATAACTTACAAGAGGGTGGGGAGTTATTATGTGTTAAGCGACCACGCGGCCCGAACTCGCCGACCACGCCCACACGTTTGCACGTGGGAAGGCTGCAGCGATCGAGTGGCGCGATCAAGCGCACTCTAGATTGCTGGGGTCGGGGTTGCAAAGGCGTATTGCGGGGGATTAGTGGGGCTACTACGATTGGTAGACCGCGGATCGAGGAACGCCCAGCGTTGTCGCCGGCGTTCACTCAAGACCACGCGATTTTACATGCCAGAGTTTTAACTTTCTGGCGAACGGGATGTAACCTCGTTCTAACTACCTGTTAGTATTGTTATAGTCGTTAGTAAATTATTATTAGCAAATCAACTACAAATGAATACGCAAGTGTCTCTCCATGCATTTCTTACTTTATTTAACCTACGACCTCATACCTTACAGTTGCTAGTCTATATTTTTCTTTAACCTTCTTATCCGTCTGCTCATATCGAGAGCTCAAAATTAACTCTAACATCCGCTCATTCCGAGAGCCCAAAATTAACTCTTACATCCGCTCTTTCCGAGAGCCCAAATTTAACTTTTCTATCCGCTCATTCCGAGAGCCCGAAACTAACTAACTCATGCACGCAGCTTTTAATCCCTTTCTTGCTGCTATGCAGATCTCACCACGCGACCAGCAATGCAATTCACCACCGCGAGCTTTCGAGCTGCACGGCTGCATTGCTGATCGCGCGCCCGCCCACTGATTCGAATTCTTGCTTACATTCTAAAACTAATTACTACAACACTTACGCCTACTTATTGCCTACTTAGCGCTATCTTACAAACTAATACTTATTCTACTAACTTACTCTGCCTAACTTACTCTCTACCAAATGACTTCAAAATATACCTACTACAAAAATATAAACTTAACAACTACCAAAATCAAAATCTATAGCAACAACAATTAAATTCAGTTTGATTACTTAATAATTACAAACATGTAAGGTGGGCAAAAAGGGCCACCTTACACAGTCGCATTTGAGATTCTTAGAACACGCTAGAGTATCATTTATGTGTACATACATACACACATACACACATAAAAGTGAGCGCGTATATAATAAGGCTGTAATGCTTGATGCTATACGTGCGACTTATGTGCATCTGTATGTATATATGTATATACATTATATACATACATATATGCGTATATGTTATGAGGGCTATTTAAGAAGAAACAAATTTAAACTTATAAAATTGTTCAATTAAAAAAATTGTTCGATTAAGAAAACATAACATTGAAGGGGCTTTGAACCTCCGCTACTCTAACATAACTTGCGTCGCCTTTAGCACCCACGCTATTGCATTGCTACTACACTAACAGCTAGAACATCCAGAAATCAATCGCAATTCTTAGAATATGCAAAAAGGCGCGCTTTTGTCTGTACGCATAGAATAAACGATGAGTGTGTGCACATGTATTAGAAAATCGCTGATCTGCTGCTAGCTTGGAACCGGTATCCAAAATATAACTAAAATCAAATTGTATAAAATTGATTTGAAGATCCTAGTTCTAAAGATGTACTAGATATAAACGGCAATAGCTATCGATAATTTTTTAAAATTATAATTGGATCAACGTTTGGGCTGTGAATGAGTATTCTGCAATCGGTATCGCCCGACTGCAACGTTCTTACTTGTTATCCCCTGAACCCATTGAAAATGGGAAATCAGGGTATAATGATTTTGTTGAAATGTATGTAACAGGGAGATGGAGGCGTGCCAGAGCCCACAAAGTATATATATTCTTGATCAGGGCGACGAGCTGAGTTGATTTAGCCATGTCCGTCTGTCTGTCCGTATGTATGAACGCGTCGATTTCAGAAGAGCTAGAGACTTGAACTTTTTATACCCTGAACCCAATGAAAATGGGAAGTTTGTAACAGGGAGAAGGAGGCGTGGCAGACCCCACAAAGTATATATTCTTGATCAGGGCGACGAACTGAGTCGATTTAGCCCTATCCGTCTGTCTGTCCGTCCGTCCGTCCGTCCGTCCGTCCGTCCGTCCGTCCGTATGTATGAACGCGTCGATTTCAGAAGATATAGAAGCTAGAGACTTAAACTTTTTTTTTTAAATGACCGTAAATACAGCGCGCATATCGAGCTTATCACCAAAAATCGATAACTCGTCCCGTTATTTTTTTATCGATAAAAAACCTTATCGAAATGCAGTTATGAAATTATATCTCCTACATCTTTAGAGATAGAGTCTCCAAATTTTAAATGTAGATTGATATGTAAATTAATCTTCTTGCCTTTGCAAGTTGATAAAAAAAATAATTTTATAATTAGTGAACTTAGTGTTCTTTTATTAAACTCCAAAATTGAACTGATTACAAGATATGATCTTATGCTGCAAGTCAGCTAATGTTTATGCTAAAGCTTCCCTCATTAAAGCTCAAAGCTCAAAAGCTCCCAAGATTGGCTGACGTGATTTTATATCGATTGTGAAATTAAGATTTGATTACATCAAAGCTGGGTTGCCGGCTCTATGGGCTCATGGAAACAACGCAGGGAAATCTTATGTTTATATTGAGGCTAAAACTGCTTACTCTGTGGGAATAGTGCAAGAAGCTTTTATGTCTGGGCTGAGTGGCGTGATACTATAGAGGGAATTATGTTATTTGAAAGTTGTTTACATTTGTCATAAGATTTGCCTGAGTTGCGTGGTGATAACTCCCCCCTTTCTTAAGAAGGATCGTCCACGATTCTTAACGATTTCTCATTAGAAATTCGATTTGATTATTTATGGCATTTAGTATATCAGAATTTTGAATATTTTGATTATTTGACGGGTTTGAAAATAAAAATGTAATAGGGTTGAAATTTTTCCCTGAACAAAATTTGAGAAGCTTTATCATAATGAATGTAAAAATTATTAAAAATATAATGAATGTTATTTTTGTGTGGTTGTTTTCTAATTGTATTACAAGTTTTGATAGAGTGTTAGTATTTTCTAATCGTAATTCGGTGTCATTAGAGGTTTTATATTCAGTAATTAAATAATTTGTAAATTTGTTATGTTTTACATAATTAAGCAGTGTAAACATATTTGAAATTAAAAAGATTTGAACTGTTTAGTTTGGGTTCCGGGCAGCGAATGCTCTCCGTATTTTATTCAAATAAAGTCTTAGCCTAAAATACATAAAGTTTACATAAAGAATTCTGTCGCTTATAGCAGCGGCAGAATGGGAGTATATAGCAAGCTGTATGTGTGTATATATGTTTGTATGCATATGCAGAAGGCATATACATTTAGCGTTTAAGCAGATCCCACGCTGCAGGCTGGTCTGTACATAAGTGACCGATCGTATTACGGAACTTATGTATAGTTGTTATAATATAAATAAAGCAACAAAGTGTTGCTATGTTGTGAGCATGATACTCTTACTTATATTTTGGGCATATGTCAACTCCATATATTGTATACACTACAATACTGTGAGCATATGCTTATATGACACAACATATTACACCTCCCCTCTTTAAAAAAATAACGTAATATACTGTAGTTATTTAAAATAAAAATTATTGATATTATTTTTGTTTCTATATGGTTATACATTATGTTGTATTCTTAAGAAAGAATATTTTAGGTGTTTACATATATAAAAAATTTTTTTGTTTTTTTTTTTAAATTTTTTTTGTTTCATATTTTTTTTTTTTTTTGTATTATATGATATATGTATATTAGGAGAATAGAATTTATATTTATTTATTTATTTTTTTTTTTATTATGTTTGGTTGATTAGACCGATTTTATTAATTTGTTTTTTTATAGATATAAAAAATACAATATATAAAAATTTTGTGTTTTTTTTTTCTTTAAAAAAAAAAAATACAATGCATTAAAAATAAAATTTTTTTTTAAATTTTCTTTTTCTTTTTAATAAAAAGTTTAAAGCATTAAAAAAAATTGATTTCATTGTTCAAGAAATGATAACATTAGTAAAATGATAATTATTATGCATTTATTTTGGCTTTATTCATTTTGATCTTTAAATTGTTTAATAAGATCAATGTTATGTCTTAATCTATTTTCGAAACTGTCTGGTGGTTTTGTGCAGTAGACGTCATATCGTCTATCTTTAAGTATTCGCACAAGTCATATGGAGTTTAATACTCTGTTTCCATGTCCGTAATGAACGTCTTCATTGGACCGTACTTCAGAACAAGATTTTTGAATATTGCTTTGGCAACAGTTGTTGCACTTTTATTTGCAATTTCAGATAGTAGATTAGCATGTAATGTAAACAGTATCGCTTCTCGATCGTTATTAATTATTATTTGGGTCACCGGCTTGAGTAGCGCTACTCTAAAATATATTATTGCCCATATTATTATTAAAAGAGTCTGTTGAAACTAGTTCAAAGATCTTTTGCACGGTGCCTCTTGTGTTGCTGATTATATATATCACCGGCTTGTCATGCAAGCCTTTGAAAAATCTGACCTAAGTCGAGAATTCCATTGGAGTACAAAATCGCTAACATCTATTCTTGCTATAATTTCTTCATGTTTCTCAAAACATGTCGATTTGTTATATTGAAGGCCACTACTTTTCATATTTCGTCATTACAAATGACGCTGGGCTTAGAAGCGGTTTGTTAAGAGATTGCATAAGCAAATCTTCTTGAACATATCCTGCAGTTTTTCTGTTTACTTGCCTGGTAGTGACTTCAGGACTTTTATAAAATGATTGTCTTTGCCAGTTGAGAATCTTAGTCGCCTTTTACGACAAGCGTTTGTATTTGTATTTTTTGGATATTATTATATCCATTAAAAGGGTCATAACGAGGTTGTGTAAATATAAATCAAATCAAATTTATAGTTTTTTTTTTTTTTTTTTAAATAAATTAGTGTATACTCTTTCATTTCTTGAACAAAATCAAAAGTTTTTTTTTTGTTTTTTTCTAATTTTATATGTAGTGATTTATATATATATATATATATATATATATATATATATATATATATATATATATATATATATATATAATCACTACATATAAAATTAGAAAAAACAAAAAAAAAACTTTTGATTTTGTTCAAGAAATGAAAGAGTATACACTAATTTATTTAAACTATAAATTTGATTTGATTTATATTTACACAACCTCGTTATATATATATATATATATATATATATATATATAGTAGTTTTTTTTTTGTGTTAGCTTTTACCTAATCGACCATCGCAGTAGTCTTCCTGGCTAATATTTGCATGGCTTCGCGGGCCATGCGCCATATACCGAGCAACGCAATCGTGTTGCTAACTTTTGGTGAGCAAAAAAAGCTGTTTTTAGTGGGAAGATACCTAAAAAAAAGCTTAAATTTTGTGAAAAAAAATCGGACAATTAAGCTGAAGTTTTTTGCTTTGATTTGATTGAAATTTAAACATATTTGTAGCAACTAGTAGTTATAGCAGCTTTTCTTCAACCGCCGCAAGCAGTATCAGTAAAGTTTTACAATATTTAGGTTTTACCTGGCGCTTAAAAATGAGTGAAAATGAACCACGGCAAGGAATGCAATGCCATTGCAAAAGTGGCCAAGTCCCAACAATTTTTATTTCCCTACACATTTTTATTTTGTTTTTATATTTATCAAATGAGTTGCATACATTCTTTTTAAGTGCTTTATAAGCTCTATAAGAAAAATTGTACGTTTTATTTACATGGAATCAAAAAGATCAATATTATTGCTCACAATAAGTTATGTATATTGAATAACATAAATCTTATAGTAGTTTAATTAGTTCCACTCTATTGTCGATTGGTTCGTTAATTTAAAAGTGAATCACCGATCTATTTAGTTTTAATTCAACTACAATGAAAAACATACATACGATTACTCGCTACATAATAGATAGATTGGTCCGTAAAGAAAAAAGCGGAAAAAAATAAATTATTTTTTTAAAAATCCAGAATTCCCGCTGCCCGTTGTTTTGAAATTTTTCCCGCAGTTGGGCTTTCAAAAAAACAGATTTGACGGGAAAAAAGCTGATTTGGCAACAGTGACGCTCAGTAGTACAATTTTTCAATTTATAATTATTAAATTAAATTAAATTTTATATCTTAATATATATTATTATAGCCTATAACGTTGCGCGCTCTAAGTAGCGCTGTCGGCTCACATCTTAATGTTGATTGGCCCAGCTTGACGCACTGGGCGTGGCCGGTGCTGGTCCGTGCACAGGCTTATGGTATCCAGTATGTGTTGTGTCCAGATTAAGTTGTGTACTCTTTGTAGCACTGTCGGTCATTGAAGATCCGTTGGCCAAGCTTGACGCGCTAGGCGGAGCCGGTGCTGGTCGTCGCACAGGCTGATGGTACACAGCTTGTGTACTCACAAGTCGCCGCTAATTTCATTTAGTTGTTGTGGCTGCTAGTTCTGATCTGGTTGTTGTTGTTGTTGTTTTTGCTGTTCAGCTCTTTGTATTCACAGAGCTGAGTCTTTAGTTTTACACATGTAGAAATGCTGCGGCTCATTGTTGTTTTTCGTACGTTTAGTACATACGAAAATTGTTGTTGTTGCTGCTGTTGTTATCACAACGGGCATCGCTGATAGCTGCTCACGACCCTCCTTGATCAGATCGTCTAGGCTTTTGCCCTTCAGAGTTGAGAATTTTCTTTAGATCAGCATTGGCTGGGCCATCTTGTCCACCGAGAACAGCCAATAGGTATGCAGCCACATAAAACTTATTTAAGTATTTTTAGTTCTTAACACAAAATTTGAATTGCACGAGAGTGACACTTGTCACGGTTGCCATGTAAACATATTTGAAATTAAAAAGATTTGAACTGTTTAGTTTGGGTTCCGGGCAGCGAATGCTCTCCGTATTTTATTCAAATAAAGTCTTAGCCTAAAATACATAAAGTTTACATAAAGAATTCTGTCGCTTATAGCAGCGGCAGAATGGGAGTATATAGCATGCTGTATGTGTGTGTATATATGTTTGTATGCATATGCAGAAGGCATATACATTTAGCGTTTAAGCTGCGGCGTGGACAAGAGCGTAACAATGCTTACGTTGCAGATCCCACGCTGCAGGCTGGTCTGTACATAAGTGACCGATCGTATTACGGCACTTATGTATAGTTGTCATAATATAAATAAAGCAACAAAGTGTTGCTATGTTGTGAGCATGATACTCTTACTTATATTTTGGACATATGTCAACTCCATATATTGTATACACTACAAAACTGTGAGCATATGCTTATATGACATACAACATACTACAGCAGTTTCTCTTTTTCGTTTGTGTAAGTAATATTGTTTATGGTTACAATGGTTTTGAAAGTTATGAGATAAGTGCCTGTAAGCCAGGTGTTATTAACGTAATTTTTTCCTGATATTAAAATTGCACCATCTGTAATTACTTCTATTGGCTTATTTTTTTTCTAATATTTTTGTGCAGCTTGTGAATTGCTTATTATTATAGGATAAAAAGTGTTCTTACATTTAGCGATCTTATCGTCTATAAATAGTTTTCCATATGATTGGGAAATTGCTTTAGCATGGTATAACTTACAATTATGGTTTATAGTTGGATATTTTATGAAAACTATAATTAAACCTTGGTATGAGATAATTGAAAAAGAGGATACGTCTAGGAGGTCAATAAGAGTAATATTGAATGCTTCGTGATTAAATATGTTTGTCATGTCTTGTTTATTTTAAATTTTTGGGTTTATTATGTTGGCTTTTGAAAATGTAATAGTGTCGAGCAGATTTTGCAGGTCAAGTGATAATAGTTTTAATCGATATTTTTTCAATAATATTTCTTGATTGAATTTAATATTTTCTAGAAGATTTGTTATTTTAGTAACTTCTTTAAAAATTGCAGAATTAATTTGATTTTGTATATTATTATTTTCAATGAGTTCGTTTATTTTATTTTGAATTGTTAGCATGTCATTATGGTCTGATGTTCCTGTAATCCATTTAAAAATAGTACCTAATTCATTGATACTTCGCTTAGAGACTCTATGGGGTGTAAGTTGAGAAAGAAGGGTTTTAATTAAATTTAGTTCCATAGTTATTTCCCAGTCAGTAGAGTTACTTCTATTACTAAAAAATGTTAGCTCTTTTTCAAGTATGTCATTATAAAAACTTAAATTAGTAACGTTGAAGACTTCTCCGAATGTTTAGTATAATAACAAGTAAGAAAGCTCTAGTCGAGACTGCTCGACTACGAGATACCCTGAACCCTCCGAGCAACAGCCATTTCAATCATTTTTAGTGTCTTTCAGCTTATACAAACACACACACACACGCAAACACATACATAGACATAGTATTTGAAATACGCCTTTTACAGAGATGAGGGTAAGGGGGTGGATATAGGGGTGGGGGGTAAATTATAACAAAAATCGAAATTCTATCACGTGCAGTCGAGTCTACATTTAAAATTTGGAGACTTTAGCTCTAAAGGTGTAGGAGATATAATTTTATAACTGGTTTTCGATAAGGTTTTTGATCGATAAAAAAATAACGAGAAGAGTTATCGATCTTTTGTGATAAACTCGATATGCGCGCGCTATATACGGACATTTGAAAAAAAAAATCAAGTCTCTAGCTCTTCGGAGAACGACGCGTTCATACATACGGACAGACGGACATGGCTAAATCGATTCAGTTTGTCGCCCTGATCAAGAATATATATACTTTTAACAAAACCATTATACCCTGATTTCCCATTTTCAATGGGTTCAGGGTATAAAAATTGTCAACGTTCTCAAGTAAAACGTAGTCGTCATCGTCACTTTTCTATCACCGGGTATATTCACTCGCACTCACTTTTAAATTAAATTATTAATTTCTCGCTGCAGTTATATCTCTCGATGATAGTTTCATTTCGCTCATTTTAAACCACTTTTAGATTCCCTTTTTTTGTACTTACTCTCGGAGTGGACGCATATACCCGCTCTGCTCTTACCATTCCTCTTTGCTATATTTCGGCGATGTCCGTTACGTTGCCCCCGCGCGAGCATGTGCTTCTGCATATGTGTCTTCGGCTTACGCTTCTGCGTAATATTTTCGCGCGCACTGTACTTTTCAACACCGTAACGGTTTTCTAATCCCGTTTTTCGCTCGACGCTTCTCGAAATTTCTACCCTCGACCCCGTGGCCGTCGTAGGGTATACACCTTTCTAGTTTTTTTCACTTTGCTAAGAATGTTCTCGATTTTTCACTGCTATTACATGCACCTTGCCTACATATGTATGTTCAAAATAACCGCCACCAACATCTTTGCCATCACCTTTACGACCCAGCACCTCTATTTGTGCATGCCGGGGGGATTTTACGCCGCCCGCATGCCACACTCTCTCCAGCCCCGCAGTCCCTACTTGGGCGCCACTTGTAACGTTACATTATTTTCCAGCCGGGGTCAGAGTCTCAGTCTGCCCTGGGCCATAACTTACAAGACATTTGTAAATTAGTACGGGACTGTACGTAGTTAGAGAAATAGGAGAGTTATTATGTGTTAAGCGACCACGCGGCCCGAACTCGCCGACCACGCCCACACGTTTGCACGTGGGAAGGCTGCAGCGATCGAGTGGCGCGATCAAGCGCACTCTAGATTGCTGGGGTCGGGGTTGCAAAGGCGTATTGCGGGGGATTAGTGGGGCTACTACGATTGGTAGACCGCGGATCGAGGAACGCCCAGCGTTGTCGCCGGCGTTCACTCAAGACCACGCGATTTTACATGCCAGAGTTTTAACTTTCTGGCGAACGGGATGTAACCTCGTTCTAACTACCTGTTAGTATTGTTATAGTCGTTAGTAAATTATTATTAGCAAATCAACTACAAATGAATACGCAAGTGTCTCTCCATGCATTTCTTACTTTATTTAACCTACGACCTCATACCTTACAGTTGCTAGTCTATATTTTTCTTTAACCTTCTTATCCGTCTGCTCATATCGAGAGCTCAAAATTAACTCTAACATCCGCTCATTCCGAGAGCCCAAAATTAACTCTTACATCCGCTCTTTCCGAGAGCCCAAATTTAACTTTTCTATCCGCTCATTCCGAGAGCCCGAAACTAACTAACTCATGCACGCAGCTTTTAATCCCTTTCTTGCTGCTATGCAGATCTCACCACGCGACCAGCAATGCAATTCACCACCGCGAGCTTTCGAGCTGCACGGCTGCATTGCTGATCGCGCGCCCGCCCACTGATTCGAATTCTTGCTTACATTCTAAAACTAATTACTACAACACTTACGCCTACTTATTGCCTACTTAGCGCTATCTTACAAACTAATACTTATTCTACTAACTTACTCTGCCTAACTTACTCTCTACCAAATGACTTCAAAATATACCTACTACAAAAATATAAACTTAACAACTACCAAAATCAAAATCTATAGCAACAACAATTAAAATCAGTTTGATCACTTAATAATTACAAACATGTAAGGTGGGCAAAAAGGGCCACCTTACACAGTCGCATTTGAGATTCTTAGAACACGCTAGAGTATCATTTATGTGTACATACATACACACATACACACATAAAAGTGAGCGCGTATATAATAAGGCTGTAATGCTTGATGCTATACGTGCGACTTATGTGCATCTGTATGTATATATGTATATACATTATATACATACATATATGCGTATATGTTATGAGGGCTATTTAAGAAGAAACAAATTTAAACTTATAAAATTGTTCAATTAAAAAAATTGTTCGATTAAGAAAACATAACATTGAAGGGGCTTTGAACCTCCGCTACTCTAACATAACTTGCGTCGCCTTTAGCACCCACGCTATTGCATTGCTACTACACTAACAGCTAGAACATCCAGAAATCAATCGCAATTCTTAGAATATGCAAAAAAGCGCGCTTTTGTCTGTACGCATAGAATAAACGATGAGTGTGTGCACATGTATTAGAAAATCGCTGATCTGCTGCTAGCTTGGAACCGGTATCCAAAATATAACTAAAATCAAAATTGTATAAAATTGATTTGAAGATCCTAGTTCTAAAGATGTACTAGATATAAACGGCAATAGCTATCGATGATTTTTTAAAATTATAATTGGATCAACGTTTGTGCTGTGAATGAGTATTCTGCAATCGGTATCGCCCGACTGCAACGTTCTTACTTGTTATCCCCTGAACCCATTGAAAATGGGAAATCAGGGTATAATGATTTTGTTGAAATGTATGTAACAGGGAGATGGAGGCGTGGCAGAGCCCACAAAGTATATATATTCTTGATCAGGGCGACGAGCTGAGTTGATTTAGCCATGTCCGTCTGTCTGTCCGTATGTATGAACGCGTCGATTTCAGAAGAGCTAGAGACTTGAACTTTTTATACCCTGAACCCAATGAAAATGGGAAGTTTGTAACAGGGAGAAGGAGGCGTGGCAGACCCCACAAAGTATATATATTCTTGATCAGGGCGACGAACTGAGTCGATTTAGCCCTATCCGTCTGTCTGTCCGTCCGTCCGTCCGTATGTATGAACGCGTCGATTTCAGAAGATATAGAAGCTAGAGACTTGAACTTTTTTATTAAATGACCGTAAATACAGCGCGCATATCGAGTTTATCACCAAAAATCGATAACTCGTCCCGTTATTTTTTTATCGATAAAAAACCTTATCGAAATGCAGTTATGAAATTATATCTCCTACATCTTTAGAGATAGAGTCTCCAAATTTTAAATGTAGATTGATATGTAAATTAATCTTCTTGCCTTTGCAAGTTGATAAAAAAAAATAATTTTCTAATTAGTGAACTTAGTGTTCTTTTATTAAACTCCAAAAATTGAACTGATTACAAGATATGATCTTATGCTGCAAGTCAGCTAATGTTTATGCTAAAGCTTCCCTCATTAAAGCTCAAAGCTCAAAAGCTCCCAAGATTGGCTTACGTGATTTTATATCGGGATTGTGAAATTAAGATTTGTTTACATCAAAGCTGGGTTGCCGGCTCTATGGGCTCATGGAAACAACGCAGGGAAATCTTATGTTTATATTGAGGCTAAAACTGCTTACTCTGTGGGATTAGTGCAAGAAGCTTTTATGTCTGGGCTGAGTGGCGTGATACTATAGAGGGAATTATGTTATTTGAAAGTTGTTTACATTTGTCATAAGATTTGCCTGAGTTGCGTGGTGATAACTCCCCCCTTTCTTAAGAAGGATCGTCCACGATTCTTAACGATTTCTCATTAGAAATTCGATTTGATTATTTATGGCATTTAGTATATCAGAATTTTGAATATTTTGATTATTTGACGGGTTTGAAAATAAAAATGTAATAGGGTTGAAATTTTTCCCTGAACAAAATTTGAGAAGCTTTATCATAATGAATGTAAAAATTATTAAAAATATAATGAATGTTATTTTTGTGTGGTTGTTTTCTAATTCTATTACAATTTTTGATAGAGTGTTTGTATTTTCTAATCATAATTCGGTGTCATTAGAGGTTTTATATTCAGTAATTAAATAATTTGTAAATTTGTTATGTTATACATAATTAAGCAGTTTCTCTTTTTCGTTTGTGTAAGTAATATTGTTTATGGTTACAATGGTTTTGAAAGTTATGAGATAAGTGCCTGTAAGCCAGGTGTTATTAACGTAATTTTTTTCCTGATATTAAAATTGGACCATCTGTAATTACTTCTATTGGCTTATTTTTTTCTGATATTTTTGTGCAGCTTGTGAATTGCTTATTAACTAAATCGATGAAGCAGTTTTTTTCGTAGACAATTTGAGCAAAGGTATTATAAATTTCGGATTTAAAGTTTTTTATAGGATAAAAAGTGTTCTTACATTTAGCGATCTTATCGTCTATAAATAGTTTTCCATCTGATTGGGAAATTGCTTTAGCATGGTATAACTTACAATTATGGTTTATAGTTGGATATTTTATGAAAACTATAATTAAACCTTGGTATGAGATAATTGAAAAAGAGGATACGTCTAGGAGGTCAATAAGAGTAATATTGAATGCTTCGTGATTACATATGTTTGTCATGTCTTGTTTATTTAAAATGTTTGGGTTTATTATGTTGGCTTTTGAAAATGTAATAGTGCCGAGCAGATTTTGCAGGTCAAGTGATAATAGTTTTAATCGATATTTTTTCAATAATATTTCTTTATTGAATTTAATATTTTCTAGAAGATTTTTTATTTTAGTAACTTCTTTAAAAATTGCAGAATTAATTTGATTTTGTATATTATTATTTTCAATAAGTTCGTTTATTTTATTTTGAATTGTTAGCATGTCATTATGGTCTGGTGTTCCTGTAATCCATTTA
Source organism: Drosophila mulleri (assembly GCA_035047565.1). Classification (NCBI taxonomy): domain Eukaryota; kingdom Metazoa; phylum Arthropoda; class Insecta; order Diptera; family Drosophilidae; genus Drosophila; species Drosophila mulleri. Next base: position 890,104 of record JAWNPK010000051.1, on the reverse strand, counting down.
AAAATAGTACCTAATTCATTGATACTTCGCTTAGAGACTCTATGGGGTGTAAGTTGAGAAAGAAGGGTTTTAATTAAATTTAGTTCCATAGTTATTTCCCAGTCAGTAGAGTTACTTCTATTACTAAAAAATGTTAGCTCTTTTTCAAGTATGTCATTATAAAAACTTAAATTAGTAACGTTGAAGACTTCTCCGAATGTTTCGTATAATAAAAAATTGTCAACGTCCTCAAGTAAAACGTAGTCGTCATCGTCACTTTTCTATCACCGGGTATATTCGAGTGCGAGTGCACTCACTTTTAAATTCAATTATTAATTTCTCGCTGCAGTTATATCTCTCGATGATATTTTCATTTCGCTCATTTTAAACCACTTTTAGATTCCCTTTTTTTTTTTTGTACTTACTCTCGGAGTGGACGCATATACCCGCTCTGCTCTTACCATTCCTCTTTGCTATATTTCGGCGATGTCCGTTACGTTGCCCCCGCGCGAGCATGTGCTTCTGCATATGTGTCTTCGGCTTACGCTTCTGCGTAATATTAACGGTTTTCTAATCCCGTTTTTCGCTCGACGCTTCTCGAAATTTTTACCCTCGACCCCGTGGCCGTCGTAGGGTATACACCTTTCTAATTTTTTTCACTTTGCTGGGGTCAGAGTCTCAGTCTGCCCATAACTTACAAGACATTTGTAAATTTATAAGGGACTGTACGTAGTCAGAGAAATAGGAGAGGGTGGGGAGTTTTTATGTGTTAAGCGACCACGCGGCCCGAACTCGCCGACCACGCCCACACGTTTGCACATGGGAAGGCTGCAGCGATCGAGTGGCACGATCAAGCGCACTCTAGATTGCTGGGGTCGTGGTTGTAAAGGCGTATTGCGGGGGATTAGTGGGGCTACTACGATTGGTAGACCGCGGATCGAGGAACGCCCAGCGTTGTCGCCGGCGTTTACTCAAGACCACGCGATTTTACATGCCAGAGTTTTAACCTTCTGGCGAACGGGATGTAACCTCGTTCTAACTACCTGTTAGTATTGTTATAGTCGTTACTAAATTATTATTAGCAAATCAACTACAAATGAATACGCAAGTGTCTCTCCATGCATTTCTTACTTTATTTAACCTACGACCTCATACCTTACAGTTGCTAATCTATATTTTTCTGTAACCTTCTTATCCGTCTGCTCATATCGAGAGCTCAAAATTAACTCTAACATCCGCTCATTCCGAGAGCCCAAAATTAACTCTTACATCCGCTCTTTCCGAGAGCCCAAATTTAACTTTTCTATCCGCTCATTCCGAGAGCCCGAAACTAACTAACTCATGCACGCAGCTTTTAATCCCTTTCTTGCTGCTATGCAGATCTCACCACGCGACCAGCAATGCAATTCACCACCGCGAGCTTTCGAGCTGCACGGCTGCATTGCTATCGCGCGCCCGCCCACTAATTCGAATTCTTGCTTACATTCTAAAACTAATTACTACAACACCTACACCTACTTATTGCCTACTTAGTGCTATCTTACAAACTAATACTTATTCTACTAACTTACTCTGCCTAACTTACTCTCTACCAAATGACTTCAAAATATACCTACTACAAAAATATAAACTTAACAACTACCAAAATCAAAATCTATAACAACAACAATTAAATTCAGTTTGATTACTTAATCACTACAAACATGTAAGGTGGGCAAAAAGGGCCACCTTACACAGTCGCATTTGAGATTCTTAGAACACGCTAGAGTACGCATTTATGTGTACATACATACACACATAAAAGTGAGCGCGTATATAATAAGGCTGTAATGCTTGATGCTATACGTGCAGACTTATGTGCATCTGTATGTATATATGTATATACATTATATACATACATGTATGCGTATATGTTATGAGGGCTATTTAAGAAGAAACAAATTTAAACTTATAAAATTGTTCAATTAAAAAAATTGTTCGATTAAGAAAACATAACATTGAAGGGGCTTTGAACCTCCGCTACTCTAACATAACTTGCGTCGCCTTTAGCACCCACGCTATTGCATTGCTACTACACTAACAGATAGAACATCCAGAAATCAATCGCAATTCTTAGAATATGCAAAAAGGCGCGCTTTTATCTGTACGCATAGAATAAACGATGAGTGTGTGCACATGTATTAGAAAATCGCTGATCTGCTGCTAGCTTGGAACCGGTATCCAAAATATAACTAAAATCAAAATTGTATAAAATTGATTTGAAGATCCTAGTTCTAAAGATGTACTAGATATAAACGGCAATAGCTATCGATGATTTTTTAAAATTATAATTGGATCAACGTTTGTGCTGTGAATGAGTATTCTGCAATCGGTATCGCCCGACTGCAACGTTCTTACTTGTTATCCCCTGAACCCATTGAAAATGGGAAATCAGGGTATAATGATTTTGTTGAAATGTATGTAACAGGGAGATGGAGGCGTGGCAGAGCCCACAAAGTATATATATTCTTGATCAGGGCGACGAGCTGAGTTGATTTAGCCATGTCTGTCTGTCTGTCCGTATGTATGAACGCGTCGATTTCAGAAGAGCTAGAGACTTGAACTTTTTATACCCTGAACCCAATGAAAATGGGAAGTTTGTAACAGGGAGAAGGAGGCGTGGCAGACCCCACAAAGTATATATATTCTTGATCAGGGCGACGAACTGAGTCGATTTAGCCCTATCCGTCTGTCTGTCCGTCCGTCCGTCCGTATGTATGAACGCGTCGATTTCAGAAGATATAGAAGCTAGAGACTTGAACTTTTTTAAAATGACCGTAAATACAGCGCGCATATCGAGTTTATCACCAAAAATCGATAACTCGTCCCGTTATTTTTTTATCGATAAAAAACCTTATCGAAATGCAGTTATGAAATTATATCTCCTACATCTTTAGAGATAGAGTCTCCAAATTTTAAATGTAGATTGATATGTAAATTAATCTTCTTGCCTTTGCAAGTTGATAAAAAAAATAATTTTCTAATTAGTGAACTTAGTGTTCTTTTATTAAACTCCAAAATTGAACTGATTACAAGATATGATCTTATGCTGCAAGTCAGCTAATGTTTATGCTAAAGCTTCCCTCATTAAAGCTCAAAGCTCAAAAGCTCCCAAGATTGGCTTACGTGATTTTATATCGGGATTGTGAAATTAAGATTTGTTTACATCAAAGCTGGGTTGCCGGCTCTATGGGCTCATGGAAACAACGCAGGGAAATCTTATGTTTATATTGAGGCTAAAACTGCTTACTCTGTGGGATTAGTGCAAGAAGCTTTTATGTCTGGGCTGAGTGGCGTGATACTATAGAGGGAATTATGTTATTTGAAAGTTGTTTACATTTGTCATAAGATTTGCCTGAGTTGCGTGGTGATAACTCCCCCTTTCTTAAGAAGGATCGTCCACGATTCTTAACGATTTCTCATTAGAAATTCGATTTGATTATTTATGGCATTTAGTATATCAGAATTTTGAATATTTTGATTATTTGACGGGTTTGAAAATAAAAATGTAATAGGGTTGAAATTTTTCCCTGAACAAAATTTGAGAAGCTTTATCATAATGAATGTAAAAATTATTAAAAATATAATGAATGTTATTTTTGTGTGGTTGTTTTCTAATTCTATTACAATTTTTGATAGAGTGTTTGTATTTTCTAATCATAATTCGGTGTCATTAGAGGTTTTATATTCAGTAATTAAATAATTTGTAAATTTGTTATGTTATACATAATTAAGCAGTTTCTCTTTTTCGTTTGTGTAAGTAATATTGTTTATGGTTACAATGGTTTTGAAAGTTATGAGATAAGTGCCTGTAAGCCAGGTGTTATTAACGTAATTTTTTCCTGATATTAAAATTGGACCATCTGTAATTACTTCTATTGGCTTATTTTTATACCCTGAACCCATTGAAAATGGGAAATCAGGGTATAATGGTTTTGTTAAAAGTATGTAACAGGGAGAAGGAGGCGTGGCAGACCCCACAAAGTATATATATTCTTGATCAGGGCGACAAACTGAATCGATTTAGCCATGTCCGTCTGTCCGTCTGTCCGTCTGTCCGTCTGTCCGTCTGTCCGTCTGTCCGTATGTATGAACGCGTCGATTTCCGAAGATATAGAAGCTAGAGACTTCAACTTTTTTTTAAAATGCTCGTATATAGCGCGCGCATATCGAGTTTATCACAAAAGATCGATAACTCATCCCGTTATTTTTTTATCGATCAAAAACCTTATCGAAAACCAGTTATAAAATTATATCTCCTACACCTTTAGAGCTAAAGTCTCCAAATTTTAAATGTAGACTCGACTACACGTGATAGAATTTCGATTTTTGTTATAATTCACCCCCCACCCCTATATCCACCCCCTTACCCTCATCTCTGTAAAAGGCGTATTTCAAATACTAGAGACTTGAGCTTTGGCAATTATACGCATAGTAATGATAAAACCACAATCTGAAAGTTTCATGAAGAACGTACGTCCAGAAAAAAAGTTATTAAACAATTAAGTTCCCATAGTAAGCCCACACTGCAGCCCATGCCTGTTAATGCGTGCGTGCCTATGGGTGTCTATGTATATGTTTGCGTGTGTGTGTGCGTTTGTTTAAGCTGAATGACACTAAAAATTATTGAAATGGCTGTTGCTCGGAGGGTTCAGGGTATCTCGTAGTCGAGCAGTCTCGACTAGAGCTTTCTTACTTGTTTTCTGTTATTTTTGTGCAGCTTGTGAATTGCTTATTAACTAAATCGATGAAGCAGTTTTTTTCGTAGACAATTTGAGCAAAGGTATTATAAATTTCGGATTTAAAGTTTTTTATAGGATAAAAAGTGTTCTTACATTTAGCGATCTTATCGTCTATAAATAGTTTTCCATCTGATTGGGAAATTGCTTTAGCATGGTATAACTTACAATTATGGTTTATAGTTGGATATTTTATGAAAACTATAATTAAACCTTGGTATGAGATAATTGAAAAAGAGGATACGTCTAGGAGGTCAATAAGAGTAATATTGAATGCTTCGTGATTACATATGTTTGTCATGTCTTGTTTATTTAAAATGTTTGGGTTTATTATGTTGGCTTTTGAAAATGTAATAGTGCCGAGCAGATTTTGCAGGTCAAGTGATAATAGTTTTAATCGATATTTTTTCAATAATATTTCTTTATTGAATTTAATATTTTCTAGAAGATTTTTTATTTTAGTAACTTCTTTAAAAATTGCAGAATTAATTTGATTTTGTATATTATTATTTTCAATAAGTTCGTTTATTTTATTTTGAATTGTTAGCATGTCATTATGGTCTGGTGTTCCTGTAATCCATTTAAAAATAGTACCTAATTCATTGATACTTCGCTTAGAGACTCTATGGGGTGTAAGTTGAGAAAGAAGGGTTTTAATTAAATTTAGTTCCATAGTTATTTCCCAGTCAGTAGAGTTACTTCTATTACTAAAAAATGTTAGCTCTTTTTCAAGTATGTCATTATAAAAACTTAAATTAGTAACGTTGAAGACTTCTCCGAATGTTTCGTATAATAAAAAATTGTCAACGTCCTCAAGTAAAACGTAGTCGTCATCGTCACTTTTCTATCACCGGGTATATTCGAGTGCGAGTGCACTCACTTTTAAATTCAATTATTAATTTCTCGCTGCAGTTATATCTCTCGATGATATTTTCATTTCGCTCATTTTAAACCACTTTTAGATTCCCTTTTTTTTTTTGTACTTACTCTCGGAGTGGACGCATATACCCGCTCTGCTCTTACCATTCCTCTTTGCTATATTTCGGCGATGTCCGTTACGTTGCCCCCGCGCGAGCATGTGCTTCTGCATATGTGTCTTCGGCTTACGCTTCTGCGTAATATTAACGGTTTTCTAATCCCGTTTTTCGCTCGACGCTTCTCGAAATTTTTACCCTCGACCCCGTGGCCGTCGTAGGGTATACACCTTTCTAATTTTTTTCACTTTGCTGGGGTCAGAGTCTCAGTCTGCCCATAACTTACAAGACATTTGTAAATTTATAAGGGACTGTACGTAGTCAGAGAAATAGGAGAGGGTGGGGAGTTTTTATGTGTTAAGCGACCACGCGGCCCGAACTCGCCGACCACGCCCACACGTTTGCACATGGGAAGGCTGCAGCGATCGAGTGGCACGATCAAGCGCACTCTAGATTGCTGGGGTCGTGGTTGTAAAGGCGTATTGCGGGGGATTAGTGGGGCTACTACGATTGGTAGACCGCGGATCGAGGAACGCCCAGCGTTGTCGCCGGCGTTTACTCAAGACCACGCGATTTTACATGCCAGAGTTTTAACCTTCTGGCGAACGGGATGTAACCTCGTTCTAACTACCTGTTAGTATTGTTATAGTCGTTACTAAATTATTATTAGCAAATCAACTACAAATGAATACGCAAGTGTCTCTCCATGCATTTCTTACTTTATTTAACCTACGACCTCATACCTTACAGTTGCTAATCTATATTTTTCTGTAACCTTCTTATCCGTCTGCTCATATCGAGAGCTCAAAATTAACTCTAACATCCGCTCATTCCGAGAGCCCAAAATTAACTCTTACATCCGCTCTTTCCGAGAGCCCAAATTTAACTTTTCTATCCGCTCATTCCGAGAGCCCGAAACTAACTAACTCATGCACGCAGCTTTTAATCCCTTTCTTGCTGCTATGCAGATCTCACCACGCGACCAGCAATGCAATTCACCACCGCGAGCTTTCGAGCTGCACGGCTGCATTGCTATCGCGCGCCCGCCCACTAATTCGAATTCTTGCTTACATTCTAAAACTAATTACTACAACACCTACACCTACTTATTGCCTACTTAGTGCTATCTTACAAACTAATACTTATTCTACTAACTTACTCTGCCTAACTTACTCTCTACCAAATGACTTCAAAATATACCTACTACAAAAATATAAACTTAACAACTATCAATCTCAAATGCGACTGATTTGTTTTTGCATTGTTCTTGAAGTTTTTAATCGCTACTCTGGCTTTTCATAACAAGAATATCATTTCGTTTTATTTACTGTTGTTCAAAGCAGGCGGAAGCGTTGTCGGCAGAGGCGCCGGTTAAATTCGTTTTAGTTATTTTGACAAACATGCTATTTGGCTTGGGTGCGAGTTCAATTTTTTTGTAAATTGCAAATTTTTGTTATTTTAGCTTCTTTTATATTTTTTTAATTTTATAAAAATGTTTACTTCCGTGTTATCAATGCCTATTAAGCCTTGTTGCAGGGTGGAGTCTTCAAATAAGCAAAGTTGTAGGGATGTGGTCTTCAATAAGAACACGTGTGTTTATTTTTCTTTAAAAACTTATTTTTATTAAGCACACGCAAAATGGCGGTAATTCAAATCGTTGTACTCAGCAGTGTGGTAGGAATAATAGAAGTAATAGTAATAGTAATTGGCGGAGGGCCAAGTACTGAGAGCAAGCGGTTATGCTATTAACAGCAAGCTGTTAATAGTATAATCGGGCTCTGTGGGGGAGGAGCAAACCTGTTAATGGGATCTGGCATTAACATACTCCCCCCCTTGCAAGGATTGCAATATACATTGGATCAGATCATTGGTAGGACCCTGAAAGGACCCACCCGAAGACGGTGTTCTGGGCCATGGGACGACCGTCAGTGCTGGGGACGATTCCTGGAAGGATGACGTGAGGATACACGTCAGCCCCCAGCACAACAGACACCGTACTGGGTCGAGCCCAATTGCCGTCGGCGAGCGTAATCCCAGCCGGATTGGCTGCGTGCTCGATCGGCCGGATTGGCGTCCGGCAATTGAGCTGCGGGTCTAATTGCAGGATAGCGTCAATGTGAAAATCTGATGTTTTTGAGCAGATGGTCGCCGTGCACACCTCTCCCGGACCCACGCTAGTGGCGGAAAGACCCATGGCCCTTGCCAATGAAGCATTGATCCGAGTAGTAGGGCTACACGGATCGATCAACACCCTCACATCGAAATCTTTCTGGCCTGTTTGCACAACGACAATTGCCGTGGGCAGGATGCTGACGGCCTTGTGCTGCATCAGCGTGCTCAGCGGCGGCGTGGCTTCCTTCGTGGCCCTGGATGCTGCCTGGTGGCGTCGTCCTTTGCGGGATCCTTTTTGGGGTGTAGGTGTCCCGGCGAAGGCGGAGGAGGTGGGCCCGCTGATAGGGGCTGCAGCGGGACGACGTCGCTGTCGGCGACGAGCTCCAGGCAAATGCAGCAGCGTGTGATGGCTCTGGCCACACGTCTTACATTTCGCTTTGCTTCGGCAGGATTGCCCGGAGTGCTGGTGCGCCAGACAATTCGCGCAGTACTTGTTTATGAGTACGGCGCGAAGACGTTTTTCGGCCGGAAGGCCCAGGAAACGCCTGCACTTCCGCAGAGCGTGGACCCCTCTACACACGCGGCATCGGAAGGAATTGATGCCAGGTGTCTCCACGGATTGAATTGAATGATTGGCTGATGACATAGCTGAAAAGGAGAGATGTGCGGGGGTGGTGAGTGACGGAATTATAGGCACATTCATGGTTAGTTGGACATCACAGCGGTGTTATCGTCCGTTGGTAGGATGACCAACTTATGGACGGGTCTACGGACAATGCCCCGAGAGGTGAGAATGTCCGCCACTCGGACCTTCCCATCATCTCCTGGGTGCGTGAGGTGGACACGGCCGAGCCGCCACTCGTTGATGGCGACATTGTCGTCTTTCACGATGACCATGTCGCCGACCTTCAAGTCTCGTTGTACGAATTGCCATTTATTACGTTTATGCAGCTCCTTAAGATACTCTTCTTTCCAACGGAAACAGAATTGTTGGTGAAGAGCCTTAAGTCGCTGCCAGCGATTCAGGATAGACATCGCATCTTGCGTAATTCTGGGCTCAGTAATAGTTATAAGAGGCCCACCGACTAGAAAGTGTCCTGGAGTAAGGGCTTGTAAATCGGTGGAATCCTCGGACATGGGTGCTATCGGTCTCGAGTTGAGGCAGGCTTCTATTCTTGCCAAGAGGGTCGAAAGCTCTTCGAAAGTATATTTCGACGTGGCAGTGGATTTGTAGAATAGGGCCTTGAAACTCTTCACCCCTGATTCCCACAAGCCGCCCATGTGTGGTGCGCTCGGTGGGTTGAAATGCCAGGATAGGCTATGGAGAGAGTGCTTTGCAAGCACCTCGGATCGGAGTGATTCCACAAAGTCTCGTGATAAAGTCTTTGCGGCTCCGACAAACGTTTTCCCGTTGTCGGAGTAAATCTTCTGCGGACATCCACGCCGAGCCACCAAGCGGGAGAACGCCGCTAAGAATTTTTCGGTGGTTAAGTCGGACGTGGCCTCGAGATGGATAGCCTTGGTGCTGAAACACACAAACACACAGACGTACCCCTTTGTGATGAGGCAGGCACGTCCGGCGTAATTCTTCACATCGAAGGGGCCTGCAAAGTCGACGCCTACGACGGTGAAGGGCCTGGTGAAGGTTGTGCGATCAGCTTGCAGATCGCCCATCATTTGCGTTTGGAGACGCTTACGGTAAACTACGCAGGACTTGCATGAGTTTATCACCGATTTGATGAGGACCTTCAGCTTAGGGATCCAGAATTGTGAACGGATGAGTCTCACAATTAATTGGTTCCCGCCATGCAAGGATATGCGATGGGTGAAGCGGACCAGCAGCTTTGTGAAAGAGCACGAAGAAGGGAGGATGATAGGGTGGCGCTCGTCATAGCTTAAGGAGGCGGATGTCCTTATGCGTCCGCATGCTCTCAGGATACCTTTACTATCCAGGAAAGGATTAAGATTGCGGAGTGAACTTGAGGCCGGAAGTTGTTTCTGTGCACGTAAGCAGCTGATCTCATTTGAGTAGATTCTTTTTTGGCTCAAGGAGATGAACCTGGACTGAATAAAGTGCAATTCATCAGCACTGAGCTCTTGCGATGGAGGGGGAGCGGATCTCCTGCACCGGTTGATGAAACGAAACATCCAAGCGGTGACACGGAGGGCTCGATGAAGTTCTGAAAACCTGCTTATGAATTCAGCTGGAGGAGTCAAGGTGGCAGCATGACTTTTAGATGCCCTTTTCTCTAGAGCAATCTCCAAGCTAAGAGCAGGAATGATTGGCCACTGAGACTGGGAAAGTCGAAGCCAATCTGGGCCATGGAACCATAGCGGATTTGAAAGAAGTTCTTGAGGATGAGCTCCTCTGCTAGCTAGATCCGCAGGATTATGCTCTGAGCTGACATGATGCCAGTCACCAGGATTGGTGAGCTCAGTTATTTTACTGATCCGATTTGCGACGAAGGTTGTCCAATTGCAGGTAGGCTTGTTTAGCCAGGCTAAGACAATAGTCGAATCGGTCCAGTAAAAGGACTGAAAACTGACTGCCGGGGATGCCGGGAGCAGTACTGAGCATAAGTCGGTCAGAAGGACAGCACCGCAAAGCTCCAAGCGGGGTATAGAAATGGATTTGATCGGAGCGACTCTCGTGTTGGCGGAGAGCAGATTGACGAAGATCTGGTTGCCAAGTTCTACACGGAGATAGACAGCTGCTCCGTAAGCACGCTCAGATGCGTCACAAAACCCATGAAATTGGATAGTGGCTCGAGGTTGGAAATGTACCCATCGAGGCACACGAATGTCCCGAAGGCTGGAGAAGCTGAGGAGAAACTCTTGCCATTGGGTGAGGAGATCACCCGGCAGAGGTTGGTCCCAATCTAAATCGCGTAGCCAGAGCGCTTGCATAAATATTTTTGCTCGGATGACAAAAGGTGCCAACCACCCTGCGGGGGTCGAACAACTTGGCGATCTGTGAAAGGACCGACCTCTTTGTGTAGGTCTCCTGGAGAGGAATGTTAGGGGGCGAAAAAAGGAACAGATCGGCTTGCGCTTGCCAACGTAGGCCTAGAGTCTTTGCTGTGCTTGAATCTTCTAGCTCTAAGAAGTCCTCGCACAGCCGATGACTCTTTGGAATAGCCCTTAGACAATCCATGGAATTGGATGTCCACTTCCTTAATGGAAACCCCGCACTCTCCAGAGCTTCTATGAGTTCGGCGATGGTTGCGATCACCTCTTCTTTGGAATGTGCTCCTGCAAGTACGTCATCGACGTACATGCACTCGGAGATGACCTTGCTGGCGAGAGGCAAACGGGATCTCACGTCATTTGCGAGCTGTTTGAGGAACTCTCAAAGCCAGGAAGGGAGCACAGTTTACTCCAAAAGTGACGGTGCTTAGCTCGAAGTCCCCGATGTTGCCGTCTGGCTTACGGAACAGGATTCGTTGGAAAGGGGTGTGTTTTGGATCAACACGAATTTGGCGATACATTTTAGTGATATCTGCATTGAACACGTATCGATAGTATCGCCATTGGAGGATTTGCATCGTGAGGTCGGACTGAAGGACCGGGCCTGGATGAAGAATATCATTCAGGCTCTTCCCATTGGAAGATGGGCACGATGCATTGAACACCACCCTCACTTTGGTGGTGGTGCTGTCGGCCTTAAAGACTGCATGGTAAGGCAAGTAAAAGTTACTCATTGCAGGATTGCAATGTGATAACACTGGCCTCATATGACCCAAGTCGAGATACTCTTGCAGGATAGCGTCGTATTCGGCCTTGAGTGACGGATTCTTGGACAATCTGCTCTCATTCTTGAGAAACTGCCTCAGAGCGATGGATCGCGAATGACCCAAGTCAGGGTGATCCGGATTTTTGAACGGAAGAGTCACAACGTAGGAGCCAGACTTGTCTCTCCGTGTGGTTCGGACAAAATTATCCTCACACGCAGAGTCCGGCTCACTGGCTACCTTGGGGAGATTCTCCACCTCCCAAAATTTGGTGATGAGGTGGTCGAGTTTTTCATCGTGGAGAACGGTAACCCTAGTCGTGAAAGCGGAAATCGACGGAATAATCGTTCAGAAATGAACGTTGCCTCGGACCCCGAGTCGATTAGAGCCCTGGCTGGATATGTGACCCCCAAGTGACACATATCAATTACGGCCGTACCAAGCAGGACACCTGGAGTATCGGCCGTGAAATACGACTGCACATTACGAGGTACTTCGGACGTACCTGGAGTCACCGCGGCTCCGGACGAGGAGCTGTTTGCTGTGGAGCTTTCACGGTGAAGCAGTGTATTGTGCCTCCCCTTGCACTTGGCGCAATTGTGTATGCTAGTGCAGTCGCGCAGTTGGTGACCTTGAGCAAAGCAGTTCAGGCAAAGTTGCCTTCGCTTTATGTATGTCTCGCGCGCTGCCAAGGACATTTGGGTGAAACGAGGACACAGACGAACCAGATGGTTCTCTTTAGCACACAAATCGCACTTTTTGGATTTGGAGTGGACTTGTGACTCGAAGGCATGGACCTTTTTGTGAGAGTTGCTAGCCGTGGATTTCGGGTCTGAACCTGGGACTTTCGGGAGGGACCTATCACCTTCCATAGCTTCAAGCGCGCGAGCATGTTCGCTGATGAACAGACTTACGTCTTTCCAGGCTGGGATGTCTGATTTTCGAGTTAATGAGTGCTCCCAGAGAGATCGAGTGTGTTCAGGTAACTTGGAAGTACACAAGAACACAAGGATACAATCCCAGTTCTCCGTAGAGATCTGAGCTTGCTCGATGGCAGTGACACACCGATGGATGGTGCCATGCAACTCTCTGAGAGCCGCGCCTGATTCTTTGGTGACCTTGGGGAGATTGAGAAGGATCTTAAGCTGACTGTTCACTAACAGTCGCTTGTTCTCGTACCGGTCACACAAGGCGTCCCAGGCCGATGCAAAGCCATCGTTCGTGAGCGGGCACTCGGCGACTAAGGCATTTGCATCACCTGCTGTTTTTGAATTTAGGTGGAATAACTTTTCCACCGGAGTCAGGCGCGGATTTTGGATATATATTGCAGTGAAAAGATCACGGAATGTTGGCCAGCGCAGGTAGTCGCCATGGAAAACTTCCGTATCAACGGGTGGCAGGCGACAGCCTCCAGACGAGGCGAAAGGAGCGGACATAGGAGCGGGCGGTGTACTCGATGCGGAAAGTGCATCGATTTGCACCCCCAGGTGCGTCGTACACCGCTCATACACAGTATAGCAATGGTCGAATTTAGCCTCCATGGCTTCAACTTCGCCACTGCTCGCCCCTTGGCTCAACGCTCTGGCACAGACCTTGTACTGCTGTTCAGCATCATCCCATAATGCCTTGACACGATCTCGGCGGATCTCGAAGGCCCGGAGCTGAGCCGCATGAGTGGCGTTAGAATCTCCGGGACCGTCGATGCGGGCCTCGAATTTGATGAGCCTATCCGCAGCAGCGATGAAATCGGACAGAGACATTTTAGACGGACTTGCGGGCTTTGGACTGGATCGGGTGACGACCGGACTACGCTTGAAAGTGCTGCTTGTCTGCGGTTTCCCGGACGGAATGGGTGATGCAGAAGCACTGCGCTTAATGAGACGTGAAGCGGGGACACTCAGCTGCGCTCGGTTAGAACGATCGGACATGGAGGCTTACTCGGACACCGGTTAAGCAAAGCCTGGAGAGTCGGCAATGAAGGCGGAGTTCGATCACCGAATCGAAATTTATCAGACCAAACAAACGTTTTGTATGGGAAATAATAAATAAAAACACAAAAAAAGGAGAAAAAATAACAAAAAAACAAACGGGAAGAATATTAACTAAATCCTCAAAGAGAAACAACAAAAAATGCAAATCGAAGAATATAAAAAAAAAATAGTAAAAATTAAATTAAATAAAAATGTATATGTATCAAAATATTTAAAAAAAAATAAAATTATTAAAATGTACGCTTTTATATGTATTTGCTATTTAATTAATTATGTTCCGCTCTGTTTTGATCTAATATTTTTTTTGTGGTTTTATATATATATTATTATTTCAACTATCGGTATCAAAAAACAATAGTTGCGCGCTGTGATCTCTAAGAACCAAGGTATCGCCACGGAATTGTGGCGGCTGTCGATAAATCTTGTTATTGGTATATGTGGATATGCAAATTTTTCTAAATGCGATCACTAGCGTTTGCACACGAAGCAACAAGTGGAATATATTTATTATTATTTTCTCTTTTTTGCAAGTGTTATGATGTGTGTTTTGTTAATATGTTAATTAATTATGTGTTAATTGTGTTGCTGCTCTATATGTACATTCATATGGATATATGTATGTACATATGTTTACTACCCTCTTATATTTAGATTGCAGAGCACAGCGGAGACACAATTAGCACACACACACGTACAAGGAAAAAAATGCAAATATAAATATGTGAAAATAAATATATAATAAATATGTGATATGTAAATATGAAAATATAAAAATTTAAAATAAATTGTAATAAAACGACAAGGATATGTTTTTTCTGTTTTATCTTTATTTATTTTAATATATATTTATGGTGTGGAATGTACAAACAGATGTGCATATGTATATGTGTATGTATATGCAGTGGAATCGCAATTAAATGTGTGCAATCGGACTATTATGATTGGAATTGAATTGCGACAAGACACAAAGGATATTGTGTGTTATGTCTTAGCAAGACGGAAAGATTCGGAATTGAATATACAACGGACTTGAAGGTTAATGTATACATACATATATGTATGTATGTATGACTCTGGACTTCACGTATCTGAATATATAAGAATATATATATTCAGATTCGTGTCTAATATATAAGAATATATATATTAGTGGGATGCAACTTGCACAACAATGTAAAACATACATATATGGCGGAACTGTCGAATGACAAATGCCGGTATGACTGATATATGCAAGTTGCAGTGAGAGAAATGTAAGCAATTACTTATCTGACACTCCTAAGAATCGCTGGTGGATATGTATAAATCCGGCTCGAAGGACCAAATGTTGCAGGGTGGAGTCTTCAAATAAGCAAAGTTGTAGGGATGTGGTCTTCAATAAGAACACGTGTGTTTATTTTTCTTTAAAAACTTATTTTTATTAAGCACACGCAAAATGGCGGTAATTCAAATCGTTGTACTCAGTAGTGTGGTAGGAATAATAGAAGTAATAGTAATAGTAATTGGCGGAGGGCCAAGTACTGAGAGCAAGCGGTTATGCTATCGGGCTCTGTGGGGGAGGAGCAAACCTGTTAATGGGATCTGGCATTAACAAGCCTATCTGTATATACAATGGGGGACAAAAGTATTTTGACAACGCATTGCAAAAACTTAAACCGCTTGTTTCTTCATGCTGAGAGAGGTAACGGTACCCACTATATTTTTTAGAGAGAGCAAACATAATATGACCAAAATATTGCAGTGATATCACACGTCATTATTTTTCTATAATTATTTGCATGGCAGACTATCGTTTTTTGGCTGGACAAAAGTATTTTGACAATAATATTAATTTAATAAAGTGATAGAAAAACTTAACTATGGAGATAGTAACAATAATATTATTAAAAAATAAGCCCACTTCTAACATCAAGGACCTTCTGTAAGCGATCTAACCTAATTTTATAATGTTTTTAATGAAACATCCTGCCAAAGTCCTCAAACCTCAGTTTTCAGTCTCCTTGGGCGTTCTTGATAAGTTTGAGTTACGTTTTACTTTTGAATAAGGCCACACATTCTCTATAATATTGTGATCAGGGGTCTGAGGTGGCCAATCTAATGTATTGACTTCAATATCCCTCGAAAATTCAGTTCTAATATGGGCCTTGTGGCATGAAGCGTTGTCCTGCTGCAGTGTAAATGATTTTCCAATGAACCGGTGACAGGAACTCGTTGCGTGGTCATTCAGGACACGTAAATAATTGTCCTTCATCATTGTCCTATTAATAAATATCAAATTGATGAGGCTACCGACATACACGAAACCTCAGAGCACTACCGATTCTTCACTATGTGACACCCGTTCGTACACTGGCCTTTTTTCTTTGCGAATATTCTTTGGCAACCTTCTGTAAATCGTTTTTTTTTATCCATGATACTCAAAGGAACCATCGTCAATCCATAATACTTGTCCCCAGAATAATTGCGGCTTGCCTATGAAGGATTCAGCAAATCGTTACCTTTCTGGTTTATTTTATAGTGATATCAAGGGTATTGAAAGGTCTATAACGTAGAAAAATTGTCCTTCTTTCGCCGACTTGGGATAGTTTTTCTACTTATTGATAATTTATGAATATTTTTGAGTTTAATCGACATGACTTTTAGGAAAATCCGCACATTTTCTTTAAATGTTATCAATATTATGCGGTCTTCTACAGTTTTTTGTGAATGATCTTCGCGATCTGGGGTTTTTTTTTTTGAGTGAATCAGTTTTCTATTTTTTGTTAATTTATTAGTAAATTGCTCATAGAAATAGATTTTATAAGATTGTAAGGTATTCCACAGAAATACCTGCATTATTCTGCGTGACCGATTGATTTTTTTAAAGATTTCACTTAATCACGTGGATTGCCAATAATTTATCAAAAAATATGATCAAATAAAGGCTATTATTAAAGAGGGCTCGAAAAATAACTAAAAAAATAAAATACGTATTTTGTATCTCAAGCGAATTACTGAAAATGAATATGAAAAGGAATGTCAAAATACTTTTGTCCAGCCAAAAAACGATAGTCTGCCATGCAAATAATTATAGAAAAATAATGACGTGTGATATCACTGCAATATTTTGGTCATATTATGTTTGCTCTCTCTAAAAATATACCTCTCTCAGCATGAAGAAACAAGCGGATTAAGTTTTTGCAATGCGTTGTCAAAATACTTTTGTCCCCCATTGTGTTTTACATAATTAAGCAGTTTCTCTTTTTCGTTTGTGTAAGTAATATTGTTTATGGTTACAATGGTTTTGAAAGTTATAAGATAAGTGCCTGTAAGCCAGGTGTTATTAACGCAATTTTTTCCTGATATTAAAATTGCACCATCTGTAATTACTTCTATTGGCTTATTTTTGTTGAAATGTATGTAACAGGCAGAAAGAGGCGTGGCAGACTCCATAAAGTATATATATTCTTGATCAGGGCGACGAACTGAGTCGATTTAGCCCTGTCCGTCTGTCTGTCCGTCTGTCCGTCTGTCCGTCCGTCCGTCTGTCCGTCTGTGCGTATGTTTGAACGCGTCGATTTCTGAAGATATAGAAGCTAGAGACTTCAACTTTTTTTAAAATGCTCGTATATAGCACGCTGTGAGGAGCAATATGGGTATGCACGTAGTAATGTATATAAACGTATGTATTTGCTGTGCGTTTATATGCATATACGTGCATATACATGTTGCTCCACACAGCGACGCGAATACTGTAGGAGCGACCCTCGCACTGGAAAGGGGGGTCAAAGTCCTTTTAAAGGCGGTCTCTTTCGCTCCTACAGATTCAGCAATGGGTTCGCGTCGCACGCACGACGATCATCGGCGACCGCTAGCCGAAGTGCCGTTCGGGCCGAGTGATAGTAGTGGACACTTTCACTCGTAGGGCGCCAACGGTACTTCGGCCAATGGGAGGCTGCCACGTGATTTGGCGGGAAAGTGGCGTCACCCAGATCACGCCACTTTACCGTTTCAGGGTCAATAACGGCAGAAAAGTCCCGCTCCAGAGCCGAACAGGCCCCGTTACCATACGAAGCAGGGCCTGTGGCTGGGGTATAAAAGGCCACCAGCGGCTCCATACAGGGAGTCGAAAAAATCATAGAAGTCGGAAAAGAAGTCGAAGCACGATACGAGAGTGTGTTGCTGTCGAAAGCTACAAAAGTGAAAGTGTCGAAATTAAGTCAACGCGAGTGGCAAACAGGACTCCCAGGACATCGTGGAACAGCAAGGACATCGTGGGAACAACAAGGACATCCAGTGGGAATCCTTGCAGATCATCAGCGGCGCCGATCAGGACATCGGTGCATATCAGCAACGTAAGCGAGGCCTGCACACCTGGGTGAGTTCGCGTAGCCGTGCGTAAGAGAAGTGCTTGTGAGTGAACGAAGCTAGTGTTGTGCTGTGAGTGAGCGAGATTGTAGGAGGGATCTGCATAGCTGTGCGAACCGCCAGAGTTTACAGATCTGAATCCTGGCGTTTTCTCAAATCCTTGCAGACAACTAGCGTGTTTAGCACAACACTCTCCCAGCCGGAGTGCGTTGAACAAGCGCTCAGTAGGTGTGCGTCGCTAAGCAAACCAGCGAGCCAGCATACATTTGCATAAGTGACGTGTACATTTCATATTTATTTAAGAAAATATACCATTACGCTACAAAACCTAAATCACAAAGTCTAATTAATTATCGCAGGGGCTTCAACAAATAAATTTGTTGGCAACGAATCCACAGTCAGCTGAAACTAGCCCAGCTTAGACTCGGGATAAACCGAAGGTTCGTTACAACTGGCGCCCAACGTGGGGCCCTGCGATAAGAGTTAAATTAGTAGATATTTGTGAACATGGTGCGAGCGTGGGTATATAATCTAAAAAAAGATGAAGTGCTGCGTTACGGCGACGAGTTCGGAGTGAGCTTGTCAGGCACACTGGACGTCATGCGGAGACAGTTCGGCAAGTGGGTTGAGAGGAATGAAGGAAGCATTCCTTACTCACTGAGGATCGCCGAATTGGGGCGACTGCATGGACGCCGTGCCTCGCTCAGAGACGAGGCAACGACCGCCGTCGCGGACGACGAGCTGGAGTCGGAGCTTGCACATGTGGCGCGGCTGTGTGT
This sequence comes from Drosophila mulleri, assembly GCA_035047565.1. NCBI lineage: Eukaryota > Metazoa > Arthropoda > Insecta > Diptera > Drosophilidae > Drosophila > Drosophila mulleri. The sequence continues at coordinate 871,413 of JAWNPK010000051.1, read as the reverse complement.
GCCCTCCACGAGCGCTGCGGCACGACTCCAGAACACGCGTCAAGAGATGAGAGCCACATCCACCCCACAACCAGAAATCAGGCCACAAGGACACGACAGCACCGCTCAGGAATATCCAAAGGTGGCCAAACAAGTGCGGGAGTGGAGCTTCCGTTTTGATGGTACCACGAAGCCTTTGGAGTTCTTGGAGCAGGTGGAGTGGTCGGCGGACACATATGGCCTGGATCTGGATATGATCCCGAGGGCGATGCCAGAGCTGCTGAAGGGCATGGCCTTGAAGTGGTACGTGGCCAACAATCGGCACTGGACGGCGTGGGCGACATTCGTGCGCAGCTTTCAGGAGTTTTTCCTGCCCAGAGGCTATCTGGAGAAGCTGGAGGATGACGCCAAACGCCGGAGGCAAATGGCAGATGAGAGCTTCAAGGTCTACATGGTGGAGATGCAGACTCTCATGCGGCCTCTGCGCTATGGAGCAGACCGCGAGATGAAGCTCATCTACAACAACAGCTTGCCCGATCTCCGTGCGTACGCCCGGCCGTATCAATTCCACAATCTAGTGGAATTGATGCACCTGGCAGATGAGTTCGAGGAGCTGGAGAGGGACCGCGAGAGATTGCGGCAACAGCCACGGCCTGGCCGGACGCGGTTGATGGCCATGGACGACGCTGGAGGCGACGTGGGGTGTCGTCGCATGGATGAGAGGGTGAAGCCCTCTCCTGCGCCGAGGACAGGCACAGCCGGAGCAAGGACACATATCCCAAATCCAGCCTGGGCATGCCGGATGTGCGGCCAGGAGGGGCATCGCGCTTTTGCGTGCCGTAACAAGGCGCTGGACTTCTGCTGGCAGTGTGGGCGCATCGGAGTGCGAACTGCTAGCTGCTGCCAGTCGGGAAACGAGCAGCGGCACCCGCTATCCAGGGGCGAGCGGGAGCAGCAGCCAGGAGCCCCCCGGTATTAATGGGCAGTCTTCAGGACGAAGGCAGCCGGCTGACGGCGATCGTGGCCATTGGAGCCTCACGGCAGAAAGCCACGATTGATACGGGAGCCGCGAGCAGCTTCATCAGTGAAAGGCTCGCTGAGAGGCTCGGAGGAGTGGGCGTGGTGCGTGCCACACGGCGGCGCATACGCTTGGCGGACGGCAGTTGCAGTCAGGTGGACTCGCAGCTGGAGACGACGATCAGCCTGGGGAATCAGCAAATACAGATGCCGTTGCTGATTCTGCCAGGAGTGATCGATGATCTGGTGCTAGGCTGGGATTTCTTGGCCAGCATGGGCACCACACTGGAGTGTGGTGGCTTGGCGCTGAAAATTGGGCCAAGAAATCCCAAACCAAGCCGCCAACTGGAGACGAAGTTATCCATGGTTGCTGTCAGCATGGAAGCGGGTCCCAAGACGCCATTGGAGGCGACTTCGGATCGTCGAGAACCGCTTCATGTGGATAAGGAAGTGAAGGGCACCAACAAGACCAAAAAGCAGCGATATCTTCGACGCAGGAAGGACAGACGGAACGTGGTAGCAGATGCGCTCTCATGGCAGCCTCTGGGAAAAGAGGTGAGCCGCCTGGTCGCTAGTAAGGAGACGCCAACTGGGACAGGATGTCGTTGGCTCACCAAGCTGCGCCAGAACCTGCGCAAAACACCACAGAAGTGGCCAGATTATAGCGAAAAGTCTGGAAACTTATACCGGCACAGCCAGCATCAAGCCGGCCACAAGAGTGTGGCCACATGGAAGCTGTGTGTGCCAACAGAGCGGCGCAAGCAAGTGCTGGAAGAGAGCCACGATGCAGCCGCCGCTGGCCACCTTGGGAGCCGAAAAACAATTGCTCGGGTGGCCGCACGATACTACTGGCCCGGTATGTATCGGGATGCGCGGGCGTACGTGCAGCGTTGCGAGCTGTGTCAGCACTGCAAGACCAGTCAGCCGCAGGCAGATGGACAGATGCTGACGAAAGTGCGCCGAAACCTGGAGAGAGCTGACCAGGATCAGGCGCGGCATTACAACCTACGGAGGCGGCAGTGGAAGCCGGCCGTGGGCGACAAGGTGTGGGCAAAGGAACGCCACTTGTCGAATGCCGCAGAGGGATTTGCAGCAAAACTGGCACCACGCTATGGAGGCCCATATATGGTGGCCAGCTTTGTGTCGCCAGTCATCTGCCGGATCAGGTCGGAGGCGGAGAAGCGGACCAGGACGGCGCATGTGGCGGATCTCAAGCCGTGGAGAGGAGACACGGGTGAGCAATAGAGCTGTTTTGTTTTTTTTTTTTCCGAAAAAAAGGGAGTGAATACACAGCGGTGTATTACTTCTAATTTAAGAAAAAAAAAAGAAGAAGAAAACACACAAAAATTTTGCTCAAAAATGCATAATTTCGTCGTCGAGTCGCAACTGTGACTGGGAAAACAACAGTTGCCACAGGGAAAATTACGGTATGTGGATGCACAACAACAATTTGTTTGAACTGCGCGCGCACGACAGCAAGCAGTGTACAGTACTGCACCGATACAACAACAAGCAGTGCATTCACGCAGGCCCACATACGGTACATACGCAACAACAATGCGCGCAGCCGAGATTATGTATTATCATGTTTAATCGCACGAAAGCGAAAGCGGAAAAACAACAACAAACCGCACGCATTCCAGGCAAGAGTTTCTGCACGCACACATACACGCATAGGCGAGGGCAAAGGCCTCCGTCGGCTGCTTAGCGTTCGCTAACGCACGAAGATGCTGGGTGTGCGGTATATGCAGACAACAACAAAACACACCGCGATATGCAAAACAGACAACAACAATATCACTGAAGAGCGGACATTAGAGTGTTCGGCCACCGAAGGGCTGTGGGTGCTGTGAGAGTAGGGAAAACGGTATCAGGGCGATACCGCAGCCTGGAATTCAGCCATAAGGCAGGGAAGGCTAGAGTGGGCTGAACAGAGGACACATAGAGCCCGTTATGCTGCCGCCTACGCAGCGGCGGCGCGGCAGCATAGGCTATAAAAGGGGCATGTGGGCATTGGGCCGGGCCTCTTGTGGATGAGATACCAGAGTGGACCGACGGCGCTCGAGTGCGCCGTCCACATGTCACAAAGTGTTCGAGTGGAGACGGGCGGCATGCAGCCATAAGTTTGGGTTGCCCGGTGGGAGATCGGTTCACTATTGATGCCTGCCACGCGACGAGTCCAATCGGTTGTCCATGCTGGGGCGTCGGCGCATTTGCTGGCCGATCCTCGCGCACTGGCCAGCGGCTTCGCTGGAGCTGTGCGCGAATGAGGAAGTGAGCCGCAAAATGCCAGCCGGCGTCTAAGTTCGGCACCATTGACCGTTGCGAACGACATCGATGTGGCCAACTCCCAACAGCAACCCAAGAATTTGTCTGCAGTGCCGCAACGAAGTCCCAACAACAATCCAGAATTTGAATGTACCCGCCAAGAGTCCCAGCGGAGAGAACGACGAGGGATATGGTGAGGCAGATGGCCGCCGCACGAGTGCCAAAGCCACCGGAGACTGCAGAACCAACAGGTGAGTTGTGCAGGAGCGTCCGGCGTGGGCGGAGGCAGCGGCGGCCCATATTGCACGCGGGCATGCAGTCGGAGATGTGGCTGTTTGCTATGAGAGTGTGACTACAGACGCCTGCCACGCGAATGGCTCCACCGGCCATGGATCGCCAGGTGTCGGTAAAGCTTGGCAACCGAATCCTCGCGCACTGGCCAGCGACTCCGCTGGAGCTGTGCGCGAAAGAGGAGTGGCCAACAAGCGCACCGACACCAAAGATCTGACACCGGTGTCCATTTGCGAACGACGTCTGTGGCCCGATCTCATAGCAGCAGTGCATGTATTGACTGCGATGCCCCACCGGAGCATCCCCAAGGGCCCAAGAAGCAACAGGGATCAGCAGAGAGACGTCTCCAGCGGCGAGGGACAGCATACGCCAAATGGGCGAAATGGCCATTGCCGTGCGCATGTGCGACAATACTACTGGGGGCTGCAAAACCGAAAGGCGAGTTTTGCAGCAGCGCCCGGCGTGGGCATTGGCAGCGGCAGGCCATCAGGTCAAGGGGCATGGAGGAAAAGATGCCCAACCTGGAAAACAATATTTTTATTAAAGTTTAGTAGAGACTTATAAAAATATTAGCCCCATTCACTTACCGGCAGAGTGCAGCATTGCCAGCGGTAAGGGAAAAATACAGCTGTTAACACTAACAGAGCGTTAACAGCAGCGATCAGCGCAAAATGGAGCATCAAGGGATGGAGCGACGCAAAACGGAGCAGCGCAGCGGAGGCGGGCGCCAAGTTCAAACACGATGGTCTCGTGTTTTCCCGAAGGAAGAGGGGAGTGTGAGGAGCAATATGGGTATGCACGTAGTAATGTATATAAACGTATGTATTTGCTGTGCGTTTATATGCATATACGTGCATATACATGTTGCTCCACACAGCGACGCGAATACTGTAGGAGCGACCCTCGCACTGGAAAGGGGGGTCAAAGTCCTTTTAAAGGCGGTCTCTTTCGCTCCTACAGATTCAGCAATGGGTTCGCGTCGCACGCACGACGATCATCGGCGACCGCTAGCCGAAGTGCCGTTCGGGCCGAGTGATAGTTGTGGACACTTTCACTCGTAGGGCGCCAACGGTACTTCGGCCAATGGGAGGCTGCCACGTGATTTGGCGGGAAAGTGGCGTCACCCAGATCACGCCACTTTACCGTTTCAGGGTCAATAACGGCAGAAAAGTCCCGCTCCAGAGCCGAACAGGCCCCGTTACCATACGAAGCAGGGCCTGTGGCTGGGGTATAAAAGGCCACCAGCGGCTCCATACAGGGAGTCGAAAAAATCATAGAAGTCGGAAAAGAAGTCGAAGCACGATACGAGAGTGTGTTGCTGTCGAAAGCTACAAAAGTGAAAGTGTCGAAATTAAGTCAACGCGAGTGGCAAACAGGACTCCCAGGACATCGTGGAACAGCAAGGACATCGTGGGAACAACAAGGACATCCAGTGGGAATCCTTGCAGATCATCAGCGGCGCCGATCAGGACATCGGTGCATATCAGCAACGTAAGCGAGGCCTGCACACCTGGGTGAGTTCGCGTAGCCGTGCGTAAGAGAAGTGCTTGTGAGTGAACGAAGCTAGTGTTGTGCTGTGAGTGAGCGAGATTGTAGGAGGGATCTGCATAGCTGTGCGAACCGCCAGAGTTTACAGATCTGAATCCTGGCGTTTTCTCAAATCCTTGCAGACAACTAGCGTGTTTAGCACAACACTCTCCCAGCCGGAGTGCGTTGAACAAGCGCTCAGTAGGTGTGCGTCGCTAAGCAAACCAGCGAGCCAGCATACATTTGCATAAGTGACGTGTACATTTCATATTTATTTAAGAAAATATACCATTACGCTACAAAACCTAAATCACAAAGTCTAATTAATTATCGCAGGGGCTTCAACAAATAAATTTGTTGGCAACGAATCCACAGTCAGCTGAAACTAGCCCAGCTTAGACTCGGGATAAACCGAAGGTTCGTTACAACGCGGATATCGATTTTATCACTAAAAATCGATAACTCATCCCGTTATTTTTTTACCGATCAAAAACCTTATCGAAATGCAGTTATAAAATTATATCTCCTACATCTTTAGAGCTAGAGTATCCAAATTTTAAATGTAGATTGATATGTACGTTATAGAATTTCATTTTTTGTTCAATTTCACCCCCCATCCTTATATCCACCCCCTCACCCATAAGTTTGTAAAAGGCGTATTTCAAATACTAGAGACTTGAGCTTTGACAATTATACGCATAGTAATGATAAAACCACAATCTAAAAGTTTCATGGAGAACGTATGTCCAGAAAAAAAGTTATTAAACAATTAAGTTCCCATAGTAAGCCCACTGCAGCCCATGCGTGCGAATTACCAGTATGTTCTTTTTAATAATAAATAATGCAAACTTATGTATGTATGTGTTAGTGTGGTAAAGAAAAGAACGTCTGGTTAGTTTAAGTGTTGAGTTCTCACTGCCTGTGTGCTTTTATTTTTTTGAGTCTCTGTTGTGATTGTACATATTCTTTGTGCTGCTGCCGCTGCTGCTGCTGTTACTGTTGTCGCCGCTGTTGCTGCTGCTGTGGGCGTCAAGAGGAAGAGTAGGGTGGTATATTGGTAACTCCTCCCTCCCCAAAGCGAAGCGAAGGTCATAACAACTGGAGTCTGTTGGTTTGATCTGAGCGTAGTTGGTAGTTTCACCGTCTGTGATTTTCCGGATGGCGGGTGTTGAGACCAATCCAAGTTAACTTAAAATTAGTTCATTCGGTTTACAATGATTAAAGTTAATACGTAATGGTTGTACTAAACTAAGAAAGTTTTACAATGGTGTTTATGTTAATAACAATAATAATAATAACAATAATTGGTTAAATATACAGCAGTTTTATTTTATTTTATTTCTTCTTATTTTGGATTTATGTATTTTTTGTAACCGTGTAGTGATTAGAGTGTTACCATTATCTTGTAGGACTTTATGTTTCGAGAACCTTGGTGTTAGTTTATTCCTTCGATTTTCTTTTCTAAATATGGTTTCATTAATTGACGATTGAAGTGGGGATTGTCTGTTTTGGTTGAGTTTGGCAAGTTTAATTGAAGTGTTTGTTGCTAGTCTTTCTTGTACCTTGTGATATAGTTCTGATTGGTAAGAATTTAATTTTTGTAGGTATTCATGTTCTATATCATACTTAATTGTTTTGTTAAATATGTGAGTACGTCCAGTGAAAAGTTCGAATGGTGTATGTTTTGTAGATGAGTGTATAGCGTTATTGTATGTGAGAAGTGTTTCTGATAAGGTTTCTTCATGTTTATTAGTCTGTTTGTTCTTTTTTTTTAGTTCTGTTATTATTCTATAGATTTCGGTGAGAGTTGAGTGTAAACGTTCTACTGGAGAGTTGCTGGATGATTGTTGAAAGGAAGTTGTATGACATTGGATTTCGTATTGTTTACAGAAGTCTTTAAATATCTTGCCCGAGAATTCTGCTCCTTGGTCGTAAATGAATTTTTTAGGTAAGCCGAAGAGGCTCATAAAATGTTTTATGGAATTTAGAACGTTTATGCAATTTCTGTTGGGTATGGGGTACGCACATGCAAATTTGGAAAATTTATCAATCAATGTAAGATTGTAATTATTATTCATTGTATAAATGTCCATATGGATTATGTCCATTGGTTTACAAGGGGTTTCTGGTACTTGGAAGGGTGGTTTTTGTGGCTGTCTGTCGTATTTGAGCGTAAGGCAAGTTTCGCAGTTTTTAATTACTTGTTCTATTTTACTTTTCATATATGGGAAATATATTTTCCTTTTTGAGGTGTAAAAGAGTTTCATCTATACCCCGGTGATTATTATTTTTGTGGTAGTCATTAATAATCTGTTCTTGTTCAATGGGATTAGTGACGTCATCTAAGAGGGTTGTAGACCTAAGTAATTTGAGTGATTTATTATTGGAGAAGTGTTTTATATATGTTTCCTGGAGTATTTTAAATATATGATCTGAAGTATAAACTACACATGTTTTGTTTGGTTTTAATTTTTTGTTTAGAATTTCTAGTATGATGGTTGTATTAAAATTTGGTTCTATTATAGTGTGCCTTAGTTTATTTTTGAAGGGTACAGAAATTTTATTAGTTGCGGGATACCCTTCAGATAGGAGAATTTGTAATGTAAAGTCATTCAGAGGTTTATCAATTATTAGAATAGGGCTTGGAGATGTTGACTCAATATTGGGATTTTTCATTTCTATATCATTAATGTTAATGTCTGGTTCAGGTTGAATACGACTTAAGGCATCTGCGACAACGTTTTGTGAGCCTTTCTTATAGATAAATTCATATTCATATTCTAGTAATTGTAGTTTCCAGCGTGCTACTTTGTCGTTGTTAGAAAACAGTCCTGTATTCCACGTTAGTGGCTTATGGTCGGAAACTAAGATAAATTTTTTACCAAACAAGTACGGTCTAAAATGTTTCACTGCCCATTGAACTGCAAGCATTTCTTTTTCTGTAGTTGAATATCTGATTTCTTCGTCGGAGAGTGTGCGACTAGCATAGGCAATAGGTTTGTCATTTCCCGATAATTTTTGGGATAAGACAGCACCGATAGCATAATTGCTAGCATCTGTTGTTAGTATGAAGGGCTCGTTAAAGTTAGGGTAAGTTAGTATTGGGTTGTTACAAAGTAATGTTTTACAAAATTTGAAGGTGTCACAGAATTCTTCGTCAATAGTGATTGGTCTTGTCCCTTTGAGTTGTCTGGTTAGTGGTTTTGTTATACGAGCGAAGTCTTTAATAAATTTCCGGTAATACCCGAGAAGACCTAGGAATGATTTGATTTGTTTTCGATTTTTTGGTACAGAAAACTCTTGGATGGATTTTATTTTACCGGGATTTGGTTTGACCCCATCTTGTGTTACGATATGGCCAAGAAAAGTGACTTCTTTTCGTAAAAAGTCAGATTTGGAAATTTGCAATTTGAAATTTGCGGATCTAAGCCTATCAAATACTTTTTTTATGTCTACCAGATGTTGTTGTAAGGATGGTGAGAAAATTATAATGTCATCGAGGTATACTAGGCAAATGGATCCTATGAGGTCTCGCAGGACGAAATCCATGACTCTTTGGAACGTCGCAGGTGCATTCTTTAGCCCGAAAGGCATACGGACGAATTCAAAGTGGCCCCCTTCGACTGTGAAAGCTGTTTTGTTTCTGTCTTCCTTGTGCATTTCGATCTGATGAAATCCACTGGCTAAATCGAGGGTTGTGAAATAACAGGATTTGCCAAGTTGGTCAAGGATATCGTTTATGTTTGGTATAGGATAGCGGTCTGAGATAGTTTTTTCGTTGAGTTTACGATAATCAATTACTAATCTCCATTTTTGTTTGTCTGGGGGGTTTGATTTTTTTGGAACGACCCAAACTGGGGCGCTCCAAGGGGAATAACTAGATTTGATTATATTTTGTTTGAGCATTGATTCTATTTGTTCTTTAACTTCCTGTTTTAGGGAGTAGGGGTAACGATATTATTTAACGTAAACTGGCGTATTGTCTGTTGTGCGTATGTGGTGTTTAATATTGCTAGTAAATGTTAGTTTTTGATCATCATCGTAAAAAAGGTCTGTGTAATTGTTGCATAGTTGTATAATTTTAGATTTCTCTTCTGAGTTTAGATGGTCTGTTCTGGGTATGTTAATGGGTTTAGAAGTATTTTGAGAAATTTGGTTATCTGAACTTATATTGTTAATTTCAAGAAATTTATCTGTGTCATAAGGAATTATTTCTAGTGGTTGCTCCAAGCATAATATTTGATCTTCCGATGAACTGTTAATAACTTCTATGCGGCTTAATCCGTTTGATGAGTTATATAATCCTCCTGATATTTTTAAATGCTTGTTATAAAATGTCTGCTGGGTATAAAAATTTCCTTGTTTTAACTGGACGGGCAGAGTTACTAACGTTTTTGATAATGCTGGGATGACGTATACTTCGGCTACTGGGTTGTCTTGGGTAAAAATTTTGAGAGAAGATTTTGGTGTTTTTAAGTAAAGACAGGCCAGGTTAATATTGACCTGCAGTTTGGTTAGGAAATCCATTCCTAGAAGTCCTTTAAAGTATGGGTGGAAATCGAATAGGAGAAAGTCTGCTTCTATTTGTTCTTCAAATTCTCTAAGTGTGTTGATTGTGACTTTTTCTCGGATGACGTGTTGATTTAAGACTGTTCGTATCGTAATGGGATTTTGTAATGTTTTTCGGTCTTTGTTGGTGACTACAGTTGGATTTATGAAAGAATTTGTTGACCCTGTATCGATTAGAAATTTGATGGGATAGTTTGTGATTGATTTTATCCAAATAAAAGGCAGTGTCGAACCATGTGTATTTTTCGTTAAGTATCCTTTTGGTTCTGGGAGGCATTTTCCCGAAAATTTTCTGTGTCGCTAATATTGCAAAGTTCGGATGAAATTTGGTTATTGTTAATATTATGTAGTTGATTTTTATTGTTATTATTTGAGTTAAAGGGGTTTGGAGGATTATTTCTTTTTTGATTGTTATTAGTATACTGGGTTTTTGAGGGGTTGTCGTAATTTTTGTTGTTATTGTTAAAATTATTACGGTAAGAGCTGTTGTTGGTCGGGTTTATTGTAGTTTGTGGACGTGTATATGGTGTAACTTGTTTCTTATAATTATTATTGATTGGTTTTTGTGAATAAAAATTTTTTTCCTCACGGCAGTATTCATATGCTTCCTCTATGTTTTTTGGGTTTTTATATTTTATTAAGGTTTTAAATGGTTCTCTAAGGTTCATCAAAAATGTGTTTAAACATATATCGTCATAAAGTCTGTTTCTGGTGTCAGAGTTCTTTACTATAGCTATCAATTGGGATTTGACTCTTATTATATTGTAGAAGAGTTGTCCGAGAGACAAGTTTTCTGGAATTGTTTGTAATTCTCGAATTAGTATGGCTTCGCTCTTTTTGTAACCGTAATGTTGGATTAAATTAGCTTTTATGTTCTCCCATTTAATATCTGTTTTTGACAATCCTAATACGTCATTCGCTCTACCTATAACTTTATTTCTTATGGCTCTTAATAGTAGTGAGTGGTATGGTGTCTCAAAATTTTGAATGAGGGTGATAATTTCTTCGATATTTGTGATAAACTCTTGAAGTTTGCTGGGATTTCCGTCGAAGGAGGGTATTTCTTTAATAAACGCTAGTATATCGGTAGGGTTTAGCGATGTCGGGGTATTGGTCATAGTCAAGTTTGGGGTGGAAATTGTGCTTGGAAGTGATTCTGAAATGTTGCCTGAGTCCATAATTATATTAGTAGTATTAGCTGTGTGGCTATTTCTATTGTTATTCCTTGTTGAACTTCTTGTTACAATCGTTTGAGAATTTTGTATCTGTTTCGACATTTGTTGTAAGTATGTGTAGTTACAAATGTCTTGTTTATTAACAAATTAATTTTTTTTTTTTTTTTTTTTTTTTTTGTTTTTTTTATATATATAAGTATTTATTTCCTTTCCTGTGTTGTTATAATTTTTTTTGTTTGTGTCTGTTTATTGCTTGTTGTTGCTGGGTCAAAATTTTATATTTCTGGTGGTTGTGTTTTTGTATTCTGTTGTGTGTGTTTCTGTAATATGTTTATTTTAAATGTTATAGTTAAGTCATATAATTATCAATATTTGATTTTATAGACTTTTCTACTCACATTAATTGTTGTTGCTGAGCCAAAATTTTATATTTCTGGTGGTTGTGTTTTTGTATTCTGTTGTGTGTATTTCTGTAATATGTTTATTTTAAATGTTATAGTTAAGTCATATAATTATCAATATTTGATTTTATAGACTTTTCTACTCACATTAATTGTTGTTGTTGAGCCAAAATTTTATATTTCTGGTGGTTGTGTTTTTGTATTCTGTTGTGTGTGTTTCTGTAATATGTTTATTTTAAATGTTATAGTTAAGTCATATAATTATCAATATTTGATTTTATAGACTTTTCTACTCACATTGTTTGTTGTGAAATATTTATTTATTTATTTCTCTTAGTTAAACAATTTTGTGTTTATCACTTTGTTATAAAGTTTTGTAAACTGTATAAATTCTTTTCACTTTTATACTTTTTACTTTTTACGTGTTCACATAAGTTACGTCTTTTCACTTGGAGCTCTGTGTCGCAATTGATTTCGCAGTCGCAACTGATCTTGCAGTCGCAACTAATCTTGGTGTCTTTGACTACAAGCTACATATTTTGTAGCTTTGTCGTATGAATTGGTGGCGCCAGGCATTTTTGTTTTTCGAGGAAATGAGGGACAGTGACAGTGGATTAGTAGCGTATATTATATACATACAGTTTGACACGAAAGTGTTTTCACATGGGGAAAAAATTAAATTTTTGTTCTTTGACATTAAAAAAAAACTACTAAATGAGATATTTCTAATTTTTTTTAAATCACATTATGTTTTTCAATATGTTATCTTATAATACAGTTAAAAAAAAAATTAAAAAACTATTAACATATGCTTAAAAAACAATAACAACAAAAAAGATATTCAAATTCAACTGACACGAAAGTGTTTGCACATATGCTATTCCTTATTTCTCCTTATTGCTAAATTCGTATTTACCGTTGTTTTCGGCGATTTCAATGTGCTCAGCTGTGGCTAATGCTATGTGCTGAAAAATTTCGTCATATTTTGTAAGAATCGATTCAATTTTGAACAAATTTAAACAAATTAAGAATGCCAGGGAAGCGATTGTCATTTGACATGATTCAATTGGTTTATTATAACCACTCCATAGGAAAATCGGTCGCGGAGATTGCAGAAATGTTTGCAATATCGAAGAGGACCGTTTACAATATTATAAGCCGCGCAGAGAACAATGAAACACTGGAGCCAAAGCGTTCAACTGGACGACCTCGAGCGTTAACAGATAGGGCAGAGCGTATTCTGGTCAGGAAAGTTAATGATAACCCAACAATTTCGACCAGAACGCTTGCCAGGGAGCTGCAGGAAGAATGTCGTATTGACATATCCCGCGAAAGCGTCCGCAGAGCTCTAAAAAGGAACGAGTTTACATCGCGAGTTGCGCGGAAAAAACCTTTATTGTCGTCGGATCATGAAAAAAGACGTCTAACATTCGCCAGGATGCATGTGGGACATGTGGAATCATATTGGGATGAAACCATATTTTGCGACGAAACTAAGATGATGTTGTACTACAACGATGGACCCAGCCGTGTTTGGCGAAAGCCGTTGAAAGCCCTTGAACGGAAGAATATAATACCTACAATTAAGTTCGGGAAACTTTCACTGATGGTCTGGGGGTGTATTTCTAGTAAAGGAGTTGGACAATTATGTTTTATTGAAAGTACTATGGATGCCAAGCAGTATTTGGAGATATTACGCACGCATCTAGTGACCAGTGCGCGCAAGTTTGGATTTTTTAGGGATGGTAAACCAACATATAGGTTTTACCAAGACAATGACCCTAAACACAAGGCTAACATGGTTAGGTGCTGGCTTCTCTATAATTGTGCAAAGGTGTTGGATACTGCATGCACATTTTAATTCTATTTAATAATGTTGCGATAGAAGCAGTTATCAACGATTGATCCGGCCCAATCGCAGCATACTTTAGATTTGTATGTTGTAATTTGTAATTACATATGTTGTAGCAGAAGTGCATATAAGTGATTTTTTTTTTTTTTTTTTTTTTTTTTTTTTTGAATGTTGTACGGTTATCAGCGTTTGATTCCATACGTCATACAAGGTACTCACGTACATACATACATATATGTACATATATTCATGTATGTATGTGAATACATACATATGTGAAATAATTATGAGATATGTCTGTACATATGTATATGCACAAGTGGGGTGTTTTTTTTTTTTTTTTTTTTTTTTACCTTGTAAATTCAGATCCTACCGGCTGCGCCAATTACCAGTATGTTCTTTTTATACCCTGAACCCATTGAAAATGGGAAATCAGGGTATAATGGTTTTGTTAAAAGTATGTAACAGGGAGAAGGAGGCGTGGCAGACCCCACAAAGTATATATATTCTTGATCAGGGCGACGAACTGAGTCGATTTAACCCTGTCCGTCTGTCTGTCCGTCCGTCCGTCCGTATGTATGAACGCGTCGATTTCAGAAGATATAAGAGCTAGAGACTTGAACTTTTTTTTAAATGACCGTATATACGGCGCGGATATCGAGTTTATCACCAAAAATCGATAACTCGTCCCGTTGTTTTTTTATCGATAAAAAACCTTATCGAAAGACAGTTATAAAATTATATCTCCTACACCTTTAGAGCTAAAGTCTCCAAATTTTAAATGTAGACTCGACTGCACGTGATAGAATTTCGATTTTTGTTATAATTCACCCCCCCCCCCCCCACCCCTATATCCACCCCCTTACCCTCATCTCTGTAAAAGGCGTATTTCAAATACTAGAGACTTGAGCTTTGGCAAATATACGCATAGTAATGATAAAACCACATTCTGAAAGTTTCATGAAGAACGTACGTCCACAAAAAAAGTTATTGAACAATTAAGTTCCCATAGTAAGCCCACACTGCAGCCCATGCCTGTTAATGCGTGCGTGCCTATGGGTGTCTATGTATATGTTTGCGTGTGTGTGTGTGTTTGTTTAAGCTGAATGACACTAAAAATTATTGAAATGGCTGTTGCTCGGAGGGTTCAGGGTATCTCGTAGTCGAGCAGTCTCGACTAGAGCTTTCTTACTTGTTAATAATAAATAATGCAAACTTATGTATGTATGTGTTAGTGTGGTAAAGAAAAGAACGTCTGGTTAGTTTAAGTGTTGAGTTCTCACTGCCTGTGTGCTTTTATTTTTTGAGTCTCTGTTGTGATTGTACATATTCTTTGTGCTGCTGCCGCTGCTGCTGCTGTTACTGTTGTCGCCGCTGTTGCTGCTGCTGTGGGCGTCAAGAGGAAGAGTAGGGTGGTATATTGGTAACTTGCGCGCTTATGGGTGTCTATGTATGTGTGTGTTTGTGTAAGCAGAGAGACGCTAAAAATGATTGAAATGGCTGTTGCTTGAAGGGTTCAGGGGATCTCGTAGTCGAGCACTCTCGTTTTCTGATATTTTTGTGCAGCTTGTGAATTGCCTATTAACTAAATCGATGAAGCAGTTTTTTTCGTAGACAATTTGAGCAAAGGTATTATAAATTTCGGCTTTAAAGTTTTTTATAAGATAAAAAGTGTTCTTACATTTAGCGATCTTATGGTCTATAAATAGTTTTCCAATAAGAGTAATATTGAATGCTTCGTGATTAAATATGTTTGTCATGTCTTGTTTATTTAAAATTTTTGGGTTTATTATGTTGGCTTTTGAAAATGTAATAGTGTCGAGCAGATTTTGCAGGTCAAGTGATAATAGTTTTAATCGATATTTTTTCAATAATATTTCTTGATTGAATTTAATATTTTCTAGAAGATTTGTTATTTTAGTAACTTCTTTAAAAATTGCAGAATTTATAGTATTTGTATATTATTATTTTCAATGAGTTCGTTTATTTTACTTTGAATTGTTAGCATGTCATTATGGTCTGGTGTTCCTGTAATCCATTTAAAAATAGTACCTAATTCATTGATACTTCGCTTAGAGACTCTATGGGGTGTAAGTTGAGAAAGAAGGGTTTTAATTAAATTTAGTTCCATAGTTATTTCCCAGTCAGTAGAGTTACTTCTATTACTAAAAAATGTTAGCTCTTTTTCAAATATGTCATTATAAAACTTAAATAGTAACGTGGAAGACTTCTCCGAATGTTTCGTATAATAAAAAATTGTCAACGTCCTCAAGTAAAACGTAGTCGTCATCGTCACTTTTCTATCACCGGGTATATTCGAGTGCGAGTGCACTCACTTTTAAATTCAATTATTAATTTCTCGCTGCAGTTATATCTCTCGATGATATTTTCATTTCGCTCATTTTAAACCACTTTTAGATTCCCTTTTTTTTTTTGTACTTACTCTCGGAGTGGACGCATATACCCGCTCTGCTCTTACCATTCCTCTTTGCTATATTTCGGCGATGTCCGTTACGTTGCCCCCGCGCGAGCATGTGCTTCTGCATATGTGTCTTCGGCTTACGCTTCTGCGTAATATTAACGGTTTTCTAATCCCGTTTTTCGCTCGACGCTTCTCGAAATTTTTACCCTCGACCCCGTGGCCGTCGTAGGGTATACACCTTTCTAATTTTTTTCACTTTGCTGGGGTCAGAGTCTCAGTCTGCCCATAACTTACAAGACATTTGTAAATTTATAAGGGACTGTACGTAGTCAGAGAAATAGGAGAGGGTGGGGAGTTTTTATGTGTTAAGCGACCACGCGGCCCGAACTCGCCGACCACGCCCACACGTTTGCACATGGGAAGGCTGCAGCGATCGAGTGGCACGATCAAGCGCACTCTAGATTGCTGGGGTCGTGGTTGTAAAGGCGTATTGCGGGGGATTAGTGGGGCTACTACGATTGGTAGACCGCGGATCGAGGAACGCCCAGCGTTGTCGCCGGCGTTTACTCAAGACCACGCGATTTTACATGCCAGAGTTTTAACCTTCTGGCGAACGGGATGTAACCTCGTTCTAACTACCTGTTAGTATTGTTATAGTCGTTACTAAATTATTATTAGCAAATCAACTACAAATGAATACGCAAGTGTCTCTCCATGCATTTCTTACTTTATTTAACCTACGACCTCATACCTTACAGTTGCTAATCTATATTTTTCTGTAACCTTCTTATCCGTCTGCTCATATCGAGAGCTCAAAATTAACTCTAACATCCGCTCATTCCGAGAGCCCAAAATTAACTCTTACATCCGCTCTTTCCGAGAGCCCAAATTTAACTTTTCTATCCGCTCATTCCGAGAGCCCGAAACTAACTAACTCATGCACGCAGCTTTTAATCCCTTTCTTGCTGCTATGCAGATCTCACCACGCGACCAGCAATGCAATTCACCACCGCGAGCTTTCGAGCTGCACGGCTGCATTGCTATCGCGCGCCCGCCCACTAATTCGAATTCTTGCTTACATTCTAAAACTAATTACTACAACACCTACACCTACTTATTGCCTACTTAGTGCTATCTTACAAACTAATACTTATTCTACTAACTTACTCTGCCTAACTTACTCTCTACCAAATGACTTCAAAATATACCTACTACAAAAATATAAACTTAACAACTACCAAAATCAAAATCTATAACAACAACAATTAAATTCAGTTTGATTACTTAATCACTACAAACATGTAAGGTGGGCAAAAAGGGCCACCTTACACAGTCGCATTTGAGATTCTTAGAACACGCTAGAGTACGCATTTATGTGTACATACATACACACATACACACATAAAAGTGAGCGCGTATATAATAAGGCTGTAATGCTTGATGCTATACGTGCAGACTTATGTGCATCTGTATGTATATATGTATATACATTATATACATACATGTATGCGTATATGTTATGAGGGCTATTTAAGAAGAAACAAATTTAAACTTATAAAATTGTTCAATTAAAAAAATTGTTCGATTAAGAAAACATAACATTGAAGGGGCTTTGAACCTCCGCTACTCTAACATAACTTGCGTCGCCTTTAGCACCCACGCTATTGCATTGCTACTACACTAACAGATAGAACATCCAGAAATCAATCGCAATTCTTAGAATATGCAAAAAGGAGCGCTTTTATCTGTACGCATAGAATAAACGATGAGTGTGTGCACATGTATTAGAAAATCGCTGATCTGCTGCTAGCTTGGAACCGGTATCCAAAATATAACTAAAATCAAAATTGTATAAAATTGATTTGAAGATCCTAGTTCTAAAGATGTACTAGATATAAACGGCAATAGCTATCGATGATTTTTTAAAATTATAATTGGATCAACGTTTGTGCTGTGAATGAGTATTCTGCAATCGGTATCGCCCGACTGCAACGTTCTTACTTGTTATCCCCTGAACCCATTGAAAATGGGAAATCAGGGTATAATGATTTTGTTGAAATGTATGTAACAGGGAGATGGAGGCGTGGCAGAGCCCACAAAGTATATATATTCTTGATCAGGGCGACGAGCTGAGTTGATTTAGCCATGTCCGTCTGTCTGTCCGTCCGTCTGTCCGTATGTATGAACGCGTCGATTTCAGAAGAGCTAGAGACTTGAACTTTTTATACCCTGAACCCATTGAAAATGGGAAGTATGTAACAGGGAGAAGGAGGCGTGGCAAACCCCACAAAGTATATATATTCTTGATCAGGGCGACGAACTGAGTCGATTTAGCCCTATCCGTATGTCTGTCCGTCCGTCCGTCTGTCCGTATGTATGAACGCGTCGATTACAGAAGATATAGAAGCTAGAGACTTGAACTTTTTTTTTAAATGACAGTAAATACAGCGCGCATATCGAGTTTATCACCAAAAATCGATAACTCGTCCCGTTATTTTTTTATCGATAAAAAACCTTATCGAAATGCAGTTATGAAATTATATCTCCTACATCTTTAGAGATAGAGTCTCCAAATTTTAAATGTAGATTGACATGTAAATTAATCTTCTTGCCTTTGCAAGTTGATAAAAAAAATAATTTTATAATTAGTGAACTTAGTGTTCTTTTATTAAACTCCAAAATTGAACTGATTACAAGATATGATCTTATGCTGCAAGTCAGCTAATGTTTATGCTAAAGCTTCCCTCATTAAAGCTCAAAGCTCAAAAGCTCCCAAGATTGGCTTACGTGATTTTATATCGGGATTGTGAAATTAAGATTTGTTTACATCAAAGCTGGGTTGCCGGGTCTATGGGCTCATGGAAACAACGCAGGGAAATCTTATGTTTATATTGAGGCTAAAACTGCTTACTCTGTGGGAATAGTGCAAGAAGCTTTTATGTCTGGGCTGAGTGGCGTGATACTATAGAGGGAATTATGTTATTTGAAAGTTGTTTACATTTGTCATAAGATTTGCCTGAGTTGCGTGGTGATAACTCCCCCCTTTCTTAAGAAGGATCGTCCTCGATTCTTAACGATTTCTCATTAGAAATTCGATTTGATTATTTATGGCATTTAGTATATCAGAATTTTGAATATTTTGATTATTTGACGGGTTTGAAAATAAAAATGTAATAGGGTTGAAATTTTTCCCTGAACAAAATTTGAGAAGCTTTATCATAATGAATGTAAAAATTATTAAAAATATAATGAATGTTATTTTTGTGTGGTTGTTTTCTAATTCTATTACAATTTTTGATAGAGTGTTTGTATTTTCTAATCGTAATTCGGTGTCATTAGAGGTTTTATATTCAGTAATTAAATAATTTGTAAATTTGTTATGTTATACATAATTAAGCAGTTTCTCTTTTTCGTTTGTGTAAGTAATATTGTTTATGGTTACAATGGTTTTGAAAGTTATGAGATAAGTGCCTGTAAGCCAGGTGTTATTAACGTAATTTTTTCCTGATATTAAAATTGGACCATCTGTAATTACTTCTATTGGCTTATTTTTTTCTGATATTTTTGTGCAGCTTGTGAATTGCTTATTAACTAAATCGATGAAGCAGTTTTTTTCGTAGACAATTTGAGCAAAGGTATTATAAATTTCGGCTTTAAAGTTTTTTATAAGATAAAAAGTGTTCTTACATTTAGCGATCTTATCGTCTATAAATAGTTTTCCATCTGATTGGGAAATTGCTTTAGCATGGTATAACTTACAATTATGGTTTATAGTTGGATATTTTATGAAAACTATAATTAAACCTTGAAAAAGAGGATACGTCTAGGAGGTCAATAAGAGTAATATTGAATGCTTCGTTATTAAATATGTTTGTCATGTCTTGTTTATTTAAAATGTTTGGGTTTATTATGTTGGCTTTTGAAAATGTAATAGTGTCGAGCAGATTTTGCAGGTCAAGTGATAATAGTTTTAATCGATTTTTTTTCAATAATATTGAATTTAATATTTTCTGGAAGATTTGTTATTTTAGTAACTTCTTTAAAAATTGCAGAATTAATTTGATTTTGTATATTATTATTTTCAATGAGTTCGTTTATATTATTTTGAATTGTTAGCATGTCATTATGGTCTGGTGTTCCTGTAATCCATTTAAAAGTAGTACCTAATTCATTGATACTTCGCTTAGAGACTCTATGGGGTGTAAGTTGAGAAAGAAGGGTTTTAATTAAATTTAGTTCCATAGTTATTTCCCAGTCAGTAGAGTTACTTCTATTGCTAAAAAATGTTAGCTCTTTTTCAAATATGTTCATGAACATGCATGAACATAAAAATATGATAAGTAGGGGAACATACGCGCGATGCACTCGACAGCTAGCATAAAATAAATAACATATGTTTCAAGTGTGAACTGTCAAGTTAGGCATAAAATATGACCCTGACCCTTAGCGATTAGAATACTTAAGAGACGAGCGCTGAGCATTACAAACTCAGCGATAGCTAATAAGCCAACGCGGAGTCTATAAACTCAGCGATAGAATAATAATATGTAATAGACCAATGCAGAGCCTTACACACTCAGCAATAGACGCATTAGATTTAATGATTGAAATTATGCATGAGCCTGGGTATATAAACCCAGGCCCAGCAGAATAAAGATTCAATACGAAACTAAACACCATCATAGTCAAGTGTATTCGACCAAATATGTCATTATAAAAACTTAAATTAGTAACGTGGAAGACTTCTCCGAATGTTTCGTATAATAAAAAATTGTCAACGTCCTCAAGTAAAACGTAGTCGTCATCGTCACTTTTCTATCACCGGGTATATTCGAGTGCGAGTGCACTCACTTTTAAATTCAATTATTAATTTCTCGCTGCAGTTATATCTCTCGATGATATTTTCATTTCGCTCATTTTAAACCACTTTTAGATTCCCTTTTTTTTTGTACTTACTCTCGGAGTGGGCGCATGTACCCGGTCTGCTCTTACCATTCCTCTTTGCTATATTTCGGCGATGTCCGTTACGTTGCCCCCGCGCGAGCATGTGCTTCTGCATATGTGTCTTCGGCTTACGCTTCTGCGTAATATTTTCGCGCGCACTGTACTTTTCGGCACCGTAACGGTTTTCTAATCCCGTTTTTCGCTCGACGCTTCTCGAAATTTCTACCCTCGACCCCGTGGCCGTCGTAGGGTATACACGTTTCTAGTTTTTTCACTTTGCTAAGAATGTTCTCGATTTTTCACTGCTTTTACATGCACCTTGCCTACATATGTATGTTCAAAATAACGTTACATTATTTTCCTGCCGGGGTCAGAGTCTCAGTCTGCCCAGGGCCATAACTTACAAGACATTTGTAAATTAGTACGGGACTGTACGTAGTTAGAGAAATAGGAGAGGGTGGGGAGTTATTATGTGTTAAGCGACCACGCGGCCCGAACTCGCCGATCACGCCCACACGTTTGCACGTGGGAAGGCTGCAGCGATCGAGTGCCGCGATCAAGCGCACTCTAGATTGCTGGGGTCGAGGTTGCAAAGGCGTATTGCGGGGGATTAGTGGTGCTACTAGGATTGGTAGACCGCGGATCGAGGAACGCCCAGCGTTGTCGCCGGCGTTCACTCAAGACCACGCGATTTTACATGCCAGAGTTTTAACCTTCTGGCGAACAGGATGTAACCTCGTTCTAACTACCTGTTAGTATTGTTATAGTCGTTAGTAAATTATTATTAGCAAATCAACTACAAATGAATACGCAAGTGTCTCTCCATGCATTTCGTACTTTATTTAACCTACGCCCTCATACCTTACAGTTGCTAATCTATATTTTTCTTTAACCTTCTTATCCGTCTGCTCATATCGAGAGCTCAAAATTAACTCTAACATCCGCTCATTCCGAGAGCCCAAAATTAACTCTTACATCCGCTCTTTCCGAGAGCCCAAATTTAACTTTTCTATCCGCTCATTCCGAGAGCCCGAAACTAACTAACTCATGCACGCAGCTTTTAATCCCTTTCTTGCTGCTATGCAGATCTCACCACGCGACCAGCAATGCAATTCACCACCACGAGCTTTCGAGCTGCACGGCTGCATTGCTATCGCGCGCCCGCCCACTAATTCGAATTCTTGCTTACATTCTAAAACTAATTACTACAACACCTACACCTACTTATTGCCTACTTAGTGCTATCTTACAAACTAATACTTATTCTACTAACTTACTCTGCCTAACTTACTCTCTACCAAATGACTTCAAAATATACCTACTACAAAAATATAAACTTAACAACTACCAAAATCAAAATCTATAACAACAACAATTAAATTCAGTTTGATTACTTAATCACTACAAACATGTAAGGTGGGCAAAAAGGGCCACCTTACACAGTCGCATTTGAGATTCTTAGAACACGCTAGAGTACGCATTTATGTGTACATACATACACACATACACACATAAAAGTGAGCGCGTATATAATAAGGCTGTAATGCTTGATGCTATACGTGCAGACTTATGTGCATCTGTATGTATATATGTATATACATTATATACATACATATATGCGTATATGTTATGAGGGCTATTTAAGAAGAAACAAATTTAAACTTATAAAATTGTTCAATTAAAAAATTGTTCGATTAAGAAAACATAACATTGAAGGGGCTTTGAACCTCCGCTACTCTAACATAACTTGCGTCGCCTTTAGCACCCACGCTATTGCATTGCTACTACACTAACAGCTAGAACATCCAGAAATGAATCGCAATTCTTAGAATATGCAAAAAGGCGCGCTTTTGTCTGTACGCATAGAATAAACGATGAGTGTGTGCACATGTATTAGAAAATCGCTGATCTGCTGCTACTTGGAACCGGTATCCAAAATATAACTAAAATCAAAATTGTATAAAATTGATTTAAAGATCCTAGTTCTAAAGATGTACTAGATATAAACGGCAATAGCTATCGATGATTTTTATCCCCTGAACCCATTGAAAATGGGAAATCAGGGTATAATGATTTTGTTGAAATGTATGTAACAGGGAGAAGGAGGCGTGGCAGACCCCACAAAGTATATATATTCTTGATCAGGGCGACGAACTGAGTCGATTTAGCCCTGTCCGTCTGTCCGTCTGTCCGTATGTTTGAACGCGTCGATTTCAGAAGATATAGATGCTAGAAACTTCAACTTTTTTTTAAAATGCTTGTATATAGCACGCGGATATCGAGTTTATCACTAAAAATCGATAACTCACCCCGTTATTTTTTTATCGATCAAAAACCTTTTCGAAATGCAGTTATAAAATTATATCTCCTACATCTTTAGAGCTAGAGCATCCAAATTTTAAATGTAGATTGAAATGTACGTTATAGAATTTCGATTTTTTTTCAATTTCACCCCCACTCTTATATCCACCACCTCAGTTTGTAAAAGGCGTATTTCAAATACTAGAGACTTGAGCTTTGGCAATTATACGCATTGTAATGATAAACCCACAATCTGAAAGTTTCATGGAGAACGTACGTCCAGAAAAAAAGTTATTAAACAATTAAGTTCCCATAGTAAGCCCACACTGCAGCCCATGCGTGCGCGCTTATGGGTGTCTATGTATGTGTGTATGTGTGTGTTTGTGTAAGCAGAGAGATGCTAAAAATGATTGAAATGGCTGTTGCTTGAAGGGTTCAGGGGATCTCGTATCGAGCACTCTCGACTAGAGTTTTCTTACTTGTTTAAAATTATAATTGGATCAACGTTTGAGCTGTGAATGAGTATTCTGTAATCGGTATCGCCCGACTGCAACGTTCTTACTTGTTATCCCCTGAACCCATTGAAAATGGGAAATCAGGGTATAATGATTTTGTTGAAATGTATGTAACAGGGAGAAGGAGGCGTGGCAGACCCCACAAAGTATATATATTCTTGATCAGGGCGACGAGCTGAGTTGATTTAGCCATGTCCGTCTGTCTGTCCGTCCGTCTGTCCGTATGTATGAACGCGTCGATTTCAGAAGAGCTAGAGACTTGAACTTTTTATACCCTGAACCCATTGAAAATGGGAAGTATGTAACAGGGAGAAGGAGGCGTGGCAGACCCCACAAAGTATATATATTCTTGATCAGGGCGACGAACTGAGTCGATTTAGCCCTATCCGTATGTCTGTCCGTCCGTCCGTCCGTCCGTATGTATAAACGCGTCGATTTCAGAAGATATAGAAGCTAGAGACTTGAACTTTTTTAAAATGACCGTAAATACAGCGCGCATATCGAGTTTATCACCAAAAATCGATAACTCGTCCCGTTATTTTTTTATCGATAAAAAACCTTATCGAAATGCAGTTATGAAATTATATCTCCTACATCTTTAGAGATAAAGTCTCCAAAATTTTAAATGTAGATTGATATGTAAATTAATCTTCTTGCCTTTGTAAGTTGATAAAAAAAATAATTTTATAATTAGTGAACTTAGTGTTCTTTTATTAAACTCCAAAATTGAACTGATTACAAGATATGATCTTATGCTAAAGCTTCCCTCATTAAAGCTCAAAGCTCAAAAGCTCCCAAGATTGGCTTACGTGATTTTATATCGGGATTGTGAAATTAAGATTTGTTTACATCAAAGCTGGGTTGCCGGCTCTATGGGCTCATGGAAACAACGCAGGGAAATCTTATGTTTATATTGAGGCTAAAACTTCTTACTCTGTGGGAATAGTGCAAGAAGCTTTTATGTCTGGGCTGAGTGGCGTGATACTATAGAGGGAATTATGTTATTTGAAAGTTGTTTACATTTGTCATAAGATTTGCCTGAGTTGCGTGGTGATAACTCCCCCCTTTCTTAAGAAGGATCATCCTCGATTCTTAACGATTTCTCATTAGAAATTCGATTTGATTATTTATGGCATTTAGTATATCAGAATTTTGAATATTTTGATTATTTGACGGGTTTGAAAATAAAAATGTAATAGGGTTGAAATTTTTCCCTGAACAAAATTTGAGAAGCTTTATCATAATGAATGTAAATATTATTAAAAATATAATGAATGTTATTTTTGTGTGGTTGTTTTCTAATTCTATTACAATTTTTGATAGAGTGTTAGTATTTTCTAATCGTAATTTGGTGTCATTAGAGGTTTTATATTCAGTAATTAAATAATTTGTAAATTTGTTATGTTTTACATAATTAAGCAGTTTCTCTTTTTCGTTTGTGTAAGTAATATTGTTTATGGTTACAATGGTTTTGAAAGTTATGAGATAAGTGCCTGTAAGCCAGGTGTTATTAACGCAATTTTTTCCTGATATTAAAATTGCACCATCTGTAATTACTTCTATTGGCTTATTTTTATACCCTGAACCCATTGAAAATGGGAAATCAGGGTAGAATGGTTTTGTTAAAAGTATGTAACAGGGAGAAGGAGGCGTGGCAGACCCCACAAAGTATATATATTCTTGATCAGGGCGACAAACTGAATCGATTTAGCCATGTCCGTCTGTCCGTCTGTTCGTCTGTCCGTCTGTCCGTCCGTCCGTCCGTCCGTCTGTCCGTATGTATGAACGCGTCGATTTCTGAAGATATAGAAGCTAGAGACTTCAACTTTTTTTTTAAAATGCTCGTATATAGCACGCGGATATCGAGTTTATCACTAAAAATCGATAACTCATCCCGTTATTTTTTTATCGATCAAAAACCTTATCGAAAACCAGTTATAAAATTATATCTCCTACACCTTTTAGAGCTAAAGTCTCCAAATTTTAAATGTAGACTCGACTGCACGATAGATAGAATTTCGATTTTTGTTATAATTCACCCCCCACCCCTATATCCACCCCCTTAACCTCATCTCTGTAAAATGCGTATTTCAAATACTAGAGACTTGAGCTTTGGCAAATATACGCATATTAATGATAAAACCACATTCTGAAAGTTTCATGAAGAACGTACGTCCACAAAAAAAGTTATTGAACAATTAAGTTCCCATAGTAAGCCCACACTGCAGCCCATGCCTGTTAATGCGTGCGTGCCTATGGGTGTCTATGTATGTGTTTGCGTGTGTGTGTGTGTTTATATAAGCTGAAAGACACTAAAAATGATTGAAATGGCTGTTGCTCGGAGGGTTCAGGGGATCTCGTAGTCGAGCACTCTCGACTAGAGTTTTCTTACTTGTTATACCCTGAACCCATTGAAAATGGGAAATCAGGGTATAATGGTTTTGTTAAAAGTATGTAACAGGGAGAAGGAGGCGTGGCAGACCCCACAAAGTATATATATTCTTGATCAGGGCAACAAACTGAATCGATTTAGCCCTGTACGTCTGTCCGTCTGTCCGTATGTATGAACGCGTCGATCTCCGAAGCTATTAGAGCTAGAGACTTGATCTTTTTTTTTCAAATGCCCGTATATAGCGCGCGCATATCGAGTTTATCACAAAAGATCGATAACTCATCCCGTTATTTTTTTATCGATCAAAAACCTTATCGAAAACCAGTTATAAAATTATATCTCCTACACCTTTAGAGCTAAAGTCTCAAAATTTTAAATGTGACTCGACTACACGTGATAGAATTTCGATTTTTGTTATAATTTATCCCCCACCCCTATATCCACCCCCTTACCCTCATCTCTGTAAAAGGCGTATTTCAAATACTAGAGACTTGAGCTTTGGCAAATATACGCATAGTAATGATAAAACCACATTCTGAAAGTTTCATGAAGAACGTACGTCCACAAAAAAAGTTATTGAACAATTAAGTTCCCATAGTAAGCCCACACTGCAGCCCATGCCTGTTAATGCGTGCGTGCCTATGGGTGTCTATGTATATGTTTGCGTGTGTGTGTGTGTTTGTTTAAGCTGAATGACACTAAAAATTATTGAAATGGCTGTTGCTCGGAGGGTTCAGGGTATCTCGTAGTCGAGCAGTCTCGACTAGAGCTTTCTTACTTGTTATACCCTGAACCCATTGAAAATGGGAAATCAGGGTATAATGGTTTTGTTAAAAGTATGTAACAGGGAGAAGGAGGCGTGGCAGACCCCACAAAGTATATATATTCTTGATCAGGGCGACGAACTGAGTCGATTTAGCCCTGTACGTCTGTCCGTCTGTCCGTATGTATGAACGCGTCGATTTCCGAAGCTATTAGAAGCTAGAGACTTGATTTTTTTTTTCAAATGCCCGTATATAGCGCGCGCATATCGAGTTTATCACAAAAGATCGATAACTCATCCCGTTATTTTTTTATCGATCAAAAACCTTATCGAAAACCAGTTATAAAATTATATCTCCTACACCTTTAGAGCTAAAGTCTCAAAATTTTAAATGTAGACTCGACTGCACGTGATAGAATTTCGATTTTTGTTATAATTTATCCCCCACCCCTATATCCACCCCCTTACCCTCATCTCTGTAAAAGGCGTATTTCAAATACTAGAGACTTGAGCTTTGGCAAATATACGCATAGTAATGATAAAACCACATTCTGAAAGTTTCATGAAGAACGTACGTCCACAAAAAAAGTTATTGAACAATTAAGTTCCCATAGTAAGCCCACACTGCAGCCCATGCCTGTTAATGCGTGCGTGCCTATGGGTGTCTATGTATATGTTTGCGTGTGTGTGTGTGTTTGTTTAAGCTGAATGACACTAAAAATGATTGAAATGGCTGTTGCTCGGAGGGTTCAGGGTATCTCGTAGTCGAGCAGTCTCGACTAGAGTTTTCTTACTTGTTTATTTATTATTTAATATTTTCTAAAGATTTTTATTTTAGTAACTTCTTTAAAAATTGCAGAATTAATTTGATTTTGTATATTATTATTTTCAATAAGTTCGTTTATTTTATTTTGAATTGTTAGCATGTCATTATGGTCTGGTGTTCCTGTAATCCATTTAAAAGTAGTACCTAATTCATTGATACTTCGCTTAGAGACTCTATGGGGTGTAAGTTGAGAAAGAAGGGTTTTAATTAAATTTAGTTCCATAGTTATTTCCCAGTCAGAAGAATTACTTCTATTACTACAAAATGTTAGCTCTTTTTCAAATATGTCATTATAAAAACTTAAATTAGTAACGTGGAAGACTTCTCCGAATGTTTCGTATAATAAAAAGTTGTCAACGTCCTCAAGTAAAACGTAGTCGTCATAGTCACTTTTCTATCACCGGGTATATTCACTCGCACTCACTTTTAAATTCAATTATTAATTTCTCGCTGCAGTTATATCTCTCGATGATATTTTCATTTCGCTCATTTTAAACCACTTTTAGATTCCCTTTTTTTTTTGTACTTA
This sequence comes from Drosophila mulleri, assembly GCA_035047565.1. Taxonomy (NCBI): domain Eukaryota; kingdom Metazoa; phylum Arthropoda; class Insecta; order Diptera; family Drosophilidae; genus Drosophila; species Drosophila mulleri. The sequence continues at coordinate 843,642 of JAWNPK010000051.1, read as the reverse complement.
CTCTCGGAGTGGGCGCATATACCCGCTCTGCTCTTACCATTCCTCTTTGCTATATTTCGGCGATGTCCGTTACGTTGCCCCCGCGCGAGCATGTGCTTCTGCATATGTGTCTTCGGCTTACGCTTCTGCGTAATATTTTCGCGCGCACTGTACTTTTCGGCACCGTAACGGTTTTCTAATCCCGTTTTTCCTCTCATCTACCCTCGATCCCGTGGCCGTCGTAGGGTATACACGTTTCTAGTTTTTTTCACTTTGCTAAGAATGTTCTCGATCTTTCACTGCTTTTACATGCACCTTGCCTACATATGTATGTTCAAAATAACCGCCACCAACATCTTTGCCATCACCTTTACTGCCCAGCACCTCTATTTGTGCATGCCGGCGGGATTTTACGCCGCCCGCATGCCACACTCTCTCCAGCCCCGCAGTCCCTGCTCGGGCGCCACTTGTAAGGTTACATTATTTTCCAGCCGGGGTCAGAGTCTCAGTCTGCCCAGGACCATAACTTACAAGACATTTGTAAATTAATACGGGACTGTACGTAGTTAGAGAAATAGGAGAGGGTGGGGAGTTATTATGTGTTAAGCGACCACGCGGCCCGAACTCGCCGACCACGCCCACACGTTTGCACGTGGGAAGGCTGCAGCGATCGAGTGGCGCGATCAAGCGCACTCTAGATTGCTGGGGTCGGGGTTGCAAAGGCGTATTGCGGGGGATTAGTGGGGCTACTACGATTGGTAGACCGCGGATCGAGGAACGCCCAGCGTTGTCGCCGGCGTTCACTCAAGACCACGCGATTTTACATGCCAGAGTTTTAACCTTCTGGCGAACAGGATGTAACCTCGTCTAACTACCTGTTAGTATTGTTATAGTCGTTAGTAAATTATTATTAGCATATCAACTACAAATGAATACGCAAGTGTCTCTCCATGCATTTCGTACTTTATTTAACCTACGCCCTCATACCTTACAGTTGCTAATCTATATTTTTCTTTAACCTTCTTATCCATATCGAGAGCTCAAAATTAACTCTAACATCCGCTCATTCCGAGAGTCCAAAATTAACTCTTACATCCGCTCTTTCCGAGAGCCCAAATTTAACTTTTCTATCCGCTCATTCCGAGAGCCCGAAACTAACTAACTCATGCACGCAGCTTTTAATCCCTTTCTTGCTGCTATGCAGATCTCACCACGCGACCAGCAATGCAATTCACCACCACGAGCTTTCGAGCTGCACGGCTGCATTGCTAATCGCGCGCCCGTCCACTAATTCGAATTCTTGCTTACATTCTAAAACTAATTACTACAACACTTACGCCTACTTATTGCCTACTTAGTGCTATCTTACAAACTAATACTTATTCTACTAACTTACTCTGCCTAACTTACTCTCTACCAAATGACTTCAAAATATACCTACTACAAAAATATAAACTTAACAACTACCAAAATCAAAATCTATAGCAACAACAATTAAATTCAGTTTGATTACTTAATCACTACAAACATGTAAGGTGGGCAAAAAGGGCCACCTTACACAGTCGCATTTGAGATTCTTAGAACACGCTAGAGTACGCATTTCTGTGTACATACATACACACATACACACATAAAAGTGAGCGCGTATATAATAAGGCTGTAATGCTTGATGCTATACGTGCAGACTTATGTGCATCTGTATGTATATATGTATATACATTATATACATACATATATGCGTATATGTTATGAGGGCTATTTAAGAAGAAACAAATTTAAACTTATAAAATTGTTCAATTAAAAAAATTGTTCGATTAAGAAAACATAACATTGAAGGGGCTTTGAACCTCTGCTACTCTAACATAACTTGCGTCGCCTTTAGCACCCACGCTATTGCATTGCTACTACACTAACAGCTAGAACATCCAGAAATGAATCGCAATTCTTAGAATATGCAAAAAGGCGCGCTTTTGTCTGTACGCATAGAATAAACGATGAGTGTGTGCACATGTATTAGAAAATCGCTGATCTGCTGCTAGCTTGGAACCGGTATCCAAAATATAACTAAAATCAAAATTGTATAAAATTGATTTGAAGATCCTAGTTCTAAAGATGTACTAGATATAAACGGCAATAGCTATCGATGATTTTTTAAAATTATTATTGGATCAACGTTTGGGCTGTGAATGAGTATTCTGCAATCGGTATCGCCCGACTGCAACGTTCTTACTTGTTATCCCCTGAACCCATTGAAAATGGGAAATCAGGGTATAATGATTTTGTTGAAATGTATGTAACAGGGAGAAGGAGGCGTGGCAGACCCCACAAAGTATATATATTCTTGATCAGGGCGACGAACTGAGTCGATTTAGCCCTGTACGTCTGTCCGTCTGTCCGTATGTATGAACGCGTCGATCTCCGAAGCTATTAGAGCTAGAGACTTGATTTTTTTTTTCAAATGTCCGTATATAGCGCGCGCATATCGAGTTTATCACAAAAGATCGATAACTCATCCCGTTATTTTTTTATCGATCAAAAACCTTATCGAAAACCAGTTATAAAATTATATCTCCTACACCTTTAGAGCTAAAGTCTCAAAATTTTAAATTAGACTCGACTGCACGTGATAGAATTTCGATTTTTGTTATAATTTATCCCCCACCCCTATATCCACCCCATTACCCTCATCTCTGTAAAAGGCGTATTTCAAATACTAGAGACTTGAGCTTTGGCAAATATACGCATAGTAATGATAAAACCACATTCTGAAAGTTTCATGAAGAACGTACGTCCACAAAAAAAGTTATTGAACAATTAAGTTCCCATAGTAAGCCCACACTGCAGCCCATGCCTGTTAATGCGTGCGTGCCTATGGGTGTCTAAGTATATGTTTGCGTGTGTGTGTGTGTTTGTTTAAGCTGAATGACACTAAAAATTATTGAAATGGCTGTTGCTCGGAGGGTTCAGGGTATCTCGTAGTCGCAGTCTCGACTAGAGCTATCTTACTTGTTATACCCTGAACCCATTGAAAATGGGAAATCAGGGTATAATGTTTTTGTTGAAATGTATGTAACAGGCAGAAGGAGGCGTGGCAGACCCCATAAAGTATATATATTCTTGATCAGGGCGACGAACTGAGTCGATTTAGCCCTGTCCGTCTGTCTGTCCGTCTGTCCGTCTGTCTGTCCGTCCGTCTGTCCGTCTGTCCGTATGTTTGAACGCGTCGATTTCAGAAGATATAGAAGCTAGAGACTTCAACTTTTTTTTAAAATGCTCGTATATAGCACGCGGATATCGAGTTTATCACTAAAAATCGATAACTCATCCCGTTATTTTTTTATCGATCAAAAACCTTATCGAAATGCAGTTATAAAATTATATCTCCTACATCTTTAGAGCTAGAGTATCCAAATTTTAAATGTAGATTGATATGTACGTTATAGATTTTCGATTTTTGTTCAATTTCACCCCCCACCCTTATATCCACACCCTCACCCATAAGTTTGTAAAAGGCGTATTTCAAATACTAGAGACTTGAGCTTTGGCAATCATACGCATAGTAATGATAAAACCACAATCTGAAAGTTTCATGGAGAACGTACGTCCACAAAAAAGTTATTGAACATTAAGTTCCCATAGTAAGCCCACACTGCAGCCCATGCCTGTTAATGCGTGCGTGCCTATGGGTGTCTATGTATATGTTTGCGTGTGTGTGTGTGTTTGTTTAAGCTGAATGACACTAAAAATTATTGAAATGGCTGTTGCTCAGAGGGTTCAGGGTATCTCGTAGTCGAGCAGTCTCGACTAGAGCTTTCTTACTTGTTTTCTTTAACCTTCTTATCCGTCTGCTCATATCGAGAGCTCAAAATTAACTCTAACATCCGCTCAATCCGAGAGCCCGAAACTAACTAACTCATGCACACAGCTTTTAATCCCTTTCTTGCTGCTATGCAGATCTCACCACGCGACCAGCAGTGCAATACACCACCGCGAGCTTTCGAGCTGCACGGCTGCATTGCTAATCGCGCGCCCGCAAAAATGGCCACCTTACACAGTCGCATTTGAGATTCTTAGAACACGCTAGAGTACGCATTTATGTGTACATACATACACACATAAAAGTGAGCGCGTATATAATAAGGCTGTAATGCTTGATGCTATACGTGCAGACTTATGTGCATCTGTATGTATATATTATATACATTATATACATACATATATGCGTATATGTTATGAGGGCTATTTAAGAAGAAACAAATTTAAACTTATAAAATTGTTCAATTAAAAAATTGTTCGATTAAGAAAACATAACATTGAAGGGGCTTTGAACCTCCGCTACTCTAACATAACTTGCGTCGCCTTTAGCACCCACGCTATTGCATTGCTACTACACTAACAGCTAGAACATCCAGAAATCAATCGCAATTCTTAGATTATGCAAAAAGGCGCGCTTTTGTCTGTACGCATAGAATAAACGATGAGTGTGTGCACATGTATTAGAAAATCGCTGATCTGCTGCTAGATTGGAACCGGTATCCAAAATATAACTAAAATCAAATTGTATAAAATTGATTTGAAGATCCTAGTTCTAAAGATGTACTAGATATAAACAATAGCTATCGATGATTTTTTAAAATTATAATTGGATCAACGTTTGTGCTGTGAATGAGTATTCTGCAATCGGTATCGCCCGACTGCAACGTTCCTACTTGTTATCCCCTGAACCCATTGAAAATGGGAAATCAGGGTATAATGATTTTGTTGAAATGTATGTAACAGGGAGATGGAGGCGTGGCAGAGCCCACAATGTATATATATTCTTGATCAGGGCGACGAGCTGAGTTGATTTAGCCATGTCCGTCTGTCTGTCCGTCCGTCCGTCTGTCCGTATGTATGAACGCGTCGATTTCAGAAGAGCTAGAGACTTTAACTTTTTATACCCTGAACCCATTGAAAATGGGAAGTATGTAACAGGGAGAAGGAGGCGTGGCAGACCCCACAAAGTATATATATTCTTGATCAGGGCGACGAACTGAGTCGATTTAGCCCTATCCGTATGTCTGTCCGTCCGTATGTATAAACGCGTCGATTTCAGAAGATATAGAAGCTAGAGACTTGAACTTTTTTAAAATGACCGTAAATACAGCGCGCATATCGAGTTTATCACCAAAAATCGATAACTCGTCCCGTTATTTTTTTATCGATAAAAAACCTTATCGAAATGCAGGTTTTAAATTATATCTCCTACATCTTTAGAGATAGAGTCTCCAAATTTTAAATGTAGATTGATATGTAAATTAATCTTCTTGCCTTTGCAAGTTGATAAAAAAAATAATTTTCTAATTAGTGAACTTAGTGTTCTTTTATTAAACTCCAAAATTGAACTGATTACAAGATATGATCTTATGCTGCAAGTCAGCTAATGTTTATGCTAAAGCTTCCCTCATTAAAGCTCAAAGCTCAAAAGCTCCCAAGATTGGCTTACGTGATTTCATATCGGGATTGTGAAATTAAGATTTGTTTACATCAAAGCTGGGTTGCCGGCTCTATGGGCTCATGGAAACAACGCAGGGAAATCTTATGTTTATATTGAGGCTAAAACTGCTTACTCTGTGGGAATAGTGCAAGAAGCTTTTATGTCTGGGCTGAGTGGCGTGATACTATAGAGGGAATAATGTTATTTGAAAGTTGTTTACATTTGTCATAAGATTTGCCTGAGTTGCGTGGTGATAACTCCCCCCTTTCTTAAGAAGGATCGTCCACGATTCTTAACGATTTCTCATTAGAAATTCGATTTGATTATTTATGGCATTTAGTATATCAGAATTTTGAATATTTTGATTATTTGACGGGTTTGAAAATAAAAATGTAATAGGGTTGAAATTTTTCCCTGAACAAAATTTGAGAAGCTTTATCATAATGAATGTAAAAATTATTAAAAATATAATGAATGTTATTTTTGTGTGGTTGTTTTCTAATTCTATTACAATTTTTGATAGAGTGTTAGTATTTTCTAATCGTAATTCGGTGTCATTAGAGGTTTTATATTCAGTAATTAAATAATTTGTAAATTTGTTATGTTATACATAATTAAGCAGTTTCTCTTTTTCGTTTGTGTAAGTAATATTGTTTATGGTTACAATGGTTTTGAAAGTTATGAGATAAGTGCCTGTAAGCCAGGTGTTATTAACGCAATTTTTGCCTGATATTAAAATTGCACCATCTGTAATTACTTCTATTGGCTTATTATACCCTGAACCCATTGAAAATGGGAAATCAGGGTATAATGGTTTTGTTAAAAGTATGTAACAGGGAGAAGGAGGCGTGGCAGACCCCACAAAGTATATATATTCTTGATCAGGGCGACAAACTGAATCGATTTAGCCATGTCCGTCTGTCCGTCTGTCCGTCTGTCCGTATGTATGAACGCGTCGATTTCTGAAGATATAGAAGCTAGAGACTTCAACTTTTTTTTAAAATGCTCGTATATAGCGCGCGCATATCGAGTTTATCACAAAAGATCGATAACTCATCCCGTTATTTTTTTATCGATCAAAAACCTTATCGAAAACCAGTTATAAAATTATATCTCCTACACCTTTAGAGCTAAAGTCTCCAAATTTTAAATTAGACTCGACTGCACGTGATAGAATTTCGATTTTTGTTATAATTCACCCCCCACCCCTATATCCACCCCCTTACCATCATCTCTGTAAAAGGCGTATTTCAAATACTAGAGACTTGAGCTTTGGCAATTATACGCATAGTAATGATAAAACCACAATCTGAAAGTTTCATGGAGAACGTACGTCCAGAAAAAAAGTTATTAAACAATAAAGTTCCCATAGTAAGCCCACACTGCAGCCCATGCCTGTTAATACGTGCGTGCCTATGGGTGTCTATGTACAATATGTTTGCGTGTGTGTGTGTGTGTTTGTTTAAGCTGAATGACACTAAAAATTATTGAAATGGCTGTTGCTCGGAGGGTTCAGGGTATCTCGTAGTCGAGCAGTCTCGACTAGAGCTTTCTTACTTGTTTTATACCCTGAACCCATTGAAAATGGGAAATCAGGGTATAATGGTTTTGTTAAAAGTATGTAACAGGGAGAAGGAGGCGTGGCAGACCCCACAAAGTATATATATCTTGATCAGGGCGACAAACTGAATCGATTTAGCCATGTCCGTCTGTCCGTCTGTCCGTCCGTCCGTCTGTCCGTCTGTCCGTATGTATGAACGCGTCGATTTCTGAAGATATAGAAGCTAGAGACTTCAACTTTTTTTAAAATGCTCGTATATAGCACGCGGATATCGAGTTTATCACTAAAAATCGATAACTCATCCCGTTATTTTTTTATCGATCAAAAACCTTATCGAAAACCAGTTATAAAATTATATCTCCTACACCTTTAGAGCTAAAGTCTCCAAATTTTAAATGTAGATTGATATGTACGTTATAGAATTTCGATTTTTGTTATAATTCACCCCCCACCCCTATATCCACCCCCTTACCCTCATCTCTGTAAAAGGCGTATTTCAAATACTAGAGACTTGTGCTTTGGCAAATATACGCATAGTAATGATAAAACCACATTCTGAAAGTTTCATGAAGAACGTACGTCCACAAAAAAAGTTATTGAACAATTAAGTTCCCATAGGAAGCCCACACTGCAGCACATGCCTGTTAATGCGTGCGTGCCTATGGGTGTCTATATATGTGTTTGCGTGTGTGTGTGTGTTTGTTTAAGCTGAATGACACTAAAAATTATTGAAATGGCTGTTGCTCGGAGGGTTCAGGGTATCTCGTAGTCGAGTAGTCTCGACTAGAGCTTTCTTACTTGTTATACCCTGAACCCATTGAAAATGGGAAATCAGGGTATAATGGTTTTGTTAAAAGTATGTAACAGGGAGAAGGAGGCGTGGCAGACCCCACAAAGTATATATATTCTTGATCAGGGCGACGAACTGAGTCGATTTAACCCTGTCCGTCTGTCTGTCCGTCCGTCCGTCCGTCCGTATGTATGAACGCGTCGATTTAAGAAGATATAAGAGCTAGAGACTTGAACTTTTTTTTTAAATGACCGTATATACGGCGCGGATATCGAGTTTATCACCTAAAATCGATAACTCGTCCCGTTGTTTTTTTATCGATAAAAAACCTTATCGAAAGACAGTTATAAAATTATATCTCCTACATCTTTTGAGCTAGAGTCTTCAAATTTAAAATGTAGATTGATATGTACGTTATAGAATTTCGATTTTTGTTATAATTCACCCCCCACCCCTATATCCACCCCCTTACCCTCATCTCTGTAAAAGGCGTATTTCAAATACTAGAGACTTGTGCTTTGGCAAATATACGCATAGTAATGATAAATCCACATTCTGAAAGTTTCATGAAGAACGTACGTCCACAAAAAAAGTTATTGAACAATTAAGTTCCCATAGGAAGCCCACACTGCAGCCCATGCCTGTTAATGCGTGCGTGCCTATGGGTGTCTATATATGTGTTTGCGTGTGTGTGTGTTTGTTTAAGCTGAATGACACTAAAAATTATTGAAATGGCTGTTGCTCGGAGGGTTCAGGGTATCTCGTAGTCGAGTAGTCTCGACTAGAGCTTTCTTACTTGTTATACCCTGAACCCATTGAAAATGGGAAATCAGGGTATAATGGTTTTGTTAAAAGTATGTAACAGGGAGAAGGAGGCGTGGCAGACCCCACAAAGTATATATATTCTTGATCAGGGCGACGAACTGAGTCGATTTAACCCTGTCCGTCTGTCTGTCCGTCCGTCCGTCCGTCCGTCCGTATGTATGAACGCGTCGATTTAAGAAGATATAAGAGCTAGAGACTTGAACTTTTTTTTTAAATGACCGTATATACGGCGCGGATATCGAGTTTATCACCTAAAATCGATAACTCGTCCCGTTATTTTTTTATCGATAAAAAACCTTATCGAAAGACAGTTATAAAATTATATCTCCTACACCTTTAGAGCTAAAGTCTCCAAATTTTAAATGTAGACTCGACTGCACGTGATAGAATTTCGATTTTTGTTATAATTCACCCCCCACCCCTATATCCACCCCCTCACCCTCAAGTTTGTAAAAGGCGTATTTCAAATACTAGAGACTTGAGCTTTGGCAATTATACGCATAGTAATGATAAAACCACATTCTGAAAGTTTCATGAAGAACGTACGTCCAGAAAAAAAGTTATTAAACAATTAAGTTCCCATAGTAAGCCCACACTGCAGCCCATGCGTGCGCGCCTATGTGTCTATGTATGTGTGTTTGCGTGTGTATGTGTGTGTTTGTGTAAGCAGAGAGACCTAAAAATTATTGAAATGGCTGTTGCTTGGAGGGTTCAGGGGATCTCGTAGTCGAGCAGTCTCGACTAGAGCTTTCTTACTTGTTATACCCTGAACCCATTGAAAATGGGAAATCAGGGTATAATGGTTTTGTTAAAAGTATGTAACAGGGAGAAGGAGGCGTGGCAGACCCCACAAAGTATATATATTCTTGATCAGGGCAACAAACTGAATCGATTTAGCTATGTCCGTCTGTCCGTCTGTCCGTCCGTCCGTCTGTCCGTCTGTCCGATTGTATGAACGCGTCGATTTCTGAAGATATAGAAGCTAGAGACTTCAACTTTTTTTTAAAATGCTCGTATATAGCACGCGGATATCGAGTTTATCACTAAAAATCGATAACTCATCCCGTTATTTTTTTATCGATCCAAAACCTTATCGAAAACCAGTTATAAAATTATATCTCCTACACCTTTAGAGGTAAAGTCTCCAAATTTAAAATGTAGACTCGACTGCACGTGATAGAATTTCGATTTTTGTTATAATTCACCCCCCACCCCTATATCCACCCCCTTACCCTCATCTCTGTAAAAGGCGTATTTCAAATACTAGAGACTTGAGCTTTGGCAAATATACGCATAGTAATGATAAACATCTGAAAGTTTCATGAAGAACGTACGTCCACAAAAAAAGTTATTGAACAATTAAGTTCCCATAGTAAGCCCACACTGCAGCCCATGCCTGTTAATGCGTGCGTGCCTATGGGTGTCTATGTATATGTTTGCGTGTGTGTGTGTGTTTGTTTAAGCTGAATGACACTAAAAATTATTGAAATGGCTGTTGCTCGGAGGGTTCAGGGTATCTCGTAGTCGAGCAGTCTCGACTAGAGCTTTCTTACTTGTTTTCTGATATTTTTGTGCAGCTTGTGAATTGCCTATTAACTAAATCGATGAAGCAGTTTTTTTCGTAGACAATTTGAACAAAGGTATTATAAATTTCGGCTTTAAAGTTTTTTATAAGATAAAAAGTGTTCTTACATTTAGCGATCTTATCGTTAATAAATAGTTTTCCATCTGATTGGGAAATTGCTTTAGCATGGTATAACTTACAATTATGGTTTATAGTTGGATATTTTATGAAAACTATAATTAAACCTTGGTATGAGAAATTGAAAAAGAGGATACGTCTAGGAGGTCAATAAGAGTAATATTGAATGCTTCGTGATTAAATATGTTTGTCATGTCTTGTTTATTTAAAATTTTTGGGTTTATTATGTTGGCTTTTGAAAATATAATAGTGTCGAGCAGATTTTGCAGGTCAAGTGATAATAGTTTTAATCGATATTTTTTCAATAATATTGAATTTAATATTTTCTGGAAGATTTGTTATTTTAGTAACTTCTTTAAAAATTGCAGAATTAATTTGATTTTGTATATTATTATTTTCAATGAGTTCGTTTATTTTATTTTGAATTGTTAGCATGTCATTATGGTCTGGTGTTCCTGTAATCCATTTAAAAGTAGTACCTAATTCATTGATACTTCGCTTAGAGACTCTATGGGGTGTAAGTTGAGAAAGAAGGGTTTTAATTAAATTTAGTTCCATAGTTATTTCCCAGTCAGTAGAGTTACTTCTATTACTAAAAAATGTTAGCTCTTTTTCATTCAAATATGTCATTATAAAAACTTAAATTAGTAACGTTGAAGACTACTCCGAATGTTTCGTATAATAACAAGTAAGAAAGCTCTAGTCGAGACTGCTCGACTACGACATACCCTGAACCCTCCGAGCAACAGCCATTTCAATCATTTTTAGTGTCTTTCAGCTTATACAAACACACACACACACGCAAACACATACATAGACACCCATAGGCACGCACGCATTAACAGGCATGGGCTGCAGTGTGGGCTTACTATGGGAACTAAATTGTTCAATAACTTTTTTTGTGGACGTACGTTCTTCATGAAACTTTCAGAATGTGGTTTTATCATTACTATGCGTATATTTGCCAAAGCTCAAGTCTCTAGTATTTGAAATACGCCTTTTACAGAGATGAGGGTAAGGGGGTGGATATAGGGGTGGGGGGTGAATTATAACAAAAATCGAAATTCTATCACGTGCAGTCGAGTCTACATTTAAAATTTGGAGACTTTAGCTCTAAAGGTGTAGGAGATATAATTTTATAACTGGTTTTCGATAAGGTTTTTGATCGATAAAAAAATAACGGGATGAGTTATCGATCTTTTGTGATAAACTCGATATGCGCGCGCTATATACGGACATTTGAAAAAAAAAATCAAGTCTCTAGCTCTAATAGCTTCGGAGATCGACGCGTTCATACATACGGACAGACGGACAGACGGACAAATGGCTAAATCGATTCAGTTTGTCGCCCTGATCAAGAATATATATACTTTGTGGGGTCTGCCACGCCTCCTCCCTGTTACATACTTTTAACCTGATTTCCCATTTTCAATGGGTTCAGGGTATAAAAAGTTGTCAACGTCCTCAAGTAAAACGTAGTCGTCATCGTCACTTTTCTATCACCGGGTATATTCACTCGCACTCACTTTTAAATTCAATTATTAATTTCTCGCTGCAGTTATATTTCTCGATGATATTTTCATTTCGCTCATTTTAAACCACTTTTAGATTCCCCTTTTTTGTACTTACTCTCGGAGTGGGCGCATATACCCGCTCTGCTCTTACCATTCCTCTTTGCTATATTTCGGCGATGTCCGTTACGTTGCCCCCGCGCGAGCATGTGCTTCTGCATATGTGTCTTCGTCTTACGCTTCTGCGTAATAGTTTCGCGCGCACTGTACTTTTCGGCACCGTAACGGTTTTCTAATCCCGTTTTTCGCTCGACGTTTCTCGAAATTTCTACCCTCGACCCCGTGGCCGTCGTAGGGTATACACGTTTCTAGTTTTTTTCACTTTGCTAAGAATGTTCTCGATTTTTCACTGCTTTTACATGCACCTTGCCTACATATGTATGTTCAAAATAACCGCCACCAACATCTTTGCCTTTACCTTTACTTCCCAGCACCTCTATTTGTGCATGCCGGCGGGATTTTACGCCGCCCGCATGCCACACACTCTCCAGCCCCGCGACCACGCGGCCCGAACTCGCCGATCACGCCCACCCGTTTGCACGTGGGTAGGCTGCAGCGATCGAGTGGCGCGATCAAACGCACTCTAGATTGCTGGGGTCGTGGTTGCAAAGCCGTATTGCGGGGGATTAGTGGGGCTACTACGATTGGTAGACCGCGGATCGAGGAACGCCCAGCGTTGTCGCCGGCGTTCACTCAAGACCACGCGATTTTACATGCCAGAGTTTTAACCTTCTGGCGAACGGGATGTAACCTCGTTCTAACTACCTGTTAGTATTGTTATAGTCGTTAGTAAATTATTATTAGCAAATCAACTACAAATGAATACGCAAGTGTCTCTCCATGCATTTCGTACTTTATTTAACCTACGCCCTCATACCTTACAGTTGCTAATCTATATTTTTCTTTAACCTTCTTATACTTCTGCTCATATCGAGAGCTCAAAATTAACTCTAACATTCGCTCATTCCGAGAGCCCAAAATTAACTCTTACATCCGCTCTTTCCGAGAGCGCAAATTTAACTTTTCTATCCGCTCATTCCGAGAGCCCGAAACTAACTAACTCATGCACGCAGCTTTTAATCCTTTTCTTGCTGCTATGCAGATCTCACCACGCGACCAGCAATGCAACTTATTACAACACTTACGCCTACTTAGTGCCTACTTAGCGCTATCTTACAAACTAATACTTATTCTACTAACTTACTCTGCCTAACTTACTCTCTACCAAATGACTTCAAAATATACCTACTACAAAAATATAAACTTAACAACTACCAAAATCAAAATCTATAACAACAACAATTAAATTCAGTTTGATTACTTAATCACTACAAACATGTAAGGTGGGCAAAAAGGGCCACCTTACACAGTCGCATTTGAGATTCTTAGAACACGCTAGAGTACGCATTTATGTGTACATACATACACACATACACACATAAAAGTGAGCGCGTATATAATAAGGCTGTAATGCTTGATGCTATACGTGCAGACTTATGTGCATCTGTATGTATATATGTATATACATTATATACATACATATATGCGTATATGTTATGAGGGCTATTTAAGAAGAAACAAATTTAAACTTATAAAATTGTTAAATTAAAAAAATTGTTCGATTAAGAAAATATAACATTGAAGGGGCTTTGAATCTCCGCTACTCTAACATAACTTGCGTCGCCTTTAGCACCCACGCTATTGCATTGCTACTACACTAACAGCTAGAACATCCAGAAATCAATCGCAATTCTTAGAATATGCAAAAAGGCGCGCTTTTGTATGTACGCATAGAATAAACGATGAGTGTGTGCACATGTATTAGAAAATCGCTGATCTGCTGCTAGCTTGGAACCGGTATCCAAAATATAACTAAAATCAAAATTGTATAAAATTGATTTGAAGATCCTAGTTCTAAAGATGTACTAGATATAAACGGCAATAGCTATCGATGATTTTTTAAAATTATAATTGGATCAACGTTTGGGCTGTGAATGAGTATTCTGCAATCGGTATCGCCCGACTGCAACGTTCTTACTTGTTATCCCCTGAACCCATTGAAAATGGGAAATCAGGGTATAATGAGTTTGTAGAAATGTATGTAACAGGGAGATGGAGGCGTGGCAGACCCCACAAAGTATATATATTCTTGATCAGGGCGACGAGCTGAGTTGATTTAGCCATGTCCGTCTGTCTGTCCGTCCGCCTGTCCGTATGTATGAACGCGTCGATTTCAGAAGAGCTAGAGACTTTAACTTTTTATACCCTGAACCCATTAAAAATGGGAAGTATGTAACAGGAAGAAGGAGGCGTGGCAGACCCCACAAAGTATATATATTCTTGATCAGGGCGACGAACTGAGCCGATTTAGCCCTATCCGTCTGTCTGTCCGTCCGTCCGTCCGTCCGTATGTATAAACGCGTCGATTTCAGAAGATATAGAAGCTAGAGACTTGAACTTTTTTTAAAATGACCGTAAATACAGCGCGCATATCGAGTTTATCACCAAAAATCGATAACTCGTCCCGTTATTTTTTATCGATAAAAAACCTTATCGAAATGCAGTTATGAAATTATATCTCCTACATCTTTAGAGATAGAGTCTCAAAATTTTAAATGTAGATTGATATGTAAATTAATCTTCTTGCCTTTGCAAGTTGATAAAAAAAAATAATTTTCTAATTAGTGAACTTAGTGTTCTTTTATTAAACTCCAAAATTGAACTGATTACAAGATATGATCTTATGCTGCAAGTCAGCTAATGTTTATGCTAAAGCTTCCCTCATTAAAGCTCAAAGCTCAAAAGCTCCCAAGATTGGCTTACGTGATTTTATATCGGGATTGTGAAATTAAAATTTGTTTACATCAAAGCTGGGTTGCCGGCTCTATGGGCTCATAGAAACAACGCAGGGAAATCTTATGTTTATATTGAGGCTAAAACTGCTTACTCTGTGGGAATAGTGCAAGAAGCTTTTATGTCTGGGCTGAGTGGCGTGATTCTATAGAGGGAATCATGTTATTTTAAAGTTGTTTACATTTGTCATAAGATTTGCCTGAGTTGCGTGGTGATAACACTCCCCTTTCTTAAGAAGGATCGTCCTCGATTCTTAACGATTTCTCATTAGAAATTCGATTTGATTATTTATGGCATTTAGTATATCAGAATTTTGAATATTTTGATTATTTGACGGGTTTGAAAATAAAAATGTAATAGGGTTAAAATTTTTCCCTGAACAAAATTTGAGAAGCTTTATCATAATGAATGTAAAAATTATTAAAAATATAATGAATGTTATTTTTGTGTGTTTGTTTTCTAATTCTATTACAATTTTTGATAGAGTGTTAGTATTTTCTAATCGTAATTCGGTGTCATTAGAGGTTTTATATTCAGTAATTAAATAATTTGTAAATTTGTTATGTTTTACATAATTAAGCAGTTTCTCTTTTTCGTTTGTGTAAGTAATATTGTTTATGGTTACAATGGTTTTGAAAGTTATGAGATAAGTGCCTGTAAGCCAGGTGTTATTAACGCAATTTTTTCCTGATATTAAAATTGCACCATCTGTAATTACTTCTATTGGCTTATTTTTATACCCTGAACCCATTGAAAATGGGAAATCAGGGGTATAATGGTTTTGTTAAAAGTATGTAACAGGGAGAAGGAGGCGTGGCAGACCCCACAAAGTATATATATTCTTGATCAGGGCGACAAACTGAATCGATTTAGCCATGTCCGTCTGTCTGTCCGTCCGTCCGTCTGTCCGTATGTATGAACGCGTCGATCTCCGAAGCTATTAGAGCTAGAGACTTGATTTTTTTTTTCAAATGTCCGTATATAGCGCGCGCATATCGAGTTTATCACAAAAGATCGATAACTCATCCCGTTATTTTTTTATCGATCAAAAACCTTATCGAAAACCAGTTATAAAATTATATCTCCTACACCTTTAGAGCTAAAGTCTCAAAATTTTAAATGTAGACTTGACTGCACGTGATAGAATTTCGATTTTTGTTATAATTTATCCCCCACCCCTATATCCACCCCATTACCCTCATCTCTGTAAAAGGCGTATTTCAAACACTAGAGACTTGAGTTTTGGCAAATATACGCATAGTAATGATAAAACCACATTCTGAAAGTTTCATGAAGAACGTACGTCCACAAAAAAAGTTATTGAACAATTACGTTCCCATAGTAAGCCCACACTGCAGCCCATGCCTGTTAATGCGTGCGTGCCTATGGGTGTGTAAGTATATGTTTGCGTGTGTGTGTGTGTTTGTTTAAGCTGAATGACACTAAAAATTATTGAAATGGCTGTTGCTCGGAGGGTTCAGGGTATCTCGTAGTCGAGCAGTCTCGACTAGAGCTATCTTACTTGTTGTACCCTGAACCCATTGAAAATGGGAAATCAGGGTATAATGTTTTTGTTGAAATGTATGTAACAGGCAGAAGGAGGCGTGGCAGACCCCATAAAGTATATATATTCTTGATCAGGGCGACGAACTGAGTCGATTTAGCCCTGTCCGTCTGTCCGTCCGTCCGTCTGTCCGTCTGTCCGTATGTTTGAACGCGTCGATTTCAGAAGATATAGAAGCTAGAGACTTCAACTTTTTTTAAAATGCTCGTATATAGCACGCGGATATTGAGTTTATCACTAAAAATCGATAACTCATCCCGTTATTTTTTATCGATAAAAAACCTTATCGAAAAGCAGTTATAAAATTATATCTCCTACACCTTTAGAGCTAGAGTATCCAAATTTTAAATGTAGACTCGACTGCACGTGATAGAATTTCGATTTTTGTTATAATTCACCCCCCACACCTATATCCATCCCCTTACCTTCATCTTTGTAAAAGGCGTATTTCAAATACTAGAGACAAGCTTTGGCAAATACACGCTTAGTAATGATAAAACCACAATCTGAAAGTTTCATGAAGAACGTACGTCCACAAGAAAAGTTATTAAACAATAAAGTTCCCATGGTAAGTCCACACTGCAGCCCATGTGTGTTTATGCGTGCGTGCCTATGAGTGTCTATGTATGTGTGTCCGCGTGTGCATGTGTGAGTGTGTGTGTTTCTTTTGTAAGCAGAAAGACGGGAAGAATTATTGAAATATCAGTTCTCCGAAGGGTTCAGGGGATTTCCTAGTCGAGCAGTCTCGACTAGAGCTTTCTTACTTGTTTTCTGATATTTTTGTGCAGCTTGTGAATTGCCTATTAACTAAATCGATGGAGCAGTTTTTTTCGTAGACAATTTGAGCAAAGGTATTATAAATTTCGGCTGTAAAGTTTTTTATAAGATAAAAAGTGTTCTTACATTTAGCGATCTTATCGTCTATAAATAGTTTTCCATCTGATTGGGAAATTGCTTTAGCATAGTATAACTTACAATTATGGTTTATAGTTGGATATTTTATGAAAACTATAATTAAACCTTGGTATGAGATAACTGAAAGAGAGGATACGTCTAGGAGTTCAATAAGAGTAATATTGAATGCTTCGTGATTAAATATGTTTGTCATGTCTTGTTTATTTAAAATTTTTGGGTTTATTATGTTGGCTTTTGAAAATGTAATAGTGTCGAGCAGATTTTGCAGGTCAAGTGATAATAGTTTTAATCGATATTTTTTCAATAATATTTCTTTATTGAATTTAATATTTTCTGGAAGATTTGTTATTTTAGTAACTTCTTTAAAAATTGCAGAATTAATTTGATTTTGTATATTATTATTTTCAATGAGTTCGTTTATTTTTTATTTTGAATTGTTAGCATGTCATTATGGTCTGGTGTTCCTGTAATCCATTTAAAAGTAGTACCTAATTCATTGATACTTCGCTTAGAGACTCTATGGGGTGTAAGTTGAGAAAGAAGGGTTTTAATTAAATTTAGTTCCATAGTTATTTCCCAGTCAGTAGAGTTACTTCTATTACTAAAAAATGTTAGCTCTTTTCAAATATGTAATTATAAAAAACTTAAATTAGTAACGTTAAAGACTTCTCCGAATGTTTCGTATAATAAAAAGTTGTCAACGTCCTCAAGTAAAACGTAGTCGTCATCGACACTTTTCTATCACCGGGTATATTCACTCGCACTCACTTTTAAATTCAATTATTAATTTGTCGCTGCAGTTATATCTCTCGATGATATTTTCATTTCGCTCATTTTAAACCACTTTTAGATTCCCTTTTTTTGTACTTACTCTCGGAAAGGCGCATATACCCGCTCTGCTCTTACCATTCCTCTTTGCTATATTTCGGCGATGTCCGTTACGTTGCCCCCGCGCGAGCATGTGCTTCTGCATATGTGTCTTCGGCTTACGCTTCTGCGTAATATTTTCGCGCGCACTGTACTTTTCGGCACCGTAACGGTTTTCTAATCCCGTTTTTCGCTCGACGTTTCTCGAAATTTCTACCCTCGACCTTGTGGCCGTCGTAGGGTATACACGTTTCTAGTTTTTTTCACGTTGCTAAGAATGTTCTCGATTTTTCACTGCTTTTACATGCACCTTGCCTACATATGTATGTTCAAAATAACCGCCACCAACATCTTTGCCATCACCTTTACTTCCCAGCACCTCTATTTGTGCATGCCGGCGGGATTTTACGCCGCCCGCATGCCACACACTCTCCAGCCCCGCAGTCCCTGCTCGGGCGCCACTTGTAACGTTACATTATTTTCCAGCCGGGGTCAGAGTCTCAGTCTGCCCAGGGCCATAACTTACAAGACATTTGTAAATTAGTACGGGACTGTACGTAGTTAGAGAAATAGGAGAGGGTGTGGAGTTATTATGTGTTAAGCGACCACGCGGCCCGAACTCGCCGATCACGCCCACACGTTTGCACGTGGGTAGGCTGCAGCGATCGAGTGCCGCGATCAAGCGCACTCTAGATTGCTGGGGTCGGGGTTGCAAAGGCGTATTGCGGGGGATTAGTGGGGCTACTACGATTGGTAGACCGCGGATCGAGGAACGCCCAGCGTTGTCGCCGGCGTTCACTCAAGACCACGCGATTTTACATGCCAGAGTTTTAACCTTCTGGCGAACGGGATGTAACCTCGTTCTAACTACCTGTTAGTATTGTTATAGTCGTTAGTAAATTATTATTAGCAAATCAACTACAAATGAATACGCAAGTGTCTCTCCATGCATTTCTTACTTTATTTAACCTACGACCTCATACCTTACAGCTGCTAATCTATATTTTTCTTTAACCTTCTTATACGTCTGCTCATATCGAGAGCTCAAAATTAACTCTAACATCCGCTCATTCCGAGAGCCCAAAATTAACTCTTACATCCGCTCTTTCCGAGAGCCCAAATTTAACTTTTTTATCCGCTCATTCCGAGAGCCCGAAACTAACTAACTCATGCACGCAGCTTTTAATCCCTTTCTTGCTGCTATGCAGATCTCACCACGCGACCAGCAATGCAATTCACCACCGCGAGCTTTCGAGCTGCACGGCTGCATTGCTGCATTGCGCCCGCCCACTAATTCGAATTCTTGCTTACATTCTAAAACTAATTACTACAACACTTACGCCTACTTAGTGCTATCTTACAAACTAATACTTATTCTACTAACTTACTCTGCCTAACTTACTCTCTACCAAATGACTTCAAAATATACCTACTACAAAAATATAAACTTAACAACTACCAAAATCAAAATCTATAGCAACAACAATTAAATTCAGTTTGATTACTTAATCACTACAAACATGTAAGGTGGGCAAAAAGGGCCACCTTACACAGTCGCATTTGAGATTCTTAGAACACGCTAGAGTACGCATTTATGTGTACATACATACACACATACACACATAAAAGTGAGCGCGTATATAATAAGGCTGTAATGCTTGATGCTATACGTGCAGACTTATGTGCATCTGTATGTATATATGTATATACATTATATACATACATATATGCGTATATGTTATGAGGGCTATTTAAGAAGAAACAAATTTAAACTTATAAAATTGTTCGATTAAGAAAACATAACATTGAAGGGGCTTTGAACCTCCGCTACTCTAACATAACTTGCGTCGCCTTTAGCACCCACGCTATTGCATTGCTACTACACTAACAGCTAGAACATCCAGAAATCAATCGCAATTCTTAGAATATGCAAAAAGGCGCGCTTTTTGTCTGTACGCATAGAATAATCGATAAGTGTGTGCACATGTATTAGAAAATCGCTGATCTGCTGCTAGCTTGGAACCGGTATCCAAAATATAACTAAAATCAAAATTGTATAAAATTGATTTGAAGATCCTAGTTCTAAAGATGTACTAGATATAAACGGCAATAGCTATCGCTGATTTTTTTGTTTTTAATTATAATGGGATCAACGGTTGGGCTGTGAATGAGTATTCTGCAATCGGTATCGCCCGACTGCAACGTTCTTACTTGTTTATTTTTGTTTTGACAACACATGCATATATATGTATGTATGTACACATTGTGTGCTACAATTTGCTTTACATATAAGTATATATATGTATGCATTCATATGTACATACATATACCTAACATTGTCTTCCACTGCAAATTCTTGTGTCTACATGTATACACATATGTATGTATGTATGACTTCGGCTTTTACAAGAAATTTAAAGCGCTACACACATAGACCCTTGCATATGCATGTGTATATGTTCTAATTTATCCATATGTATCATCACTATTCAAAAGAGTTTTTTTTTGGCACTAATTTGATTTAATCGGCGCGCTTTTTAAAATTTTTAATTTTTTTTTCTTGTTGAGCCATAGTGATAAATAGGTCTATAATTATTATATATGACAATAATCTAAGCATACAATTAGTTGTAAATCTAATTGGCTGACGGTTTATCTTTGATTTTTGTGGGTTCATTTAAATAAAAAAACATATGTTCTGTTGATTTTGGGCATTGTCTAACACTAAAACTGTAAAACGATTAATCAGTAGTCGGCGATTGCCATTGCAGAACGTATTTTTGCTAGCTACATATGGATCTATTTGTGCTAATTATCGTTTTTCGATTTAATTAAAAAGAATAATAATTAAAAGAGTGCATAGTATTAATTAACTTGGATGATCAGTTCAGAGTGACAATATAAGACAGTCATACAGAAAAAATCGTGTTTTGACAAAAAAATAATTAGAATTTCGATTTTTGTTCAATTTCACCCCCCACCCTTATATCCACCCCCTCACCCATAAGTTTGTAAAAGGCGTATTTCAAATACTAGAGACTTGAGCTTTGGCAATTATACGCATAGTATAATGATAAAACCACAATCTGAAAGTTTCATGGAGAACGTACGTCCAGAAAAAAAGTTATTAAACAATTAAGTTCCCATAGTAAGCCCATGCAGCCCATGCGTGCGCCCCTATGGGTGTCTATGTATGTGTGTTTGCGTGTGTATGTGTGTGTTTGTGTAAGCAGAGAGACGCTAAAACTGATTGAAATGGCTGTTGCTTGAAGGGTTCAGGGGAAAATGGGTTCCCATTGAAAATGGGAAATCAGGGTATAATGGTTTTGTTAAAAGTATGTAACAGGGAGAAGGAGGCGTGGCAGACCCCACAAAGTATATATATTCTTGATCAGGGCGACAAACTGAATCGATTTAGCCATGTCCGTCTGTCCGTCTGTCCGTATGTATGAACGCGTCGATTTC
The DNA here is from genome assembly GCA_035047565.1 of Drosophila mulleri. Classification (NCBI taxonomy): domain Eukaryota; kingdom Metazoa; phylum Arthropoda; class Insecta; order Diptera; family Drosophilidae; genus Drosophila; species Drosophila mulleri. The sequence continues at coordinate 822,074 of JAWNPK010000051.1, read as the reverse complement.
TGAAGATATAGAAGATAGAGACTTCAACTTTTTTTTTAAATGCTCGTATATAGCACGCGGATATCGAGTTTCTCACTAAAAATCGATAACTCATCCCGTTATTTTTTTATCGATCAAAAACCTTATCGAAAACCAGTTATAAAATTATATCTCCTACATCTTTAGAGCTAAAGTCTCCAAATTTTAAATGTAGACTCGACTACACGTGATAGAATTTCGATTTTTGTTATAATTCACCCCCCACCCCTATATCCACCCCCTTACCCTCATCTCTGTAAAAGGCGTATTTCAAATACTAGAGACTTGAGCTTTGGCAAATATACGCATAGTAATGATAAAACCACATTCTGAAAGTTTCATGAAGAACGTACGTCCACAAAAAAAGTTATTGAACAATTAAGTTCCCATAGTAAGCCCACACTGCAGCCCATGCCTGTTAATGCGTGCGTGCCTATGGGTGTCTATGTATATGTTTGCGTGTGTGTGTGTGTTTGTTTAAGCTGAATGACACTAAAAATTATTGAAATGGCTGTTGCTCGGAGGGTTCAGGGTATCTCGTAGTCGAGCAGTCTCGACTAGAGCTTTCTTACTTGTTATACCATGAACCCATTGAAAATGGGAAATCAGGGTATAATGTTTTTGTTGAAATGTATGTAACAGGCAGAAGGAAGCGTGGCAGACCCCATAAGGTATATATATTCTTGATCAGGGCGACGAACTGAGTCGATTTAGCCCTGTCCGTCTGTCCGTCTGTCCGTATGTTTGAACGCGTCGATTTCCGAAGATATAGAAGCTAGAGACTTGAACTTTTTTTTTAAATGCTCGTATATAGCACGCGGATATCGAGTTTATCACTAAAAATCGATAACTCATCCCGTTATTTTTTATCGATCAAAAACCTTATCGAAATGCAGTTATAAAATTATATCTCCTACATCTTTAGAGCTAGATTATCCAAATTCTAAATGTAGATTGATATGCACGTTATAGAATTTCGATTTTTGTTCAATTTCACCCCCCACCCTTGTATCCACCCCCTCACCCATATGTTTGTAAAAGGCGTATTTCAAATACTAGAGACTTGAGCTTTGGCAATTATACGCATAGTAATGATAAAACCACAATCTAAAAGTTTCATGGAGAACGTACGTAAAGAAAAAAAGTTATTAAACAATTAAGTTCCCATAGTAAGCCCACACTGCAGCCCATGCGTGCGCGCCTATGGGTGTCTATGTATGTGTGTTTGCGTGTGTATGTGTGTGTTTGTGTAAGCAGAGAGACGCTAAAAATGATTGAAATGGCTGTTGCTTGAAGGGTTCAGGGGATCTCGTAGTCGAGCCCTCTCGACTAGAGCTTTCTTACTTGCTATACCCTGAACCCATTGAAAATGGGAAATCAGGGTATAATGGTTTCGTTGAAATGTATGTAACAGGCAGAAGGAGGCGTGGCAGACCCCACAAAGTATATATATTCTTGATCAGGGCGACGAACTGAGTCGATTTAGCCCTGTCCGTCTGTCTGTCTTTCCGTCTGTCCGTATGTTTGAACCATATCGAAATGCAGTTATAATTTTTTTTATCGATCAAAAACCTTATCGAAATGCAGTTATAAAATTATATCTCCTACATCTTTAGAGCTAGATTATCCAAATTTTAAATGTAGATTGATATGCACGTTATAGAATTTCGATTTTTGTTCAATTTCACCCCCACCCTTGTATCCACCCCCTCACCCATATGTTTGTAAAAGGCGTATTTCAAATACTAGAGACTTGAGCTTTGGCAATTATACGCATAGTCATGATAAAACCACAATCTAAAAGTTTCATGGAGAACGTACGTAAAGAAAAAAAGTTATTAAACAATTAAGTTCCCATAGTAAGCCCACACTGCAGCCCATGCGTGCGCGCCTATGGGTGTCTATGTATGTGTGTTTGCGTGTGTATGTGTGTGTTTGTGTAAGCAGAGAGACGCTAAAAATGATTGAAATGGCTGTTGCTTGAAGGGTTCAGGGGATCTCGTAGTCGAGCCCTCTCGACTAGAGCTTTCTTACTTGTTCTTTTCAGATTAGTGGACACCCAATGGCATAAGCAATCAGGTGAGTAGAATTTCGATTTTTGTTCAAGTTCACCCCCCACCCTTATATCCACCCCTCACCTATAAGTTTGTAACAGGCGTATTTCAAATACTAGAGACTTGAGCTTCGGCACATACACGCATATTAATAATATAAACACAATCTGAAAGTTTCATAAAGAACGTACGTCCACAAAAAAAGTTATTAAGCAATTAAGTTCCCATAGTAAGCCCACACTGCAGCCCATACGTCTTTATGTGTGCTCTCCTATGTGTGTCTATGTATGTGTGTTTGCGTGTGTATGTGTGTGTGTTTGCTGTTGCTCGAAGGGTTCAGGGGATCTCGTAGTCCAGCAGTCTCGACTAGAGCTTTCTTACTTGTTATACTCATTTACGAAGTGAATTATTATACTCATTCACGAAGTGAATTAGTATATTGGTTTTGTGCAATGTCCGTCTTGCTGTCCGTCCGTCTGTCCGTCTTTCCGTATGAGCGCAGTTCATTTCGCCGCTATTGAAGCTAGAGTCTTGAAATTTGGAACACATACTAGTGTATAACTCCGATTTATAGTGTTAAAATTTTCCCGATCCGCCCACTAGGGGCGTGGCAAATCGGAAAATGAATTTTCCGATATACCAGGAACCATGTTAGTTAAAGAGCTAGAAAGCTGAAATTTTGTATGTAGGTCCGCGTCGACCTCCCAAGTCCATCAAACTATGGCGGATATATCTACGCCCATTGGGGATGTGGCAAATCGGATAAAACTGTATCTCCGGAAGTCATAAAGCTAGAAAGTTAAAATTTTGCAAGTGAGCTAATGGTATGATTCTATAATGACTGGGTTTGTCACCCCGCGTATATATACCAAATTTCAGGACTCTAGCATCAATAGTGCCTAAAATATATCAAAATTTGAAAAATCACTATATCTTGAGGTCCGGTTTGCCACGCCCCTAGTGTGCGTAACTAGCTCTAGACGTAACTAGTCGAGACTGCTCGACTACGAGATCCCCTGAATCCTTCAAGCAACAGCCATTTCAATCATTTTTAGCGTCTCTCTGCTTACACAAACACACACATACACACGCAAACACACATACATAGACACCCATAGGCGCGCACGCATGGGCTGCAGTGTGGGCTTACTATGGGAACTTAATTGTTTAATAACTTCTTTTCTGGACGTACGTTCTCCATGAAACTTTCAGATTGTGGTTTTATCATTACTATGCGTATAATTGCCAAAGCTCAAGTCTCTAGTATTTGAAATACGCCTTTTACAAACTTATTGGTGAGGGGGTGGATACAAGGGTGGGGGGTGAAATTGAACAAAAATCGAAATTCTATAACGTACATATCAATCTACATTTAAAATTTGGATGCTCTAGCTCTAAAGATGTAGGAGATATAATTTTATAACTGCATTTCGATAAGGTTTTTGATCGATAAAAAAAAAAGGGATGAGTTATCGATTTTTAGTGATAAACTCGATATCCGCGTGCTATATACGAGCATTTAAAAAAAAGTTTAAGTCTCTAGCCTCTATATCTTCTGAAATCGACGCGTTCAAACATACGGACAGACGGACAGGGCTAAATCGACTCAGTTCGTCGCCCTGATCAAGAATATATATACTTTATGGGGTCTGCCACGCCTCCTTCTGCCTGTTACATACATTTCAACAAAAACATTATACCCTGATTTCCCATTTTCAATGGGTTCAGGGTATAACAAGTAAGAAAACTCTAGTCGAGAGTGCTCGACTACGAGATCCCCTGAACCCTTCAAGCAACAGCCAATTCAATCATTTTTAACGTCTCTCTGCTTACACAAACACACACATACACACGCAAACACACATACATAGACACCCATAGGCGCGCACGCATGGGCTGTAGTGTGGGCTTGCTATGGGAACTTAATTGTTTAATAACTTTTTTCTGGACGTACGTTCTCCATGAAACTTCCAGATTGTGGTTTTATCAATACTATGCGTATAATTGTCAAAGCTCAAGTCTCTAGTATTTGAAATACGCATTTTACAAACTTATGGGTGAGGGGGTGGATATAAGGGTGGGGGGTGAAATTGAACAAAAAATTGAAATTCTATAAAGTACATATCAATCTACATTCCAAATTTGGAGACTCTAGATCTAAAGATGTAGGAGATATAATTTTATAATTGCATTTCGATAAGGTTTTTGATCGATAAAAAAATAACGGGATGAGTTATCGATTTTTAGTGATAAACTCGATATCCGCGTGTATTTACGGGCATTTAAAAAAAAAGTTTAAGTCTCTAGCTCCTATATCTTCTGAAATCGACGCGTTCAAACATACGGACAGACGGACAGACGGACAGATATATGGCTGTTACATACATTTCAACAAAAACATTATACCCTGATTTCCCATTTTCAATGGGTTCAGGGTATAAAAAAAAAACAACATTGAATGGGCTTTTGAACCTCCGCTACTCTAACATAACTTGCGTCGCCTTTAGCACCCACGCTATTGTATTGCTTGACTAAATGTTAGCTAAAATACAAGAACGTAATAACAGAGCGTCATCTGACAATTCTACAGTAACAGCTAAAAAATCCAGAAATCAATCGCAATTCTTAGAATATGCAAAAAGGCGCGCTTTTGTCTATATGCATAGAATAAACGATGAGCGTGTGCACATGTATTAGAAAATCGCGCTGATCTGCTACTAGCTTGTAACCGGTACCCAAAATATAACTAAAATCAAAATTGTATAAAATTGATTTGAAGATCCTAGTTCTAAAGATGTATTAGATATAAACGGCAATAGCTATCGATGATTTTTTTTAATTATAATGGGATCAACGTTTGGGCTGTGAATGAGTATTCTGCAATCGGTATCGCCCGACTGCAACGTTCTCATTTGTGTTTTACTTTAGTTTTGGCATGTTTTTACATATTTCTTTTTATACCCTGAACCCATTGAAAATGGGAAATCAGGGTATAATGGTTTTGTTAAAAGTATGTAACAGGGAGAAGGAGGCGTGGCAGACCCCACAAAGTAAATATATTCTTGATCAGGGCGACAAACTGAATCGATTTAGCCCTGTCCGTCTGTCCGTCTGTCCGTATGTATGAACGCGTCGATTTCTGAAGATATAGAAGCTAGAGACTTCAACTTTTTTTTAAAATGCTCGTATATAGCACGCGGATATCGAGTTTATCACTAAAAATCGATAACTCATCCCGTTATTTTTTTATCGATCAAAAACCCTCTCGAAAACCAGTTATAAAATTATATCTCCTACACCTTTAGAGCTAAAGTCTCCAAATTTTAAATGTAGACTCGACTGCACGTGATAGAATTTCGATTTTTGTTATAATTCACCCCCACCCCTATATCCACCCCCTCACCCATAAGTTTGTAAAAGGCGTATTTCAAATACTAGAGACTTGAGCTTCGGCAAATACACGCATATTAATGATATAAACAAAATCTGAAAGTTTCATAAAGAACGTACGTCCACAAAAAAAGTTATTAAGCAATTAAGTTCCTATAGTAAGCCCACACTGCAGCCCATACGTCTTTATGTGTGCTCTCCTATGTGTGTCTATGTATGTGTGTTTGCGTGTGTATGTGTGTGTGTTTGCTGTTGCTCGAAGGGTTCAGGGGATCTCGTAGTCGAGCAGTCTCGACTAGAGCTTTCTTACTTGTTATACTCATTCACGAAGTGAATTATTATACTCATTCACGAAGTGAATTATTATACTCATTCACGAAGTGAATTATTATACTCATTCACGAAGTGAATTATTATACTCATTCACGAAGTGAATTATTATACTCATTGACGAAGTGAATTAGTATATTGGTTTTATGCAATGTCCGTCTTGCTGTCCGTCCGTCGGTCCGTATGAACGCAGTTCATTTCGCCGCTATTGAAGCTAGAGTCTTGAAATTTGGAACACATACTCGTGTATAACACCGATTTATAAAGTGTTAAAATTTTCCCGATCCGCCCACTAGGGGCGTGGCAAATCGGAAAATGAATTTTCCGATATACCAGAAACCATGTTAGTTAAAGAGCTAGAAAGCTGAAATTTTGTATGTAGGTCCGCGTCGACCTCCCAAGTCCATCAAGCTATGGCGGATATATCTACGCTCATTGGTGGCGTGGCAAATCGGATAAAACTGTATCTCCGGAAGTCATAAAGCTAGAATGTTAAAATTTTGCACGTGAGCTAATGGTATGATTCTATAATGACTGATGAAAAAATTTTATGTTTACGCTCACTAGGAGCGTGGCAAATCGGACCTGAAGATATAGTGATTTTTCAAATGTTGCTATATTTTAGGCACAATTGATGAAATTTGGTATATATACGCGGGGTGACAACCCAAGTTCAACGAGCTATGATGGATATATGTCCGCCCAAAGGAGGCGTGGCAAACCGCAAGAGCTTATATCTCCTACAGTTTAAGAGCTAGATGCTTCAAATTTGGATAGTTGAGTTACTGGTAACATCCTCTATCGATGTTTCAAAAATAATAGTTACGCCTCTTTGGGGGCGTGACATTGTTGGACATAACATAGGATCACTATTAAATGAACTTAACATAGGATCTCAATTAAATACTAGCTCAATGTTATGTGCAAAAGCTTACATAATATAAATCACTATAATTAAGATCTGGGCACATTGTTGCTTCTTGCTCTTTCACTTCCGTTTTGGCATGTAAAGTGGCTGGTTGTGTTGAAAAATCATATTAAAAAGAATCAAATTAAATATCACGAATCTCAAGTACAAATAACAAAACTGCGCATTTTTCTTAAAGCCATCCTCCGTGTGGATGAATCTTTTATTAAATTACAACAGGTAATGGGCCCAGATTAATTCTTTTTAAATAAACAATAATTTCACTATCTTTGATCGCCTTTAACCTAACTGTGCTTCACGCGTGTTTTACATCTCTACATATATCATTTATACATATATCTCTACATATATCTCAAATAATTACATATAAATATGGACAACACGAAGCACAATATCAAACCTTTTCACGGCTTTAAATATTCTGTGTGGAAGTTTCGCGTTAGTGCACTTCTTGCTGAAAAAGGTGTTTTTGAAAGTGGTTGACAATGAGGCTCCTAATGTGAAAGATGAAGGAACTTGGTATATACGCGTCAAAGTATTACGTCGCAATTGGCTGTGCGCAAACGGCTGTTTTTCTTGAAACTAAAAAGTGAATTGGGACTAGTGAACCACTTTATTAAGTTTGATGAACTAATTAGTGAGCTAATAGCTTCTGGTGCTAATGTAGGTGAAATGGACAAGGTTTCCTACCTGCTACTCTCTTTACCTGCTTCATATGATGGAGTAATTACTGCAATAGAGACCCTTTCAGAAGAGAATATTACACTAGCTTTTGTTAAAAACCGTTTGTTAGACCATGAAATAAAATTAAACGATATGAATAATGACACAAGCAGAAAGGTATTGCATGCTTCGGCTAAAAATAATAATTATAATGATAATAACTATAAAAAAATAAATATAAATATAATGTTGTCGTGTGAAGTAATTTAAAGTAATTTTATTCAATTTAAAAATACGGTGCGCTCAAAATGGCGATGTCGTACATTCACAGTATAGTATAAAGGAGTAAGTTAAAAGTAATAGTAATAGTACTTGGCGGAGGGACAGAAAGCTGTTAATAGCATAATCGGGGCTCTGTGGGGGATGAGCAATCCTGTTAATGGGATCTGGCATTAACATACTCCCCCCCTTGCAAGGATTGCAATATATATTGGTGCAGATTATTCGTAGGAACCTGAAAGGACCCACCCGAAGACGGTGTTCTGGGCCATGGGACGACCGTCAGTGCTGGGGACGATTCCTGGAAGGATGACGTGAGAATACACGTCAGCCCCCAGCACAACAGACACCGTACTGGGTCGAGCCCAATTGCCGTCGGCGAGCGTAATCCCAGCCGGATTGGCTGCGTGCTCGATCGGCCGGATTGGCGTTCGGCAACTGAGCTGCGGGTCTAATTGCAGGATAACGTTAATATGGAAATCGGATGTTTTCGAACAGATGGTCGCCGTGCAAACCTCTCCCGGACCCACGCTAGTGGCGGAAAGACCCATGGCCCTTTACAAACTTATGGGTGAGGGGGTGGATACAAGGGTGGGGGGTGAAATTGAACAAAAATCGAAATTCTATAACGTACATATCAATCTACATTTAAAATTTGGATACTCTAGATCTAAAGATGTAGGAGATATAATTTTATAACTGCATTTCGATAAGGTTTTTGATCGATAAAAAAAAAACGGGATGAGATATCGATTTTTAGTGATAAACTCGATATCCGCGTGCTATATACGAGCATTTTAAAAAAAGTTTAAGTCTCTAGCCTCTATATCTTCTGAAATCGACGCGTTCAAACATACGGACAGACGGACAGGGCTAAATCGACTCAGTTCGTCGCCCTGATCAAGAATATATATACTTTATGGGGTCTGCCACGCCTCCTTCTGCCTGTTACATACATTTCAACAAAAACATTATACCCTGATTTCCCATTTTCAATGGGATCAGGGTATAACAAGTAAGAAAACTCTAGTCGAGAGTGCTAGACTACGAGATCCCCTGAACCCTTCAAGCAACAGCCAATTCAATCATTTTTAACGTCTCTCTGCTTACACAAACACACACATACACACGCAAACACACATACATAGACACCCATAGGCGCGCACGCATGGGCTGTAGTGTGGGCTTGCTATGGGAACTTAATTGTTTAATAACTTTTTTTCTGGACGTACGTTCTCCATGAAACTTTTAGATTGTGGTTTTATCATTACTATGCGTATAATTGTCAAAGCTCAAGTCTCTAGTATTTGAAATACGCATTTTACAAACTAATGGGTGAGGGGGTGGATATAAGGGTGGGGCGTGAAATTGAACAAAAATTGAAATTCTATAACGTACATATCAATCTACATTTCAAATTTGGATACTCTAGCTCTAAAGATGTAGGAGATATAATTTTATAACTGCATTTCGATAAGGTTTTTGATCGATAAAAAAATAACGGGATGAGTTATCGATTTTTAGTGATAAACTCGATATCCGCGTGCTATATACGAGCATTTAAAAAAAAAGTTTAAGTCTCTAGCTTCTATATCTTCTGAAATCGACGCGTTCAAACATACGGACAGACGGACAGACGGACAGGGCTAAATCGACTCAGTTCGTCGCCCTGATCAAGAATATATATACTTTATGGAGTCTGCCACGCCTCCTTCTGCCTGATACATTTCAACAAAAACATTATACCCTGATTTCCCATTTTCAATGGGTTCAGGGTATAAAAAAAAAAAACAACATTGAATGGGCTTTTGAACCTCCGCTACTCTAACATAACTTGCGTCGCCTTTAGCACCCACGCTATTGTATTGCTTGACTAAATGTTAGCTAACAGAGCGTCATCTGACAATTCTACAGTAACAGCTAAAACATCCAGAAATCAATCGCAATTCTTAGAATATGCAAAAAGGCGCGCTTTTGTCTATATGCATAGAATAAACGATGAGCGTGTGCACATGTATTAGAAAATCGCGCTGATCTGCTACTAGCTTGTAACCGGTACCCAAAATATAACTAAAATCAAAATTGTATAAAATTGATTTGAAGATCCTAGTTCTAAAGATGTATTAGATATAAACGGCAATAGCTATCGATGATTTTTTTTAATTATAATGGGATCAACGTTTGGGCTGTGAATGAGTATTCTGCAATCGGTATCGCCCGACTGCAACGTTCTCATTTGTGTTTTACTTTAGTTTTGGCATGTTTTTATATATTTCTTTTTATACCCTGAACCCATTGAAAATGGGAAATCAGGGTATAATGGTTTTGTTAAAAGTATGTAACAGGGAGAAGGAGGCGTGGCAGACCCCACAAAGTAAATATATTCTTGATCAGGGCGACAAACTGAATCGATTTAGCCCTGTCCGTCTGTCCGTCTGTCCGTATGTATGAACGCGTCGATTTCTGAAGATATAGAAGCTAGAGACTTCAACTTTTTTTTTAAATGCTCGTATATAGCACGCGGATATCGAGTTTATCACTAAAAATCGATAACTCATCCCGTTATTTTTTTATCGATCAAAAACCTTATCGAAAACCAGTTATAAAATTATATCTCCTACACCTTTAGAGCTAAAGTCTCCAAATTTTAAATGTAGACTCGACTGCACGTGATAGAATTTCGATTTTTGTTATAATTCACCCCCACCCCTATATCCACCCCCTCACCCATAAGTTTGTAAAAGGCGTATTTCAAATACTAGAGACTTGAGCTTCGGCAAATACACGCATATTAATGATATAAACAAAATCTGAAAGTTTCATAAAGAACGTACGTCCACAAAAAAAGTGTGTCTATGTATGTGTGTTTGCGTGTGTATGTGTGTGTGTTTGCTGTTGCTCGAAGGGTTCAGGGGATCTCGTAGTCGAGCAGTCTCGACTAGAGCTTTCTTACTTGTTATACTCATTCACGAAGTGAATTATTATACTCATTCACGAAGTGAATTATTATACTCATTGACGAAGTGAATTAGTATATTGGTTTTATGCAATGTCCGTCTTGCTGTCCGTCCGTCTGTCCGTATGAACGCAGTTCATTTCGCCGCTATTGAAGCTAGAGTCTTGAAATTTGGAACACATACTCGTGTATAACACCGATTTATAAAGTGTTAAAATTTTCCCGATCCGCCCACTAGGGGCGTGGCAAATCGGAAAATGAATTTTCCGATATACCAGAAACCATGTTAGTTAAAGAGCTAGAAAGCTGAAATTTTGTATGTAGGTCCGCGTCGACCTCCCAAGTCCATCAAGCTATGGCGGACATATCTACGCTCATTGGTGGCGTGGCAAATCGGATAAAACTGTATCTCCGGAAGTCATAAAGCTAGAATGTTAAAATTTTGCACGTGAGCTAATGGTATGATTCTATAATGACTGATGAAAAAATTTTATGTTTACGCTCACTAGGAGCGTGGCAAATCGGACCTGAAGATATAGTGATTTTTCAAATGTTGCTATATTTTAGGCACAATTGATGCTAAAAACCTGAAATTTGGTATATATACGCGGGGTGACAACCCAAGTTCAACGAGCTATGATGGATATATGTCCGCCCAAAGGAGGCGTGGCAAACCGCAAGAGCTTATATCTCCTACAGTTTAAGAGCTAGATGCTTCAAATTTGGATAGTTGAGTTACTGGTAACATCCTCTATCGATGTTTCAAAAATAATAGTTACGCCTCTTTGGGGGCGTGACATTGTTGGACATAACATAGGATCACTATTAAATGAACTTAACATAGGATCTCAATTAAATACTAGCTCAATGTTATGTGCAAAAGCTTACATAATATAAATCCCTATAATTAAGATATGGGCACATTGTTGCTTCTTGCTCTTTCACTTCCGTTTTGGCATGTAAAGTGGCTGGTTGTGTTGAAAAATCATATTAAAAAGAATCAAATTAAATATCACGAATCTCAAGTACAAATAACAAAACTGCGCATTTTTCTTAAAGCCATCCTCCGTGTGGATGAATCTTTTATTAAATTACAACAGGTAATGGGCCCAGATTAATTCTTTTTAAATAAACAATAATTTCACTATCTTTGATCGCCTTTAACCTAACTGTGCTTCACGCGTGTTTTACATCTCTACATATATCATTTATACATATATCTCTACATATATCTCAAATAATTACATATAAATATGGACAACACGAAGCACAATATCAAACCTTTTCACGGCTTTAAATATTCTGTGTGGAAGTTTCGCGTTAGTGCACTTCTTGCTGAAAAAGGTGTTTTTGAAAGTGGTTGACAATGAGGCTCCTAATGTGAAAGATGAAGGAACTTGGTATATACGCGTCAAAGTATTACGTCGCAATTGGCTGTGCGCAAACGGCTGTTTTTCTTGAAACTAAAAAGTGAATTGGGACTAGTGAACCACTTTATTAAGTTTGATGAACTAATTAGTGAGCTAATAGCTTCTGGTGCTAATGTAGGTGAAATGGACAAGGTTTCCTACCTGCTACTCTCTTTACCTGCTTCATATGATGGAGTAATTACTGCAATAGAGACCCTTTCAGAAGAGAATATTACACTAGCTTTTGTTAAAAACCGTTTGTTAGACCATGAAATAAAATTAAACGATATGAATAATGACACAAGCAGAAAGGTATTGCATGCTTCGGCTAAAAATAATAATTATAATGATAATAACTATAAAAAAAATAAATATAAATATAATGTTGTCGTGTGAAGTAATTTAAAGTAATTTTATTCAATTTAAAAATACGGTGCGCGCAAAATGGCGATGTCGTACATTCACAGTATAGTATAAAGGAGTAAGTTAAAAGTAATAGTAATAGTACTTGGCGGAGGGCCAAGTACTGAGAGCAAGCGGTTATGCTATTAACAGAAAGCTGTTAATAGCATAATCGGGGCTCTGTGGGGGAGGAGCAATCCTGTTAATGGGATCTGGCATTAACATACTCCCCCCTTGCAAGGATTGCAATATATATTGGTGCAGATTATTCGTAGGAACCTGAAAGGACCCACCCGAAGACGGTGTTCTGGGCCATGGGACGACCGTCAGTGCTGGGGACGATTCCTGGAAGGATGACGTGAGAATACACGTCAGCCCCCAGCACAACAGACACCGTACTGGGTCGAGCCCAATTGCCGTCGGCGAGCGTAATCCCAGCCGGATTGGCTGCGTGCTCGATCGGCCGGATTGGCGTTCGGCAACTGAGCTGCGGGTCTAATTGCAGGATAACGTTAATATGGAAATCGGATGTTTTCGAACAGATGGTCGCCGTGCAAACCTCTCCCGGACCCACGCTAGTGGCGGAAAGACCCATGGCCCTTGCCAATGAAGCTTGGATCCGAGTAGTAGCCCACACGGATCGATCAACGCCCTCACATCGAAATCCTTATGGTCCGTTTGCAGAGTGACAATTGCCGTGGGCAGGATGCTGACAGCCTTGTGCTGCATCAGCGTGCTCAGCGGCGGCGTAACTTCCCTCGTGGCCCTGGATGCTGCCTGGTGGCGTCGTCTTTTGCCGGATCCTTTTTGTGGTGCAGGTGCCCCGGCGAGGGCGGAGGAGGTGGGCCCGCTGATAGGGGCTGCAGCGGGACGACGTCGCTGTCGGCGACGAGCTCCAGGCAGATGCAGCAGCGTGTGATGGCTCTGGCCACACGGTTTGCATTTGGCCTTGCTTCGGCAGGATTGCCCGGAGTGCTGGTGCGCCAGACAATTCGCGCAGTACTTATTGATTAGTACGGCGCGAAGACGTTTTTCGGCCGGAAGGCCCAGGAAACGCCTGCACTTCCGCAGAGCGTGGACCCCTCTACACACGCGGCACCGGAAAGAGTTGATGCCAGGTGTCTCGGATTGAGCAGCTGATGGCATGGCTGAAAAGGAGAGATGTGCGGGGTGGTAAGTGATGGAATTAGAAGCACATACATGGTTAGTTGGACATCACAGCGGTATTATCGTCCGTTGGTAGGATGACGAACTTATGGACGGGTCTACGGACAATGCCCCGGGAGGTGAGAATGTCCGCCACTTGGACCTTCCCGTCATCTCCTGGGTGCGTGAGGTGGACACGGCCGAGCCGCCACTCGTTGATGGCGACATTGTCGTCTTTCACGATGACCATGTCGCCGACCTTCAAGTCACGTTGTGCGAACTGCCATTTATTACGTTTATGCAGCTCCTTAAGATAGTCTTCTTTCCAACGGAAACAGAATTGTTGGTGAAGAGCCTTAAGTCGCTGCCAGCGATTCAGGATAGACATCGCATCTTGCGTAATTCTGGGCTCAGTAATAGTTATAAGAGGCCCACCGACTAGAAAGTGTCCTGGAGTAAGGGCTTGTAGATCGGTGGAATCCTCGGACATGGGTGCTATCGGTCTCGAGTTGAGGCAGGCTTCTATTCTTGCCAGGAGGGTCGAAAGCTCTTCGAAAGTATATTTCAACGAGGCAGTGGATTTGTAGAATAGGGCCTTGAAACTCTTCACCCCTGATTCCCACAAGCCGCCCATGTGTGGTGCGCTCGGTGGATTGAAATGCCAGGATAGGCTATGGAGAGAGTGCTTTGCAAGCACCTCGGATCGGAGTGATTCCACAAAGTCTCGCGATAACGTCTTTGCGGCTCCGGAGTAAATCTTCTGCGGACATCCACGCCGAGCAACCAAGCGGGAGAACGCCGCTAAGAATTTTTCGGTGGTTAGGTCGGACGTGGCCTCGAGATGGATAGCCTTGGTGCTAAAACACACAATCACACAGACGTACCCCTTTGTGATGAGGCAGGCACGTCCGGCGTAATTCTTCACGTCGAAGGGGCCTGCAAAGTCGACGCCTACGACGGTGAAGGGCATGGTGAAGGTTGTGCGATCAGCTGGCAGGTCGCCCATCATTTGCGTTTGGAGACGCTTACGATAAACTACGCAGGACTTGCAGGACTTGACTTCAGCTTAGGGATCCAGAATTGTGAACGGATGAGTCTCACAATTAATTGGTTCCCGCCATGCAAGGATATGCGATGGGTGAAACGGACCAGCAGCTTTGTGAAAGAGCACGAAGAAGGGAGGATGATGGGGTGGCGCTCGTCATAGCTTAAGGATGCGGATGTCCTTATGCGTCCGCATGCTCTCAGGATACCTTTGCTATCCAGGAAAGGATTAAGATTGCGGAGTGGACTTGAGGCCGGAAGTTGTTGCTGTGCACGTAAGCAACTGATCTCTTTTGAGTAGACTCTTTTTTGGCACAAGGAGATGAACCTGGACTGAATAAAGTGCAATTCATCAGCACTGAGCTCTTGCGATGGAGGGGGAGCGGATCTCCTGCACCGGTTGATGAAACGAAACATCCAAGCGGTGACACGGAGGGCTCGATGAAGTTCTGAAAACCTGCTTGTGAATTCAGCTGGAGGAGTCAAGGTGGCAGCATGACTTTTATATGCTTTTTTCTCCAGAGCAATATCTAGGCTAAGAGCAGGAACGAGTGGCCAGTGAGACTGGGAAAGTCGAAGCCAATCTGGGCCATGGAACCATAGCGGTTTTGAGAGAAGTTCTTGTGGACGAGCTCCTCTGCTAGCTAGATCCGCAGGATTATGTTCTGAGCTGACATGATGCCAGTCACCAGGATTGGTGAGCTCAGTGATTTTACTGATCCGATTTGCGACGAAGGTTGTCCAATTGCAAGCAGGCTTGTTTAGCCAGGCTAAGACAATAGTCGAATCGGTCCCAGCCGGATTGGCGTTCGGCAACTGAGCTGCGGGTCTAATTGCAGGATAACGTTAATATGGAAATCGGATGTTTTCGAACAGATGGTCGCCGTGCAAACCTCTCCCGGACCCACGCTAGTGGCGGAAAGACCCATGGCCCTTGCCAATGAAGCTTGGATCCGAGTAGTAGGGCTACACGGATCGATCAACGCCCTCACATCGAAATCCTTATGGTCCGTTTGCACAGTGACAATTGCCGTGGGCAGGATGCTGACAGCCTTGTGCTGCATCAGCGTGCTCAGCGGCGGCGTAACTTCCCTCGTGGCCCTGGATGCTGCCTGGTGGCGTCGTCTTTTGCCGGATCCTTTTTGTGGTGCAGGTGTCCCGGCGAGGGCGGAGGAGGTGGGCCCGCTGATAGGGGCTGCAGCGGGACGACGTCGCTGTCGGCGGCGAGCTCCAGGCAGATGCAGCAGCGTGTGATGGCTCTGGCCACACGTCTTGCATTTGGCCTTGCTTCGGCAGGATTGCCCGGAGTGCTGGTGCGCCAGACAATTCGCGCAGTACTTGTTGATGAGTACGGCGCGAAGACGTTTTTCAGCCGGAAGGCCCAGAAAACGCCTGCACTTCCGCAGAGCGTGGACCCCTCTACACACGCGGCACCGGAAGGAGTTGATGCCAGGTGTCTCCATGGATCGAACAGCTGATGGCATAGCTGGAAAGGAGAGATGTGCCGGGTGGTAAGATGGTATTGGATGCACATACAGGGTTAGTTGGACATCACATGAGTGTTATCGTCCGTTGGTAGGATAGCCAACTTATGGACGGGTCTACGGACGATGCCCCGGGAGGTGAGAACGTCCGTCACTCGGACCTTCCCATCATCTCCTGGGTGCGTGAGTTGGACACGGCCGAGCCGCCACTCGTTGGCGACATTGTCATCTTTCACGATGACCATGTCGCCGACCTTCAAGTCACGTTGTGCGAATTGCCACTTATTACGTTTATGCAGCTCCTTAAGATACTCTTCTTTCCAACGAAAACAGAATTGTTGGTGAAGAGCCTTAAGTCGCTGCCAGCGATTCAGGATAGACATCGCATCTTGCGTAATTCTGGGCTCAATAATAGTTATAAGAGGCCCACCGACTAGAAAGTGTCCGGGAGTAAGGGCTTGTAGATCGGTGGAATCCTCGGACATGGGTGCTATCGGTCTCGAGTTGAGGCAGGCTTCTATTCTTGCCAGGAGGGTCGAAAGCTCTTCGAAAGTATATTTTAACGAGGCAGTGGATTTGTAGAATAGGGCCTTGAAACTCTTCACCCCTGATTCCCACAAGCCGCCCATGTGTGGTGCGCTCGGTGGATTGAAATGCCAGGATAGGCTATGGAGAGAGTGCTTTGCAAGCACCTCGGATCGGAGTGATTCCACAAAGTCTCGCGATAACGTCTTTGCGGCTCCGACAAACGTTTTCCCGTTGTCGGAGTAAATCTTCTGCGGACATCCACGCCGAGCAAACAAGCGGGAGAACGCCGCTAAGAATTTTTCGGTGGTTAGGTCGGACGTGGCCTCGAGATGGATAGCCTTGGTGCTAAAACACACAATCACACAGACCCCTTTGTGATGAGGCAGGCACGTCCGGCGTAATTCTTCACGTCGAAGGGGCCTGCAAAGTCGACGCCTACGACGGTGAAGGGCCTGGTGAAGGTTGTGCGATCAGCTGGCAGGTCGCCCATCATTTGCGTTTGGAGACGCTTACGATAAACTACGCAGGACTTGCATGAGTTTATCACCGATTTGATGAGGACCTTCAGCTTAGGGATACAGAATTGTGAACGGATGAGTCTCAATTAATTGGTTCCCGCCATGCAAGGATATGCCATGGGTGAAACGGACCAGCAGCTTTGTGAAAGAGCACGAGGAAGGGAGGATGATGGGGTGGCGCTCGTCATAGCTTAAGTATGCGGATGTTCTTATGCGTCCGCATGCTCTTAAGATACCTTTACTATCCAGGAAAGGATTAAGATTGCGGAGTGGACTTGAGGCCGGAAGTTGTTGCTGTGCACGTAAGCAACTGATTTCTTTTGAGTAGACTCTTTTTTGGCACAAGGAGATGAACCTGGACTGAATAAGGTGCAATTCATCAGCACTAAGCTCTTGCGATGGAGGGGGAGCGGATCTCCTGCACCGGTTGATGAAACGGAACATCCAAGCGGTGACACGGAGGGCTCGATGAAGTTCTGAAAACCTGCTTATGAATTCACTGGAGGAGTCAAGGTGGCAGCATGACTTTTAGCTGATTTTTGCTCCAGAGCAGTCTCCAAGCTAAGAGCGGGAACGAGTGGCCAGTGAGACTGGGAACGTCGAAGCCAGTCTGGGCCATGGAACCACAGCGGATTTGAGAGAAGCTCCTGTGGATGAGCTCCCCTGCTAGCTAGGTCCGCAGGATTATGTTCTGAGCGGACATGATGCCAGTCACCAGGATTGGTGAGCTGTTATTTTACTGATCCGATTTGCGACGAAGGTTGTCCAGTTGCGCGCAGGCTTGTTTAGCCAGGCTAAGACAATAGTCGAATCGGTCCAGTAAAAAGACTGAAAACTGACTGCTGGGGATGCTGGCAGCAGTACTGAGCATAAGTCGGTCAGAAGGACAGCACCGCAAAGCTCCAAACGGGGTATGGAAAAGGATTTGATCGGAGCGACTCTCGTTTTGGCGGAGAGCATATTAACGAAGATCTGGTTGCCAAGTTCTACACGGAGATAGACAGCCGCTCCGTAAGCACGCTCAGATGCGTCACAAAACTCATGAAATTGGATGGTAGCTTGAGGCTGGAAGTGTAGCCATCGAGGCACACGGATATCCCGAAGGCTGGAGGAGTTGAGGATAAACTCTTGCCATTGGGTGAGGAGATCAGCAGGCAGAGGTTGGTCCCAATCTAAACCGCGTAGCCAGAGCGCTTGCATAAATATCTTTGCACGGATGACGAAGGGTGCCAGCCACCCTGCAGGGTCGAACAACTTGGCGATCTGGGAAAGGACCGACCTTTTTGTGTAGGACTCCTGGAGAGGAATATCAGGAGGCGAAAAAAAGAAAAGATCGGCTTGCGCTTGCCAACGTAGGCCTAGGGTCTTTGCTGTGCTGGAATCTTCAAGCTCTAAGAAGTCCTCGCACAGCCGATGGCTCTTTGAGATAGCCTTCAAACAATCCATGGAATTGGATGTCCACTTCCTTAAGGGAAAACCCGCACTCTGCAGAGCTTCTGTGAGTTCGGCGATAGTTGCGATCACCTTTTCTTTGGAGTGTGCTCCTGCAAGTACGTCATCGACGTACATGCACTCGGAGATGACCTTGCTGGCGAGAGGCAAACGGGATCTCACGTCATTTGCGAGCTGTTTGAGAACTCTCAAAGCCAGGAAGGGAGCACAGTTTACTCCAAAAGTGACGGTGCTTAGCTCGAAGTCCCCGATGTTGCCGTCTGGCTTACGGAAAAGGATTCGTTGGAAAGGGGTGTGTTTTGGATCAACACGAATTTGGCGATACATTTTAGTGATGTCGGCATTGAACACGTATCGATAGTATCGCCATTGGAGGATTCCGGGTCGGACTGAAGGATCGGGCTTGGATGAAGAATATCATTCAGGCTCTTCCCATTGGAAGATGGGCACGATGCATTGAACACCACCCTCACTTTGGTGGTGGTGCTGTCGGGCTTAAAGACTGCATGGTGAGGCAAGTAAAAGTTACTCATTGCAGGATTGCAATGTGATAAAACTGGCCTCATATGACCCAAGTCGAGATACTCTTGCAGGATAGCGTCGTATTCGGCCTTGAGTGACGGATTCTTGGACAATCTGCTCTCATTCTTGAGAAACTGCCCCAGAGCGATGGATCGCGAATGACCCAAGTCAGGGTGATCCGGATTTTTGAACGGAAGAGTCACGACGTAGGAGCCAGACTTGTCTCTCCGTGTGGTTCGGACAAAATTATCCTCACACGCAGAGTCCGGCTCACTGGCTACCTTGGGGAGATTCTCCACCTCCCAAAATTTGGTGATGAGGATGTCGAGTTTTTCATCGTGGAGAACGGTAACCCTAGTCGTGAAAGCGGAAATCGACTCTTGAGGCTTCTTTGTGACTGGACCCGTAAGACTCCAGCCAAAGATTGTCTCTTGGCCCATTAGTGATCCGCAGAGGTTAGGGCGGAAGCCCCCCTGAACGATCGACGGAAGGATATCCGCGCCTAAAAGAACGTCAATTTGAGCGCTCTTGAAGAAAAGTGGATCAGCTAATGGGATGTCGGACAGATTGTTTAAGAGATGTTGCGGAATGGGGTACGATGGCAGATTGCCGGAGAGCCGTGGGATGACCAAAGCTGAGGCCTCGAATTCGGGGTTTCAGCGGAGTGCCGATATGGAAGTTACAAAGTTTTGTTGATTTTGCTGCCACAGAGTGGCCTAGACCGGAGTCCTGCGTTTCACAAATTAGCTTCATCAGACGGAATAATCGTTCGGAAATGAACGTTGCCTCGGACCCCGAGTCGATTAGAGCCCTGGCTGGATATGTGACCCCCAAGTGACACACATCAATTACGGCCGTACCAAGCAGGACCCCTGGAGTATCGGCCGTGAAATACGACTGCACATTACGAGGTACTTCGGACGTACCTGGAGTCACCGCGGCTCCGGACGAGGAGCTGGATGCTGTGGAGCCTTCACGGTGAAGCAGTGTATTGTGCCTCCCCTTGCACTTGGCGCAATTGTGAATGCTAGTGCAGTCGCGCAGTTGGTGGCCTTGAGCAAAGCAGTTCAAGCAAAATTGCCTTCGCTTTATGTATGTCTCGCGCGCTGCCCAGGACATTTGGATGAAGCGAGGACACAGACGAACCGGATGGTTCTCTTTAGCACACAAATCGCACTTTTTGGATTTGGAGTGGACTTGTGACTCGAAGGCATGGACCTTTTTGTGAGAGTTGCTAGCCGTGGATTTCGGGTCTGAACCTGGGACTTTCGGGAGGGACCTATCACCTTCCATAGCTTCAAGCGCGCGAGCATGCTCACTAATGAAAAGACTTACGTCTTTCCAGGCTGGGATGTCTGATTTTCGTGTTAAAGAATGCTCCCAGAGAGATCGAGTATGTTCGGGCAATTTGGAAGTGCACAAGAACACAAGGATACAATCCCAGTTCTCCGTAGAGATTTGGGCTTGCTCGATGGCAGTGACACACCGATGAATGGTGCCATGCAATTCTCTGAGAGCTGCGCCTGATTCCTTGGTGACTTTGGGGAGGTTGAGAAGGATCTTGAGCTGGCTGTTCACTAACAGTCGCTTGTTCTCGTACCGGTCACACAAGGCGTCCCAAGCTGATGCAAAGCCGTCGTTCGTGAGCGGGCACTCGGCGACTAAGGCATTTGCATCACCTGCTGTCTTGGAGTTGAGGTGGAATAACTTTTCCACCGGAGTTAGGCGCGGATTCTGAATGTAAATTGCAGTAAAGAGGTCACGGAATGTTGGCCAGCGCAAGTAGTCGCCATGGAACACTTCCGTATCAACGGGTGGTAGACGACAGCCTCCAGACGAGGCGAAAGGAGCGGACATAGGAGCGGGCGGTGTACTCGATGCGGAAAGTGCATCGATCTGTACACCCAGATGGGTCGTACACCGCTCGTAGACAGAATAACAGTTGTCGAATTTGGCCTCCATGGCTTCAACTTCGCCACTGCTCGCTCCTTGGCTCAATGCTCTGGCACAGACCTTATACTGCTGCTCAGCATCATCCCATAATGCCTTGACACGATCTCGGCGGATCTCGAAGGCCCGGAGCTGAGCCGCATGAGTGGCGTTAGAATCTCCGGGACCGTCGATGCGGGCTTCGAACTTAATGAGCCTATCCGCAGCAGCGATGAAATCGGACAGAGACATGTTGACTGATACTGCTGGCTTCGGACTGGACCGTGTAACGACCGGACTGCGCTTGAAAGTGCTGGTGGTCTGTGGTTTCCCGGACGGAATGGGAGATGCGGAAGCACTGCGCTTGATCAGACGCGAAGCAGGTACACTCAATTGCGCTCGGCTAGAACGATCGGACATGGAGGCTTACTCGGATACGGGGTTAAGCAAAGCCTGGAGAGTCGGCAATGAATGCAGAGTTCGATCACCGAATCAAAGTTTATCAGACCAAAAAAAAAAACGTTTTATTTGGGAAATAATAAATAAAAACACAAAAAAAAGGAGAAAAAATAACAAAAACAAACGGGAAGAATATTAACGAAATCCTCAAAGAGAAACAAAAAGAAATGCAAATCGAAGAATATATAAAAAAAATAGTAAAAATTAAAAAAAATAAAAATGTATATGTATCAGAATATTAAAAAATTAAAATTATTAAAATGTACGATTTTATCTGTATTTACTATCTAATTAATTATTCCTCCGCTCTGTTTTAATTTAATATTTTTTTTGGTTTTATATATTTATTATTATTTTAACTATCGGTATCAGAAACAATAGTTGCGCGCTGTGATCTCTAAGAAACAAAGTATCGCCCGGAATTGTGGCGCTTCGTGAATCTTTTATCGGTATGTATATGAAAATTTTTCTAAATACGATCACTAGCATTTACACACGCAACAACAAATGGAATATATTTATTATTTTTGTGTTATGAATATGTGTGTTATGAATATAGATATATATGTGTTTTGTTAATAAGTTAATTAATTATGTGTTAATTGTGTTGCTGCTCTAGTTGTACATTCATATGGATATATGTATGTATGTACGTATGTTCTTATATATTTGGATGGCAGAGCAAAGCGGAGACAATTAGCACATACACACGTAAAATAATAAAAATGCAAATATAACAAGTAAGAAAACTCTAGTCGAGAGTGCTCGACTACGAGATCCCCTGAACCCTTCAAGCAACAGCCATTTCAATCATTTTTAGTGTCTCTCTGCTTACACAAACACACACATACACACGCAAACACACATACATAGACACCCATAGGCGCGCACGCATAAAGATGGGCTGCAGTGTGGGCTTACTATGGGAACTTAATTGTTTAATAACTTTTTTTCTGGACGTACGTTCTCCATGAAACTTTCAGATTGTGGTTTTATCATTACTATGCGTATATTTGCCAAAGCTCAAGTCTCTAGTATTTGAAATACGCCTTTTACAAACTTGTGGGTGAGGGGGTGGATATAGGGGTGGGGGGTGAAATTGAACAAAAATCGAAATTCTATAACGTACATATCAATCTACATTTAAAATTTGGAGACTCTAGCTCTAAAGATGTAGGAGATATAATTTTATAACTGCATTTCGATAAGGTTTTTGATCGATAAAAAAATAACGGGATGAGTTATCGATTTTTAGTGATAAACTCGATATCCGCGTGCTATATACGAGCATTTTAAAAAAAAGTTGAAGTCTCTAGCTTCTATATCTTCAGAAATCGACGCGTTCAAACATACGGACAGACGGACAGACGGACAGACAGACAGACATGGCTAAATCGACTCAGTTCGTCGCCCTGATCAAGAATATATATACTTTATGGGGTCTGCCACGCCTCCTTCTCCCTGTTACATACTTTTAACAAAACCATTATACCCTGATTTCCCATTTTCAATGGGTTCAGGGTATAAAAATGTGATGTATTTAAATATATAATAAATATATGATGTGTATAAATGTGAATATATATGGATTTAAAATAAATTGTAATAAAACGACAAGGATATGTTTTTATACCCTGAACCCATTGAAAATGGGAAATCAGGGTATAATGTTTTTGTTGAAATGTATGTAACAGGCAGAATAGGGCGTGGCAGACCCCACAAAGTATATATATTCTTGATCAGGGCGACGAACTGAGTCGATTTAGCCCTGTCCGTCTGTCTGTCCGTCTGTCCGTATGTTTGAACGCGTCGATTTCAGAAGATATAGAAGCTAGAGACTTCAACTTTTTTTTAAAATGCTCGTATATAGCACGCGGATATCGAGTTTATCACTAAAAATCGATAACTCATCCCGTTATTTTTTTATCGATCAAAAACCTTATCGAAATGCAGTTATAAAATTATATCTCCTACATCTTTAGAGCTAGAGCATCCAAATTTTAAATGTAGATTGATATGTACGTTATAGAATTTCGATTTTTGTTCAATTTCACCCCCCACCCATATATCCACCACCTTACCCATAAGTTTGTAAAAGGCGTATTTCAAATACTAGAGACTTGAGCTTTGGCAATTATACGCATAGTAATGATAAAACCACAATCTGAAAGTTTCATGGAGAACGTACGTCCAGAAAAAAAGTTATTAAACAATTAAGTTCCCATAGTGAGCCCACACTGCAGCCCATATCTTCTGAAATCGACGCGTTCATACATACGGACGGACGGACGGACGGACGGACAGACAGACGGACAGGGCTAAATCGACTCAGTTCGTCGCCCTGATCAAGAATATATATACTTTGTGGGGTCTGCCACGCCTCCTTCTCCCTGTTACATACTTTTAACAAAACCATTATACCCTGATTTCCCATTTTCAATGGGTTCAGTGTATAAAAATAATAACATGCGTAAACCATATAATACAAATAAAAATCAAAATGTAAAATGTCACCACTGTGGCAAATCTGGTCATATAAAAAGAAACTGCTATAGTTATAATAAACAAATAAACAATGATAAAAATAAAGAAAATACAACCAGTGCACATATTGCAACAGCCAAGCAAGGAAGTAATCAAGGTTTTGCTTTTATGCTCAGAAGTGTAAATGAAAATACAAATAACAATAAGAGCGTGTAATTCATCCTTGATTCGGGTGCTTCTGACCACCTTATTAAGGATGATACGCTTTTTACGGACCATACAGTCTTGGAGACACCTTTAAAAAATAGCTGTCGCCACGAATGATGCCTTCATCTTTGCGACAAAGCGTGGAGTCGTCCGCCTGGAGAATGATTATAATATAACACTCGAGGACGTGTTGTATTGCGGAGAACTAACAGAGAATTTGATCTCTGTAAAGAGGCTGGCGTGACGGTAGTGTTCGACGAGTTTGGAATCAAACTGATAAAGAACGGGATCACGATTGCGGAAAATTCAGGTGCGTACGATATGCCAATTCTCGAATTTAAAGCATATAAAATAAATGTTGATAATAAAAATTTGTATTAATTGTGGCATGAAAGATTAGGTCATATTAGTAAAGGAAAAATACTAGAAATTAAAAGAAGAAATTTATTTAGTGACAATAGACTTTCTGATAATGTTAATCCTACAGACGATATATGTGAAGCATGCTTAAGTGGGAAACAAACAAGACTTAAGCTCGAAAAACAATAGAATAAAGAACATATAAATAGACTTTGCTAGTTGTTCATTCTGATGTCTGCGGTCCTATAACACCCACTACTATAGATGACAAAAACTACTATGTTATTTTTGTAGATCAGTTTACACATTATTGTGTTACTTATTTAATTAAACATAAGTCTGATGTGTTTAATATGTTTAAAGATTTTGTGGCTGAAAGTGAATCCCATTTTTATGTTAAAGTTGTCAACTTGTACATCGACAATGGGCGAAAATACCTACGAGTGATATGCGTGAGTTCTGTGTTTTGAAGGGAATTAGTTATCATTTAACTGTACCGTATACTCCACAGTTAAATGGAGTTTCAGAACGAATGATCAGAACAATAACAGAAAAAGCTCGTGCCATGGTAAATGATGCTAATTTAGATAAGTCCTTTTGGGGTGAAGCTGTACTGACGGCAACATACCTAATAAATAGAACTCCCAGTAAGGCACTTGGAGTTCATGCTATGACTCCCTATGAAATGTGGCATAATAGAAAACCAACTTTAAAATATTTAAAAATATTTGGCTCAACTGTGTATGTACACAACAAGAATAGAAAACGAAAATTTGACAATAAATCATTTAAGAGTATTCTTGTAGGGTATGAACCAAATGGCTACAAATTATGGGACATTGAAAGTGAGAAGTTCTTTGTTGCTAGGGATGTGGTAGTCGATGAGACAAATATGATTAACTCTAGAGGAGTTAAAGATAAGTTCCTGAATGAGAGTAAGGATGATAAAGATAAGTTCCTGAATGAGGGTAAGGATGATAATTTCCTGAATGAGAGTAAGGATGATAAAGATAAGTTCCTGAATGAAAGTAAGGAAAATGATGAAAGTGATATCGCAAATATTCGAAGAAGTGACAGACTGAAAAATAGACCACAAATATCCTACAACGAAGATGAAGAAAATATTAATAATTACATATCCCTACACATTTGAAGAAATACGAAGTAGAAAAGACAAGACTTTATGGGAAGAAGCTATTAAAGAAGAATTGTTAGCACATGAATTAAACAAGACATGGACTATTGTTAAAAGACCTGAAAATAAGAATATTGTAGATAGCAAATGGGTGTTTAGTTTAAAACACGACGAATCAGGTAATCCTGTGAGATATAAAGCGAGATTGGTTGCACGAGGCTCCACACAAAAATACCAAATAGATTATGATGAAACATTTGCCCCTGTAGCTAGAATTTCTAGTTTTCGCATAATATTGTCCATTGCAAACCAATATAGTTTCAAAGTGCATCATATGGATGTCAAAACGGCATTCCTTAATGGAACACTGAAGGAAGATATATTTATGAAAATCCTCTAGGAATTGTCTGTAATAATGAAAATGTGTGCAAATTAAATAAAGCTATTTACGGGCCGAAGCAAGCAGCAAGATGCTGGTTTGAGGTGTTTGAGCAAGCGTTAAGAGATTTCAAATTTAAAAATTCACCAGTTGATCCCTGTATATATGTAAAAGATAATGGGGATATTAATAAAAACATATATGTGTTACTATATGTGGATGATTTAGTTATAGCGATATCAGATATAAACGTAATGAATAACTTTAAAGAATATTTAAAAACTAAATTTAGAATGACTGACTTGGGCGAAATTAGATACTTCATCGGAATGAAAATTGAAGTCGAGGAAGACAAAATATCATTAAGTCAATCTGCATATATTAGCAAAGTTTTACACAAATATAATATGGAGGAATGCAAATCTGTTAGCACTCCACTTCCAAGTAAGCTAAACTATGAAATGCTGAACTCCGATGAAAGTTACGATGGTCCTTGTCGTAGTTTAGTTGGTAGTTTGATGTACATAATGTAGTGTTGGGTTGCTCATGAGTGAGTGAACAAAAAAGAGTTGTTCACTAAACTGAGCAACTGAACATGTTCCTCTCGAATTGTTCTTTATTGCTCACTTGTTCTTTTTTGCTCACTTGCTCACTATTGCTCACTTGCTCACTATTGCTCACTTGCTCACTATTGCTCACTTGTTCATTTTTGCTCACTTGCTCACTATTGCTCACTTGCTCACTATTGCTCACTTGCTCACTATTGCTCACTTGCTCACTATTGCTCACTTGCTCACTATTGCTCACTTGCTCACTATTGCTCACTTGCTCACTATTGCTCACTTGTTCATTTTTGCTCACTTGCTCACTATTGCTCACTTGCTCTTTTTTGCGCACTTGCTCACTATTGCTCAGCTGATTTTCAACACTCACTTTTGTTGGCTTTGCTCATTTTTGCGTACTGTTAGCTCATTTTGCGTTCTTCCGTTTTTATTGTTTCGCTTTTAAAAATTAATAATGTCGCTAATTCGGAAACACAGCGAAATATGGAATCATTTTGAGGACCTAGGGAGTCAACAAGCCAAATGCAAATATTGCAAATGTACACTTAGCTGGAAATCGCAGAGCAATTTAAGCCGGCACCTTAAGAGCAAACATCCTACAGCTATGGAGCCCGTTGTTCGACAGAGCGAGGAGATAACGGTTGTTGCACAAAACCATCAACCAAAAATTACAAATTTTGTGCATAAACCGTTGTCAGAGGGAAAAGCAGAACAAATTGACCGCCATCTTGTGAAAATGATCGCCAAGGGTCATCACGCTTTGCGATTGGTTGAAGAGCCGGAATTCAAAAAGCTTATTGATTATGTCTCGCACGCTCCAGGGTATAAGCTTCCCACAAGAAAGACGTTAACCACCTCTTTGATACCCAAAGTTCGTGATGAGCATTTGGGACAAATTTTGGACAATTTGCGAATGGCCACTGCGGTATGTCTAACAACAGACGGCTGGACATCACTCAGCAATGAGAGCTATATAGCAGTCACTGTGCACTACATAAATCAGGATACAACAGTGCTACAATCACACACCATTGCTTGCGAGGCCTTTGAAGA
Organism: Drosophila mulleri; assembly: GCA_035047565.1. Taxonomy (NCBI): domain Eukaryota; kingdom Metazoa; phylum Arthropoda; class Insecta; order Diptera; family Drosophilidae; genus Drosophila; species Drosophila mulleri. The sequence goes on along the minus strand of JAWNPK010000051.1, from coordinate 794,382 downwards.
GTCACACACTTCAGTAAACCTTTTTGGTTTTCTCAAAAAAATTGTTGGCAAGTGGGAGTTACAAAATAAAGTAATGGCTATAACTTCGGACAATGCCCAAAACATTGTTGGTGCTATAAAATTGGGCAATTGGAAACAGGTGAGGTGTTTTGCGCACTCTCTAAACATCATTGTCCAAAAGGCTTTGGAGAAAATCAGCAGTGTGCGCACGAAAGTAAAAGCTATCGCAGAGTACTTTAACCGTAGCTCATCAGGGCTAAAAAAGTTAAAGGACATGCAAGCTATGTTTAACTTGCCACAACTGAAACTCACGCAGGATGTGCCCACAAGGTGGAATTCCACCTTCAAAATGTTTCAACGACTGTTGATGTTGAAAGAGGCAGTTGTGGCAGCCCTCTCCACACGGACGGACCTTATTTTGTCCCCAGAAGACTGGAGTTTGATAGAAGGTGTACTTCCAATTTTACAGCCCTTCTATCAACTAACGGAAGAGATCTGCGCGGAAAAAAACGTGACGCTATCAAAGATAATTGTCTTAGTTGGGTTGCTTCAAAAAAAAAAATGGTGACACTAAATGCGTCTATTGCAAGGCATACTTTGCAGGAGGTTGTCGAGACGCTCATTTTTGAAATGGATGGCAGATTCAGAGAGGTGGAAACAAATGTCTTGTACGCAGAAAGCACCATTCTGGATCCAAGATTTAAAGGACGAGTATTTAAATCAACAGAAGCCTTTCAAAACGCGGTTTCTGACATAAAAAAAAAAACTGACAAAAATGCGCACCGTTGTCGCACTGAATGAAGGTGTCCCAGCTGAAGAATTGGGTTCTACTGACAAAGACGACATCTGGAACGAGTACGACAATAAGTTCCAACAAGTAAGCCACCCCAAAAATACAATTGCTGCTGGTATTCGAGAAATGGATAAATATTTGGCTGAAGAGTATATATCTCGGAAGGCTGATCCATTGGAATGGTAGAATCAGCGAAAAATGCAATACCCACATTTATATACATATATGCTAAGTCGCCTATGCATAGTTGCAACATCTGTGCCATGCGAGCGCATATTTTCCAGTGCTGGTGAAACAGTAACCAAAAGACGGTCCCTGTTAAAGCCGACCAATGTGGAAAATCTTATGATTTTACATAATAATATGTAAATTTTATGTATGTTCCTAAGTAATAGTATTTTTATTTAACGAGAAGACTAATATTCCTAATGAAGGGAATTTCTTTAACTTTAACTTTTTGTTTTTTATTTTCTAATTTAGTTTTAAGTACAAGACTTAAATATAAAAATCATAAAAAAAGATTTAAAATGGAACATAACGTATTTTCAATTGTCTGTTGTGTGAAGAATTCAGTAGCTTTGAGCTGTTCATGAACAGTGAGCAACTGAGCAATGTGAGTGAGCAAGGTGAATGAGCAACTGAGCAAAGTGAGCGAGTCGACTCACTTCGCAAAAAAGAACAAGTGAACATGTTCACCAAATTGAGCAACGTTTACCCAACACTAACATAATGCTTTGTACACGGCCTGATATAGCACGGCCATAAATATTCTGAGTAGATACACTAATAAAAATAATATAGAACTATGGCAAGGATTAAAAAGAATTTTGAGGTATTTCAAAGGCAATATTGACATGAAACTAGTTTTCACTAGAAACTCTGATTACGCACATATGTTTGTTGGGTATGTTGACTCAGATTGGGGAGGAAATGAGATTGACAGAAGAAGTACAACAGGCTATCTATTCAAAATGTATGGTTCAAACATTATTTGCTGGAATACCAAGAAGCAAAATTCAGTCTCATCTACTGAGGCAGAATATATGGCCTTATTCGAAGCAGTAAGAGAGGCGTTATGGTTGAAGTCACGCTCAGAAAGTATTAATATTAAATTGAATAATCAAATAAAAATATTCGAAGATAATCAGGGTTGCATCAGTATAGCCAGCAATCCATCAAGTCACAAAAGGTCGAAACACATCGATATAAAGTATCATTTTGCCAAAGAGCAAATAGAGAATAATATTATTACTATTGAGTATATTCCTACAGAGAATCAGCTGGCGGACATTCTAACAAAACCATTGGTCGCTGGACGCTTCGTGGAATTAAGAAGCAAACTTGGATTGCGATGAATGCATTGAATACTAAAGGATTTGTTTGTTTTTTTTTAAATGCTCGTATATAGCACGCGCATATCGAGTTTATCACCAAAAATCGATAACTCATCTCGTTATTTTTTTATCGATCAAAAACCTTATCGAAAGACAGTTATAAAATTATATCTCCTACATCTTTAGAGCTAGAGTATCCAAATTTTAAATGTAGATTCATAAGTACGTTATAGAATTTTGATTTTTGTTTAATTTCACCCCCCACCCCTATATCGACCCCTTCACCAATAAGTTTGTAAAAGGCGTATTTCAAATACTAGAGACTTGAGCTTCGGTACATACACGCATATTAATGATATAAATACAATCTAAAAGTTTCATGAAGAACGTACGTCCAGAAAAAAGGTTATTAAACAATTAAGTTCCCATAGTAAGCCCACAGTGCAGCCCATGCGTGTTATTGCGAGCGCGCCTATGTGTGTCTATGTATGTGTGTTTGCATGTGTATGTGTTTGTTTGTATAAGCAGAAAGACGCTTAAAATTATACAAATGGCTTTTGCTCGAAGTGTTCAGGGGATCTCGTAGTCGAGCAGTCTCGACTAGAGCTTTCTTACTTGTTTTTTTTTTCACCCTTTTTCTTTTCAGATTAGTGGACCCCCAATGGCATAAGCAATCAGGCGAGTATATGAAATTTTTTTTTTTTCATATTTAATGGCAGCTAATATTATTTTTTCAGCTTTTTTTTCAGATTTAATTCATTTTATTTTTTTCAGCTATTTTTATACCCTGAACCCATTGAAAATGGGAAATCAGGGTATAATGGTTTTGTTAAAGGTATGTAACAGGGAGAAGAAGGCGTGGCAGACCCCACAAAGTATATATATTCTTGATCAGGGCGACGAAATGAGTCGATTTAGCCCTGTCCGTCTGTCTGTCCGTCGGTCCGTCCGTCCGTCCGTCCGTCCGTGCGTATGTATGAACGCGTCGATTTCAGAAGATATAGAAACTTTTTTTAAAATGACCGTAAATACAGCGCGCATATCAGGTTTATCACCAAAAATCGATAACTCGTATAGTTATTTTTTTATCGATAAAAAACCTTATCGAAATGCAGTTATAAAATTATATCTCCCACATCTTTAGAGCTAGAGTATCCAAATATTAAATGTAGATTGATATGTACGTTATAGAATTTCGATTTTTGTTCAAGTTCACCCCCCACCCTTATATCCACCCCCTAACCATTAAGTTTGTAAAAGGCGTATTTCAAATACTAGAGACTTGAGCTTCGGCACATACATGCATATTAATGATATAAACACAAACTGAAAGTTTCATAAAGAACGTACGTCCACAAAAAAAGTTATTAAGCAATTAAGTTCCCATAGTAAGCCTACACTGCAGCGAATACGTCATTATGTGTGCTCTTCTATGTGTGTCTATGTGTGTGTGTTTGCGTGTGTATGTGTGTGTGCTTGCTGTTGCTCGAAGGGTTCGGGGGATCTCGTAGTCGAGCAGTCTCGACTAGAGCTTTCTTACTTGCTATACTCATTCACGAAGTGAATTAGTATATTGGTTTTGTGCAATGTCTGTCTTGCTGTCCGTCCGTCCGTCTGTCCGTCCGTCCGTCTGTCCGTCTGTCCGTATGAACGCAGTTCATTTTGCCGCTATTGAAGCTAGAGTCTTGAAATTTGGAACACATGAATTTTCCGATATACCAGAAACCATGTTAGTTAAAGAGGTAGAAAGCTGAAATTTGGTATGTAGGTCCGCGTCGACCTCCCAAGTCCATCAAGCTATGGCGGATATATCTACGCTCATTGGGGGCGTGGCAAATCGGATAAAACTGTATCTCCGGAAGTCATAAAGCTAGAATGTTAAAATTTTGCACGTGAGCTAATGGTATGATTCTATAATGACTGATGAAAAAATTTTATGTTTACGCTCACTAGGGGCGTAGCAAATCGGACCTGAAGATATAGTGTTTTTCAAATTTTGCTATATTTTAGGCACTATTGATGCTAAAGACCTGAAATTTGGTATATATATATACGCGGGGTGACAACCCAAGTACAGCGAGCTATGATGGATATATGTCCGCCCAAAGGGGGCGTGGCAAACCGCAAGAGCTTATATCTCCTACAGTTTAAGAGCTAGATGCTTCAAATTTGGATAGTTGAGTTACTGGTAACATCCTCTATCGATGTTTCATAAATAATAGTTACGCCTCTTTGGGGGCGTGACATATCGAAAAATACCCTGTAATTTTCACATTTTTGGAGCGTAAGCATTCAAATTTGGCAACTTTACCGTTAGCTCGTTCTAAGAACAGGCCAAAAATGAGGCGTCTACGGCCACTAGGGGCGTGGCAATCCGCATTTGTAGTATCAAATTGCGATATTTATATGCTTGAGCCATCTATGTATGTACATGTATATACAAATAGGCTTAATAGGCATTGATAACACGGAAGTAAACATTTTTATAAAATTATAAAATTAATTAATTAAAAATATAAAAGAAGCTAAAATAACAAAAATTTGCAATTTACAAAAAATAGTTCCCCGCGGGATTTGAACTCGCACCCTAATAGCATGTTTGTCAGAATAACTAAAACGAATTTAACCGGCGCCTCTGGCGGCAGCGCTACCGCCTGCGTTGAACAACAGTAAATAAAACGAAATGACATTCTTGTTATGAAAAGCCAGAGTAGCGGTTAAAAACTTCAAGAACAATGCAAAAACAAATCAGTCGCATTTGAGATTCTTAGAACACGCTAGAGTACGCATTTATGTGCACATACACACACACATACAAACATAAAATTGTTCGATTAAGAATAAGTAAGAAAGCTCTAGTCGAGACTGCTCCACTACGATATCCCCTGAACCCTTCAAGCAACAGCCATTTCAATAATTTTTAGCGTCTCTCTGCTTACACAAACACACGCATACACACATACATAGACACACATAGGCGCGCACGCATGGGCTGCAGTGTGGGAAGTTAATTGTTGAATAACTTTTTTTTTCTGGACGTATACGTTCTTCATGAAACTTTTAGATTGTGTTTATATCATTAATATGTGTGTATGTGTCGAAACTCAAGTCTAGTATTTGAAAAACGCTTTTTACAAACTTATTGGTATAGGATATAGGATATAGGGGTGGGGGTGAAATTGAACAAAATTTCGAAATTCTATAACGTACATATCAATCTACATTTAAAATTTGGATACTCTGGCTCTAAAGATGTAGGAGATATAATTTTATAATTGCATTTCGATAAGGTTTTTTATCGATAAAAAAATAACGGGATGAGTTATCGATTTTTGGTGATAAACTCGATATACGCGCTGTATATACGGTCATTTTAAAAAAAGGTCAAGTCTCTAGCTCTTATATCTTCTGAAATCGACGCGTTCAAACATACGGACAGACGGACGGACAGGGCTAAATCGACTCAGTTCGTCGCCCTGATCAAGAATATATATACTTTGTGGGGTCTGCCACGCCTCCTTCTCCCTGTTACATACTTTTAACAAAACCATTATACCCTGATTTCCCATTTTCAATGGGTTCAGGGTATAAAAATAATAACATGCGTAAACCATATAATACAAATAAAAATCAAAATGTAAAATGTCACCACTGTGGCAAATCTGGTCATATAAAAAGAAACTGCTATAGTTATAATAAACAAATAAACAATGATAAAAATAAAGAAAATACAACCAGTGCACATATTGCAACAGCCAAGCAAGGAAGTAATCAAGGTTTTGCTTTTATGCTCAGAAGTGTAAATGAAAATACAAATAACAATAAGAGCGTGTAATTCATCCTTGATTCGGGTGCTTCTGACCACCTTATTAAGGATGATACGCTTTTTACGGACCATACAGTCTTGGAGACACCTTTAAAAATAGCTGTCGCCACGAATGATGCCTTCATCTTTGCGACAAAGCGTGGAGTCGTCCGCCTGGAGAATGATTATAATATAACACAGAGAATTTGATCTCTGTAAAGAGGCTGTAAGAGGCTGGCGTGACGGTAGTGTTCGACGAGTTTGGAATCAAACTGATAAAGAACGGGATCACGATTGCGGAAAATTCAGGTGCGTACGATATGCCAATTCTCGAATTTAAAGCATATAAAATAAATGTTGATAATAAAAATTTGTATTAATTGTGGCATGAAAGATTAGGTCATATTAGTAAAGGAAAAATACTAGAAATTAAAAGAAGAAATTTATTTAGTGACAATAGACTTTCTGATAATGTTAATCCTACAGACGATATATGTGAAGCATGCTTAAATGGGAAACAAGCAAGACTTAAGCTCAAAAAACAAAAGAATAAAGAACATATAAATAGACCTTTGCTAGTTGTTCATTCTGATGTCTGCGGCCCTATAACACCCACTACTATAGATGACAAAAACTACTATGTTATTTTTGTAGATCAGTTTACACATTATTGTGTTACTTATTTAATTAAACATAAGTCTGATGTGTTTAATATGTTTAAAGATTTTGTGGCTGAAAGTGAATCCCATTTTTATGTTAAAGTTGTCAACTTGTACATCGACAATGGGCGAAAATACCTACGAGTGATATGCGTGAGTTCTGTGTTTTGAAGGGAATTAGTTATCATTTAACTGTACCGTATACTCCACAGTTAAATGGAGTTTCAGAACGAATGATCAGAACAATAACAGAAAAAGCTCGTGCCATGGTAAATGATGCTAATTTAGATAAGTCCTTTTGGGGTGAAGCTGTACTGACGGCAACATACCTAATAAATAGAACTCCCAGTAAGGCACTTGGAGTTCATGCTATGACTCCCTATGAAATGTGGCATAATAGAAAACCAACTTTAAAATATTTAAAAATATTTGGCTCAACTGTGTATGTACACAACAAGAATAGAAAACGAAAATTTGACAATAAATCATTTAAGAGTATTCTTGTAGGGTATGAACCAAATGGCTACAAATTATGGGACATTGAAAGTGAGAAGTTCTTTGTTGCTAGGGATGTGGTAGTCGATGAGACAAATATGATTAACTCTAGAGGAGTTAAAGATAAGTTCCTGAATGAGAGTAAGGATGATAAAGATAAGTTCCTGAATGAGGGTAAGGATGATAATTTCCTGAATGAGAGTAAGGATGATAAAGATAAGTTCCTGAATGAAAGTAAGGAAAATGATGAAAGTGATATCGCAAATATTCGAAGAAGTGACAGACTGAAAAATAGACCACAAATATCCTACAACGAAGATGAAGAAAATATTAATAATTACATATCCCTACACATTTGAAGAAATACGAAGTAGAAAAGACAAGACTTTATGGGAAGAAGCTATTAAAGAAGAATTGTTAGCACATGAATTAAACAAGACATGGACTATTGTTAAAAGACCTGAAAATAAGAATATTGTAGATAGCAAATGGGTGTTTAGTTTAAAACACGACGAATCAGGTAATCCTGTGAGATATAAAGCGAGATTGGTTGCACGAGGCTCCACACAAAAATACCAAATAGATTGCAAACCAATATAGTTTCAAAGTGCATCATATGGATGTCAAAACGGCATTCCTTAATGGAACACTGAAGGAAGATATATTTATGAAAATTCCTCTAGGAATTGTCTGTAATAATGAAAATGTGTGCAAATTAAATAAAGCTATTTACGGGCCGAAGCAAGCAGCAAGATGCTGGTTTGAGGTGTTTGAGCAAGCGTTAAGAGATTTCAAATTTAAAAATTCACCAGTTGATCCCTGTATATATGTAAAAGATAATGGGGATATAAATAAAAACATATATGTGTTACTATATGTGGATGATTTAGTTATAGCGATATCAGATATAAACGTAATGAATAACTTTAAAGAATATTTAAAAACTAAATTTAGAATGACTGACTTGGGCGAAATTAGATACTTCATCGGAATGAAAATTGAAGTCGAGGAAGACAAAATATCATTAAGTCAATCTGCATATATTAGCAAAGTTTTACACAAATATAATATGGAGGAATGCAAATCTGTTAGCACTCCACTTCCAAGTAAGCTAAACTATGAAATGCTGAACTCCGATGAAAGTTACGATGGTCCTTGTCGTAGTTTAGTTGGTAGTTTGATGTACATAATGTAGTGTTGGGTTGCTCATGAGTGAGTGAACAAAAAAGAGTTGTTCACTAAACTGAGCAACTGAACATGTTCCTCTCGAATTGTTCTTTATTGCTCACTTGTTCTTTTTTGCTCACTTGCTCACTATTGCTCACTTGCTCACTATTGCTCACTTGCTCACTATTGCTCACTTGTTCATTTTTGCTCACTTGCTCACTATTGCTCACTTGCTCACTATTGCTCACTTGCTCACTATTGCTCACTTGCTCACTATTGCTCACTTGCTCACTATTGCTCACTTGCTCACTATTGCTCACTTGCTCACTATTGCTCACTTGTTCATTTTTGCTCACTTGCTCACTATTGCTCACTTGCTCTTTTTTGCGCACTTGCTCACTATTGCTCAGCTGATTTTCAACACTCACTTTTGTTGGCTTTGCTCATTTTTGCGTACTGTTAGCTCATTTTGCGTTCTTCCGTTTTTATTGTTTCGCTTTTAAAAATTAATAATGTCGCTAATTCGGAAACACAGCGAAATATGGAATCATTTTGAGGACCTAGGGAGTCAACAAGCCAAATGCAAATATTGCAAATGTACACTTAGCTGGAAATCGCAGAGCAATTTAAGCCGGCACCTTAAGAGCAAACATCCTACAGCTATGGAGCCCGTTGTTCGACAGAGCGAGGAGATAACGGTTGTTGCACAAAACCATCAACCAAAAATTACAAATTTTGTGCATAAACCGTTGTCAGAGGGAAAAGCAGAACAAATTGACCGCCATCTTGTGAAAATGATCGCCAAGGGTCATCACGCTTTGCGATTGGTTGAAGAGCCGGAATTCAAAAAGCTTATTGATTATGTCTCGCACGCTCCAGGGTATAAGCTTCCCACAAGAAAGACGTTAACCACCTCTTTGATACCCAAAGTTCGTGATGAGCATTTGGGACAAATTTTGGACAATTTGCGAATGGCCACTGCGGTATGTCTAACAACAGACGGCTGGACATCACTCAGCAATGAGAGCTATATAGCAGTCACTGTGCACTACATAAATCAGGATACAACAGTGCTACAATCACACACCATTGCTTGCGAGGCCTTTGAAGAGTCACACACTTCAGTAAACCTTTTTGGTTTTCTCAAAAAAATTGTTGGCAAGTGGGAGTTACAAAATAAAGTAATGGCTATAACTTCGGACAATGCCCAAAACATTGTTGGTGCTATAAAATTGGGCAATTGGAAACAGGTGAGGTGTTTTGCGCACTCTCTAAACATCATTGTCCAAAAGGCTTTGGAGAAAATCAGCAGTGTGCGCACGAAAGTAAAAGCTATCGCAGAGTACTTTAACCGTAGCTCATCAGGGCTAAAAAAGTTAAAGGACATGCAAGCTATGTTTAACTTGCCACAACTGAAACTCACGCAGGATGTGCCCACAAGGTGGAATTCCACCTTCAAAATGTTTCAACGACTGTTGATGTTGAAAGAGGCAGTTGTGGCAGCCCTCTCCACACGGACGGACCTTATTTTGTCCCCAGAAGACTGGAGTTTGATAGAAGGTGTACTTCCAATTTTACAGCCCTTCTATCAACTAACGGAAGAGATCTGCGCGGAAAAAAACGTGACGCTATCAAAGATAATTGTCTTAGTTGGGTTGCTTAAAAAAAAAATGGTGACACTAAATGCGTCTATTGCAAGGCATACTTTGCAGGAGGTTGTCGAGACGCTCATTTTTGAAATGGATGGCAGATTCAGAGAGGTGGAAACAAATGTCTTGTACGCAGAAAGCACCATTCTGGATCCAAGATTTAAAGGACGAGTATTTAAATCAACAGAAGCCTTTCAAAACGCGGTTTCTGACATAAAAAAACTGACAAAAATGCGCACCGTTGTCGCACTGAATGAAGGTGTCCCAGCTGAAGAATTGGGTTCTACTGACAAAGACGACATCTGGAACGAGTACGACAATAAGTTCCAACAAGTAAGCCACCCCAAAAATACAATTGCTGCTGGTATTCGAGAAATGGATAAATATTTGGCTGAAGAGTATATATCTCGGAAGGCTGATCCATTGGAATGGTAGAATCAGCGAAAAATGCAATACCCACATTTATATACATATATGCTAAGTCGCCTATGCATAGTTGCAACATCTGTGCCATGCGAGCGCATATTTTCCAGTGCTGGTGAAACAGTAACCAAAAGACGGTCCCTGTTAAAGCCGACCAATGTGGAAAATCTTATGATTTTACATAATATGTAAATTTTATGTATGTTCCTAAGTAATAGTATTTTTATTTAACGAGAAGACTAATATTCCTAATGAAGGGAATTTCTTTAACTTTAACTTTTTGTTTTTTATTTTCTAATTTAGTTTTAAGTACAAGACTTAAATATAAAAATCATAAAAAAAGATTTAAAATGGAACATAACGTATTTTCAATTGTCTGTTGTGTGAAGAATTCAGTAGCTTTGAGCTGTTCATGAACAGTGAGCAACTGAGCAATGTGAGTGAGCAAGGTGAATGAGCAACTGAGCAAAGTGAGCGAGTCGACTCACTTCGCAAAAAAGAACAAGTGAACATGTTCACCAAATTGAGCAACGTTTACCCAACACTAACATAATGCTTTGTACACGGCCTGATATAGCACGGCCATAAATATTCTGAGTAGATACACTAATAAAAATAATATAGAACTATGGCAAGGATTAAAAAGAATTTTGAGGTATTTCAAAGGCAATATTGACATGAAACTAGTTTTCACTAGAAACTCTGATTACGCACATATGTTTGTTGGGTATGTTGACTCAGATTGGGGAGGAAATGAGATTGACAGAAGAAGTACAACAGGCTATCTATTCAAAATGTATGGTTCAAACATTATTTGCTGGAATACCAAGAAGCAAAATTCAGTCTCATCTACTGAGGCAGAATATATGGCCTTATTCGAAGCAGTAAGAGAGGCGTTATGGTTGAAGTCACGCTCAGAAAGTATTAATATTAAATTGAATAATCAAATAAAAATATTCGAAGATAATCAGGGTTGCATCAGTATAGCCAGCAATCCATCAAGTCACAAAAGGTCGAAACACATCGATATAAAGTATCATTTTGCCAAAGAGCAAATAGAGAATAATATTATTACTATTGAGTATATTCCTACAGAGAATCAGCTGGCGGACATTCTAACAAAACCATTGGTCGCTGGACGCTTCGTGGAATTAAGAAGCAAACTTGGATTGCGATGAATGCATTGAATACTAAAGGATTTGTTTGTTTTTTTTTTTAAATGCTCGTATATAGCACGCGCATATCGAGTTTATCACCAAAAATCGATAACTCATCTCGTTATTTTTTTATCGATCAAAAACCTTATCGAAAGACAGTTATAAAATTATATCTCCTACATCTTTAGAGCTAGAGTATCCAAATTTTAAATGTAGATTCATAAGTACGTTATAGAATTTTGATTTTTGTTTAATTTCACCCCCCACCCCTATATCGACCCCTTCACCAATAAGTTTGTAAAAGGCGTATTTCAAATACTAGAGACTTGAGCTTCGGTACATACACGCATATTAATGATATAAATACAATCTAAAAGTTTCATGAAGAACGTACGTCCAGAAAAAAGGTTATTAAACAATTAAGTTCCCATAGTAAGCCCACAGTGCAGCCCATGCGTGTTATTGCGAGCGCGCCTATGTGTGTCTATGTATGTGTGTTTGCATGTGTATGTGTTTGTTTGTATAAGCAGAAAGACGCTTAAAATTATACAAATGGCTTTTGCTCGAAGTGTTCAGGGGATCTCGTAGTCGAGCAGTCTCGACTAGAGCTTTCTTGTTTTTTTTTCACCCTTTTTCTTTTCAGATTAGTGGACCCCCAATGGCATAAGCAATCAGGCGAGTATATGAAATTTTTTTTTTCATATTTAATGGCAGCTAATATTATTTTTTCAGCTTTTTTTTCAGATTTAATTCATTTTATTTTTTCAGCTATTTTTATACCCTGAACCCATTGAAAATGGGAAATCAGGGTATAATGGTTTTGTTAAAGGTATGTAACAGGGAGAAGAAGGCGTGGCAGACCCCACAAAGTATATATATTCTTGATCAGGGCGACGAAATGAGTCGATTTAGCCCTGTCCGTCTGTCTGTCCGTCGGTCCGTCCGTCCGTCCGTCCGTCCGTGCGTATGTATGAACGCGTCGATTTCAGAAGATATAGAAACTTTTTTAAAATGACCGTAAATACAGCGCGCATATCAGGTTTATCACCAAAAATCGATAACTCGTATAGTTATTTTTTATCGATAAAAAACCTTATCGAAATGCAGTTATAAAATTATATCTCCCACATCTTTAGAGCTAGAGTATCCAAATATTAAATGTAGATTGATATGTACGTTATAGAATTTCGATTTTTGTTCAAGTTCACCCCCCACCCTTATATCCACCCCCTAACCATTAAGTTTGTAAAAGGCGTATTTCAAATACTAGAGACTTGAGCTTCGGCACATACATGCATATTAATGATATAAACACAAACTGAAAGTTTCATAAAGAACGTACGTCCACAAAAAAAGTTATTAAGCAATTAAGTTCCCATAGTAAGCCTACACTGCAGCGAATACGTCATTATGTGTGCTCTTCTATGTGTGTCTATGTGTGTGTGTTTGCGTGTGTATGTGTGTGTGCTTGCTGGTGCTCGAAGGGTTCGGGGGATCTCGTAGTCGAGCAGTCTCGACTAGAGCTTTCTTACTTGCTATACTCATTCACGAAGTGAATTAGTATATTGGTTTTGTGCAATGTCTGTCTTGCTGTCCGTCCGTCCGTCTGTCCGTCCGTCCGTCTGTCCGTCTGTCCGTATGAACGCAGTTCATTTTGCCGCTATTGAAGCTAGAGTCTTGAAATTTGGAACACATGAATTTTCCGATATACCAGAAACCATGTTAGTTAAAGAGGTAGAAAGCTGAAATTTGGTATGTAGGTCCGCGTCGACCTCCCAAGTCCATCAAGCTATGGCGGATATATCTACGCTCATTGGGGGCGTGGCAAATCGGATAAAACTGTATCTCCGGAAGTCATAAAGCTAGAATGTTAAAATTTTGCACGTGAGCTAATGGTATGATTCTATAATGACTGATGAAAAAATTTTATGTTTACGCTCACTAGGGGCGTAGCAAATCGGACCTGAAGATATAGTGTTTTTCAAATTTTGCTATATTTTAGGCACTATTGATGCTAAAGACCTGAAATTTGGTATATATATATACGCGGGGTGACAACCCAAGTACAGCGAGCTATGATGGATATATGTCCGCCCAAAGGGGGCGTGGCAAACCGCAAGAGCTTATATCTCCTACAGTTTAAGAGCTAGATGCTTCAAATTTGGATAGTTGAGTTACTGGTAACATCCTCTATCGATGTTTCATAAATAATAGTTACGCCTCTTTGGGGGCGTGACATATCGAAAAATACCCTGTAATTTTCACATTTTTGGAGCGTAAGCATTCAAATTTGGCAATTTTACCGTTAGCTCGTTCTAAGAACAGGCCAAAAATGAGGCGTCTACGGCCACTAGGGGCGTGGCAATCCGCATTTGTAGTATCAAATTGCGATATTTATATGCTTGAGCCATCTATGTATGTACATGTATATACAAATAGGCTTAATAGGCATTGATAACACGGAAGTAAACATTTTTATAAAATTAAAAAAATATAAAAGAAGCTAAAATAACAAAAATTTGCAATTTACAAAAAATAGTTCCCCGCGGGATTTGAACTCGCACCCTAATAGCATGTTTGTCAGAATAACTAAAACGAATTTAACCGGCGCCTCTGGCGGCAGCGCTACCGCCTGCGTTGAACAACAGTAAATAAAACGAAATGACATTCTTGTTATGAAAAGCCAGAGTAGCGGTTAAAAACTTCAAGAACAATGCAAAAACAAATCAGTCGCATTTGAGATTCTTAGAACACGCTAGAGTACGCATTTATGTGCACATACACACACACATACAAACATAAAATTGTTCGATTAAGAATAAGTAAGAAAGCTCTAGTCGAGACTGCTCCACTACGATATCCCCTGAACCCTTCAAGCAACAGCCATTTCAATAATTTTTAGCGTCTCTCTGCTTACACAAACACACGCATACACACATACATAGACACACATAGGCGCGCACGCATGGGCTGCAGTGTGGGAAGTTAATTGTTGAATAACTTTTTTTCTGGACGTATACGTTCTTCATGAAACTTTTAGATTGTGTTTATATCATTAATATGTGTGTATGTGTCGAAACTCAAGTCTAGTATTTGAAAAACGCTTTTTACAAACTTATTGGTATAGGATATAGGATATAGGGGTGGGGGTGAAATTGAACAAAATTTCGAAATTCTATAACGTACATATCAATCTACATTTAAAATTTGGATACTCTGGCTCTAAAGATGTAGGAGATATAATTTTATAATTGCATTTCGATAAGGTTTTTTATCGATAAAAAAATAACGGGATGAGTTATCGATTTTTGGTGATAAACTCGATATACGCGCTGTATATACGGTCATTTTAAAAAAAGGTCAAGTCTCTAGCTCTTATATCTTCTGAAATCGACGCGTTCAAACATACGGACAGACGGACGGACAGGGCTAAATCGACTCAGTTCGTCGCCCTGATCAAGAATATATATACTTTGTGGGGTCTGCCACGCCTCCTTCTGCCTGTTACATACTTTTAACAAAACCATTATACCCTGTGTTGTAGTGTGGAGTCGTCAGATAAGGACACGTGGTGGGTTGTTTTAAAATTATTTTATTCAACTTTCAATAAGGGTTGCGCAAAATGGCGATGTCGTACATTCACAGTATGATAGGAGTAGTATAATAAAAAAGGAGTACTTGGTAGTAGTAGTAGCATAATCGGGCTCTGTGGGGGAGGAGCAATCCTGTTAATGGGATCTGGCATTAACATTCTCCCCCCCTTGCAAGGATTGCAATATATATTGGTGCAGATTATTCGTAGGAACCTGAAAGGACCCACCCGAAGACGGTGTTCTGGGCCATGGGACGACCGTCAGTGCTGGGGACGATTCCTGGAAGGATGACGTGAGAATACACGTCAGCCCCCAGCACAACAGACACCGTACTGGGTCGAGCCCAAATGCCGTCGGCGAGCGTAATCCCAGCCGGATTGGCTGTGTGCTCGATCGGCCGGATTGGCGTCCGGCAATTGAGCTGCGGGTCTAATTGCAGGATAGCGTCAATGTGAAAATCGGATGTTTTTGAACAAATGGTCGCCGTGCAAACCTCTCCCGGACCCACGCTAGTGGCGGAAAGACCCATGGCCCTTGCCAATGAAGCATGGATCCGAGTAGTAGGGCTACACGGATCGATCAGCGCCCTCACATCGAAATCCTTATGGTCTGTTTGCACGATGACAATTGCCGTGGGCAGGATGCTAACGGCCTTGTGCTGCATCAGCGTGCTCAGCGGCGGCGTGACTTCCCTCGTGGCCCTGGATGCTGCCTGGTGGCGTCGTCCTTTGCGGGATCCTTTTTGGAGTGGGGGCCCGCTGATAGGGGCTGCAGCGGGACGACGTCGCTGTCGGCGGCGAGCTCCAGGCAGATGCAGCAGCGTGTGATGGCTCTGGCCACACGTCTTGCATTTGGCCTTGCTTCGGCAGGATTGCCCGGAGTGCTGGTGCGCCAGACAATTCGCGCAGTACTTGTTGATGAGTACGGCGCGAAGACGTTTTTCAGCCGGAAGGCCCAGAAAACGCCTGCACTTCCGCAGAGCGTGGACCCCTCTACACACGCGGCACCGGAAGGAGTTGATGCCAGGTGTCTCCATGGATCGAACAGCTGATGGCATAGCTGGAAAGGAGAGATGTGCCGGGTGGTAAGATGGTATTGGATGCACATACAGGGTTAGTTGGACATCACATGAGTGTTATCGTCCGTTGGTAGGATAGCCAACTTATGGACGGGTCTACGGACGATGCCCCGGGAGGTGAGAACGTCCGTCACTCGGACCTTCCCATCATCTCCTGGGTGCGTGAGTTGGACACGGCCGAGCCGCCACTCGTTGATGGCGACATTGTCATCTTTCACGATGACCATGTCGCCGACCTTCAAGTCACGTTGTGCGAATTGCCACTTATTACGTTTATGCAGCTCCTTAAGATACTCTTCTTTCCAACGAAAACAGAATTGTTGGTGAAGAGCCTTAAGTCGCTGCCAGCGATTCAGGATAGACATCGCATCTTGCGTAATTCTGGGCTCAATAATAGTTATAAGAGGCCCACCGACTAGAAAGTGTCCGGGAGTAAGGGCTTGTAGATCGGTGGAATCCTCGGACATGGGTGCTATCGGTCTCGAGTTGAGGCAGGCTTCTATTCTTGCCAGGAGGGTCGAAAGCTCTTCGGAAAGTATATTTCGACGTGGCAGTGGATCTGTAGAATAGGGCCTTGAAACTCTTCACCCCTGATTCCCACCTCGGATCGGAGTGATTCCACAAAGTCTCGCGATAAAGTTTTTGCGGCTCCGACAAACGTTTTCCCGTTGTCGGAGTAGATCTTCTGCGGACATCCACGCCGAGCCACCAAGCGGGAGAACGCCGCTAAGAATTTTTCGGTGGTTAAGTCGGACGTGGCCTCGAGATGGATAGCCTTGGTGCTAAAACACACAAACACACAATTCTTCACATCGAAGGGGCCTGCAAAGTCGACGCCTACGACGGTGAAGGGCCTGGTGAAGGTTGTGCGATCAGCTGGCAGGTCGCCCATCATTTGCGTTTGGAGACGCTTACGATAAACTACGCAGGACTTGCAGGACTTGACTTCAGCTTAGGGATCCAGAATTGTGAACGGATGAGTCTCACAATTAATTGGTTCCCGCCATGCAAGGATATGCGATGGGTGAAACGGACCAGCAGCTTTGTGAAAGAGCACGAGGAAGGGAGGATGATGGGGTGGCGCTCGTCATAGCTTAAGGATGCGGATGTCCTTATGCGTCCGCATGCTCTCAGGATACCTTTGCTATCCAGGAAAGGATTAAGATTGCGGAGTGGACTTGAGGCCGGAAGTTGTTGCTGTGCACGTAAGCAACTGATTTCTTTTGAGTAGACTCTTTTTTGGCACAAGGAGATGAACCTGGACTGAATAAGGTGCAATTCATCAGCACTAAGCTCTTGCGATGGAGGGGGAGCGGATCTCCTGCACCGGTTGATGAAACGGAACATCCAAGCGGTGACACGGAGGGCTCGATGAAGTTCTGAAAACCTGCTTATGAATTCAGCTGGAGGAGTCAAGGTGGCAGCATGACTTTTAGCTGATTTTTGCTCCAGAGCAGTCTCCAAGCTAAGAGCGGGAACGAGTGGCCAGTGAGACTGGGAAAGTCGAAGCCAGTCTGGGCCATGGAACCACAGCGGATTTGAGAGAAGCTCCTGTGGATGAGCTCCCCTGCTAGCTAGGTCCGCAGGATTATGTTCTGAGCGGACATGATGCCAGTCACCAGGATTGGTGAGCTGTTATTTTACTGATCCGATTTGCGACGAAGGTTGTCCAGTTGCGCGCAGGCTTGTTTAGCCAGGCTAAGACAATAGTCGAATCGGTCCAGTAAAAAGACTGAAAACTGACTGCTGGGGATGCTGGCAGCAGTACTGAGCATAAGTCGGTCAGAAGGACAGCACCGCAAAGCTCCAAACGGGGTATGGAAAAGGATTTGATCGGAGCGACTCTCGTTTTGGCGGAGAGCATATTAACGAAGATCTGGTTGCCAAGTTCTACACGGAGATAGACAGCCGCTCCGTAAGCACGCTCAGATGCGTCACAAAACTCATGAAATTGGATGGTAGCTTGAGGCTGGAAGTGTAGCCATCGAGGCACACGGATATCCCGAAGGCTGGAGGAGTTGAGGATAAACTCTTGCCATTGGGTGAGGAGATCAGCAGGCAGAGGTTGGTCCCAATCTAAACCGCGTAGCCAGAGCGCTTGCATAAATATCTTTGAACGGATGAAGAAGGGTGCCAGCCACCCTGCAGGGTCGAACAACTTGGCGATCTGGGAAAGGACCGACCTTTTTGTGTAGGACTCCTGGAGAGGAATATCAGGGGGCGAAAAAAAGAAAAGATCGGCTTGCGCTTGCCAACGTAGGCCTAGGGTCTTTGCTGTGCTGGAATCTTCAAGCTCTAAGAAGTCCTCGCACAGCCGATGACTCTTTGGGATAGCCTTCAAACAGTCCATGGAATTGGATGTCCACTTCCTTAAGGGAAAACCCGCACTCTGCAGAGCTTCTGTGAGTTCGGCGATAGTTGCGATCACCTTTTCTTTGGAGTGTGCTCCTGCAAGTACGTCATCGACGTACATGCACTCGGAAATGACCTTACTGGCGAGAGGTAAACGGAATCTAACGTCAATTGCGAGCTGTTTGAGAACTCTCAAAGCCAGGAAAGGGGCACAGTTTACTCCAAAGGTGACGGTGCTTAGTTCGAAGTCTCCGATGTTGCCGTCTGGCTTACGGAAAAGGATTCGTTGGAAAGGGGTGTGTTTTGGATCAACACGAATTTGGCGATACATTTTAGTGATGTCGGCATTGAACACGTATCGATAGTATCGCCATTGGAGGATTGGACTGAAGGATCGGGCTTGGATGAAGAATATCATTCAGGCTCTTCCCATTGGAAGATGGGCACGATGCATTGAACACCACCCTCACTTTGGTGGTGGTGCTGTCGGGCTTAAAGACTGCATGGTGAGGCAAGTAAAAGTTACTCATTGCAGGATTGCAATGTGATAAAACTGGCCTCATATGACCCAAGTCGAGATACTCTTGCAGGATAGCGTCGTATTCGGCCTTGAGTGACGGATTCTTGGACAATCTGCTCTCATTCTTGAGAAACTGCCCCAGAGCGATGGATCGCGAATGACCCAAGTCAGGGTGATCCGGATTTTTTGAACGGAAGAGTCACGACGTAGGAGACAGACTTGTCTCTCCGTGTGGTTCGGACAAAATTATCCTCACACGCAGAGTCCGGCTCACTGGCTACCTTGGGGAGATTCTCCACCTCCCAAAATTTGGTGATGAGGTGGTCGAGTTTTTCGACATGGAGGACGGTAACTCTAGTCGTGAAAGCGGAAATCGACTCTTGAGGCTTCTTTGTGACTGGACCCGTAAGCCAA
Organism: Drosophila mulleri; assembly: GCA_035047565.1. Lineage (NCBI taxonomy): Eukaryota > Metazoa > Arthropoda > Insecta > Diptera > Drosophilidae > Drosophila > Drosophila mulleri. The sequence goes on along the minus strand of JAWNPK010000051.1, from coordinate 774,943 downwards.
GATTGTCTCTTGGCCCATAAGTGATCCGCAGAGGTTAGGGCGGAAGCCCCCCTGAACGATCGACGGAAGGATATCCGCGCCTAAAAGAACGTCAATTTGAGCGCTCTTGAAGAAAAGTGGATCAGCTAATGGGATGTCGGGCAGATTGTTTAAGAGATGCTGCGGAATGGGGTACGATGGCAGATTGCCGGAGAGCCGTGGGATGACTATAGCTGAGGCCTCAATTCGAAGTCGAGGTCTCAGAGGAGTGCCGATGTGGAAATCACAAAGCTTCGTCGATTTTGCTGCCACAGAGTGGCCTAGACCGGATACCTGCGTTTGCACGGATCGGAATGGTAGCTTCATCAGACGGAATAATCGTTCGGAAATGAACGTTGCGTCGGACCCCGAATCGATTAGAGCCCTGGCTGGATATGTGACCCCCAAGTGACACACATCAATTACGGCCGTACCAAGCAGGACCCCTGGAGTATCGGCCGTGAAATACGACTGCACATTACGAGGTACTTCGGACGTACCTGGAGTCACCGCGGCTTCGGACGAGGAGCTGGATGCTGTGGAGCCTTCACGGTGAAGCAGTGTATTGTGCCTCCCCTTGCACTTGGCGCAATTGTGAATGCTAGTGCAGTCGCGCAGTTGGTGGCCTTGAGCAAAGCAGTTCAGGCAAAGTTGCCTTCGCTTTATGTATGTCTCGCGCGCTGCCAAGGACATTTGGATGAAGCGAGGACACAGACGAACCGGATGGTTCTCTTTAGCACACAAATCGCACTTTTTGGATTTGGAGTGGACTTGTGACTCGAAGGCATGGACCTTTTTATGAGAGGTGTTGACCGTGGATTTCGGATCTGCACCTGGGACTTTCGGGAGGGACCTATCACCTTCCATAGCTTCAAGCGCGCGAGCATGCTCACTAATGAAGAGACTTACGTCTTTCCATGCTGGGATGTCTGATTTTCGGGTTAAGGAATGTTCCCAGAGAGATCGAGTGTGTTCGGGCAATTTGGAAGTGCACAAGAACACAAGGATACAATCCCAGTTCTCCGTAGAGATTTGGGCTTGCTCGATGGCAGTGACACATCGATGAATGGTGCCATGCAATTCTCTGAGAGCTGCGCCTGATTCCTTGGTGACTTTGGGGAGGTTGAGAAGGATCATGAGCTGACTGTTCACTAACAGTCGCTTGTTCTCGTACCGGTCACACAAGGCGTCCCAAGCTGATGCAAAGCCGTCGTTCGTGAGCGGGCACTCGGCGACTAAGGCATTTGCATCACCTGTTGTCTTGGAGTTGAGGTGGAATAACTTTTCCACCGGAGTTAGGCGCGGATTATGAATGTAAATTGCAGTAAAGAGGTCACGGAATGTTGGCCAGCGCAAGTAGTCGCCATGGAACACTTCCGTATCAACGGGTGGAAGACGACAGCCTCCAGACGAGGCGAAAGGAGCGGACATAGGAGCGGGCGGTGTACTTGATGCGGAAAGTGCATCGATCTGTACACCCAGATGAGTCGTACACCGCTCATACACAGTATAACAGTTATCGAATTTAGCCTCCATGGCTTCAACTTCGCCACTGCTCGCCCCTTGGCTCAACGCTCTGGCACAGACCTTGTACTGCTGCTCAGCATTATCCCATAATGCCTTGACACGATCTCGGCGGATTTCGAAGGCCCGGAGCTGAGCCGCCTGAGTGGCGTTGGAATCTCCAGGACCGTCGATGCGGGCTTCGAATTTGATGAGCCTATCCGCAGCCGCGATGAAGTCGGACAGAGACATATTGACTGATACTGCTGGCTTCGGACTGGACCGTGTAACGACCGGACTGCGCTTGAAAGTGCTGGTGGTCTGTGGTTTCCCGGACGGAATGGGAGATGCGGAAGCACTGCGCTTGATCAGACGCGAAGCAGGTACACTCAATTGCGCTCGGCTTGAACGATCGGACATGGAAGTGCGGAGGATTGGTTGACAGAACTCCCTACTAGAGAGAACTTTCCGAGCGAACGAGGATGAAAAGTATCAATGATATCAGCGGAACTGGCCTGTACACCAGTCGATTCAAAGAAACTGTAAGCAATTCAGAATAATTCAAGTTAGTTGAATTAATTGGAATGAATTAAGCTCGAGTTACTTAATTAGAATGAATTAAGTTCGAAGAAAAAGAGAATCAACTTAATTAGGATAAATTAAGTTGGATGTAGCTTGATTTGAAACCGAAAATAAGCAAAAAGAATAATTTGCTTGAGCTAATTAGAATAAATTAAGCTCGAGTTACTTAATTAGAATAAATTAAGTTTGAAGAAAAGGAGAATCAACTTAATTAGGATAAATTAAGTTGGATTAAGCTTGATTTGAAATCGAAAATAAGCAAAAAGAATAATTTGCTTGAGCTAATTAGAATAAATTAAGCTCGAGTTACTTAATTAGAATAAATTAAGTTTATTAGCCTTTTTTGTTGAGTTTTTTATCAGCTAATCGAAATTTATCAGACCAAAAAAAAAACGTTTTATTTGGGAAAAAATAATATATAAAAACAAAAAAAATGATAAAAAAGAACAAAACGAACGGGAGGAATATTAAAGAAATCCACAAAAAGAAACAGAAAAAATGCAAATTATAAGAAAAAATAGAAATAACTGGATCAGAGATTTCAAATAATATACAAAAATAATAATAAATTACAAAAAATAAAAAAGTATCTGTCAGAATATTATTACGAAAAATTATTAAAATTAAAATACGTTTTTATCTTTATTTATTATTTCCTCATTTAATTAATTCCTCCTTTTTTTTGTCTTAATTTAATATTTTTTTTTCTTTGTTTTATTTATTATTTGAGCTATCGGTATCAATACGATAGTTGCGCGCTGTGATCTCTAGAGAAACATCACTGACCAATCAGTGGTCAGTGGAAACATAAATGTCGCCACGGAGTTGTGGTGGCTGGCGATGAATGTTGATATCGATATTTATATGCAGATTGTTTTTCTAAATACGATCACTAGCGTTTGCACACGGAATAACAATATTTATTATTTTTTGCAAGTGTTGTGAATATATGTAGATATGTGATGTGTTAGTAAATTAATTAGTTGTGTGTTAATTGTGTTGCTACTCTGGTTGTATATTAATATGGATATATGCATGTACAACGTTTATTGCTTTTTTTTTATATTCGGATGGCAGAGCAAAGCGGAGACACAATTAGCACACACACATATAAAAATTTGAAGTGCAATAATAAATATGTATATGTATATATAAATATGTAAAAATAAAGGTTTAAAATAAATGTAATGAAACAACAAGGATATGTTTTTTATTTTAATTTATTTATTTTAATATATATATGGATGGTGTGGATTGTACGTATATATGTGCATATGTACATGTGGGAATCTTGTATGTACGTACATATACATATTGCAATGAAATCGCAATTAAATGTGTGCAATCGGAATGTTATGGTTGAATTGCGACAAGACACAAAGGATATTGTGTATTATGTCTTAGCAAAACGGAAAGATTCGGAATATGTGAATATGCAACGGACTTGAAGGTTAGTGCATACATACTAGAGGCCTGCATGGGTATGCTTGCTTGTGGTCGTCTTCCAAATATACTGATATTTGCAAGTGTTTGAGCATACCAAGCATTGCTGCAAAACGAAACGAATAGTACCCGAAGTTGTCAAGTATTCTGTTTTACTTTATTTGTTACGCTTCAAGCAGAGTAAAACGAAAACCTTGACAAACGAAACGAAACGAAACGAAAAGCGAGTAATATCCAACAAAAATCGTACGGTACTTTTATTGTGCGTTGACCGCCGTTGCTGAGCAAAAATCAGGCTAGAATTGGCTAAAAATTGTAAATAATATACTGCAATAGAAAGTTAAATTATAAAAAACTAACTAACTAACTAACGAAGATTATAAAATTACGTTTATATAAATAAAATTTTGTTATTATTTTTATATCTAAATAAAAATGTCTTTGTGCATTCAATAGTAATATGCTAAATCTAGCTTGAAATAGTGTAACTCATCACTAGCTGACAGCTAAAACGAAACCAATACTTGAATTATGCTTTATCGTTTCATTCCTTCGTTGCTTCTTTAGAGTACGAGCAGCTGCATACCGAACTTTTCGGTATGTGAGCAATGCTCGTTTTGTTTCGTTCGTCCACGATGCTTGGGCTTACACTATTTGAAAAAAACGAAACAGTGTGAAACCAAGCACCACCAAGACACGGGTGTCTCGTTTGGCGTTTGAGACGTATTCGTGCAGGCCTCTAATACATACATATATGTATGTATGTATGATTATGAACCTGAGTATATAAGGATATATATATTCAGATTCTTGTCTAATATATAAGAATATATATATTAGTGGGATGCAACTTGCACAACAATGTACAACTGATCTATGCAAGTTGCAGTGAGACGAAAAGCAAGTAATTACTTATCTGAATACTCCCAAGAATCGCTGGTGAATATGTTGGATGAACTCCGGCTCGAAGGACCAAATGTTGTAGTGTGGAGTCGTCAGATACGGACACGTGGTGGATTGTTTTAAAATTATTTTATTCAACTTTCAATAAGGGTCGCGCAAAATGGCGATGTCGTACATTCACAGTATGATAGGAGTAGTATAATAAAATAGGAGTACTTGGCGGAAGGCCAAGTACTGAGAGCAAGTGGTTATGCTATTAACAGCAAGCTGTTAATAGCATAATCGGGCTCTGTGGGGGAGGAGCAATCCTGTTAATGGGATCTGGCATTAACACCCTGTTTTCATATTTTCAATGGGTTCAGGGTATAAAAAGAAAAGTATTAAGTGCCCTTTATTAAAGCTCACACTTTCCCAATTAAATATCTATTTTATATTAAAAACAAGTAAGAAAACTCTAGTCGAGAGTGCTCGACTACGAGATCCCCTGAACCCTTCAAGCAACAGCAATTTCAATGATTTTTAGCGTCTCTCTGCTTACACAAACACACACATACACACGCAAACACACATACATAGACACCCATAGGCGCGCACGCATGGGCTGCAGTGTGGGCTTACTATGGGAACTTAATTGTTTAATAACTTTTTTCTGGATGTACGTTCTCCATGAAACTTTCAGATTGTGGTTTTATCATTACTATGCGTATAATTGCCAAAGCTCAAGTCTCTAGTATTTGAAATACGCCTTTTACAAACTTATGGGTGGGGGGTGGTTATAAGGGTGGGGGGTGAAATTGAACAAAAACCGAAATTCTATAACGTACATATCAATCTACATTTAAAATTTGGATACTCTAGCTCTAAAGATGTAGGAGATATAATTTTATAACTGCATTTCGATAAGGTTTTTGATCGATAAAAAAATAACGGGATGAGTTATCGATTTTTAGTGATAAACTCGATATCCGCGTGCTATATACGAGCATTTTAAAAAAAAGTTGAAGTCTCTAGTTTCTATATCTTCTGAAATCGACGCGATCAAACATACGGACATACGGACAGATGGACAGACGGACAGACGGACAGACAGACGGACAGGGCTAAATCGACTCAGTTCGTCGCCCTGATCAAGAATATATATACTTTATGGGGTCTGCCACGCCTCCTTCTGCCTGTTACATACATTTCAACAAAAACATTATAGCCTGATTTCCCATTTTCAATGGGTTCAGGGTATAATAAAATATGTATGAAAAAAAAAAAACAACATTGAAGAGGCTTTGAACCTCCGCTACTCAATATAACATGCGTCGCCTTTAGCACCCACGCTATTGCATTGCTTGACTAAATGTTAGCTTAAATACAATAACGTAATAACAGAGCGGCATCTGACAAAACTACAGTAACAGCTAGAAAATCCAGAAATCAATCGCAATTCTTAGAATATGCAAAAGGCGCGCTTTTGTCTATACGCATAGAATAAACGATGAGTGTGTGCACATGTATTAGAAAATCGCGCTGATCTGCTATTAGCTTGTAACCGGTACCCAAAATATAACTAAAATCAAAATTGTATAAAATTGATTTGAAGATCCTAGTTCTAAAAATGTATTAGATATAAACGGCAATAGCTATCGATGATTTTTTTAAAATTATAATGGGAACAACGTTTGGGCTGTGAATGAGTATTCTGCAATCGGTATCGCCCGACTGCAACTTTCTTACTTGTTATCCCCTGAACCCATTGAAAATGGGAAATCAGGGTATAATGTTTTTGTTGAAATGTATGTAACAGGCAGAAGGAGGCGTGGCAGACCCCATAAAGTATATATATTCTTGATCAGGGCGACGAACTGAGTCGATTTAGCCCTGTCCGTCTGTCTGTCCGTCTGTCCGTATGTTTGAACGCGTCGATTTCAGAAGATATAGAAGCTAGAGACTTCAACTTTTTTAAAATGCTCGTATATAGCACGCGGATATCGAGTTGATCACTAAAAATCGATAACTCATCCCGTTATTTTTTTATCGATCAAAAACCTTATCGAAATGCAGTTATAAAATTATATCTCCTACATCTTTAGAGCTAGAGTATCAAAATTTTAAATGTAGATTGATATGTACGTTATAGAATTTCGATTTTTGTTCAATTTCACCCCCCGACCTTATATCCACCCCCTCACCCATAAGTTTGTAAAAGGCGTATTTCAAATACTAGAGACTTGAGCTTTGGCAATTATACGCATAGTAATGATAAAACCACAATCTGAAAGTTTCATGGAGAACGTACGTCCACAAAAAAAAGTTATTAAACAATTAAGTTCCCATAGTAAGCCCACACTGCAGCCCATGCGTGCGCGCCTATGGGTGTCTATGTATGTGTGTTTGCGTGTGTATGTGTGTGTTTGTGTAAGCAGAGAGACGCTAAAAATCATTGAAATGGCTGTTGCTTGAAGGGTTCAGGGGGATCTCGTAGTCGAGCACTCTCGACTAGAGTTTTCTTACTTGTTATTAATTTCTTTATACCCTGAACCCATTGAAAATGGGAAATCAGGGTATAATGGTTTTGTTGAAATGTCTGTAACAGGCAGAAGGAGTCGTGGCAGACCCCACAAAGTATATATATTCTTGATCAGGGCGACAAGCTGAGTCGATTTAGCCCTGTCCGTCTGTCTGACTGTCTGTCTGTCCGTCTGTCCGTCCGTCCGTCTGTCCGTATGTTTGAACGCGTCGATTTCAGAAGATATAAGAGCTACAGACTTGAATTTTTTTTTTAAATGACCGTAAATACAGCGCGCATATCGAGTTTATCACCAAAAATCGATAACTCATCTCGTTATTTTTTTGTCGATCAAAAACCCTATCGAAAGACAGTTATAAAATTATATCTCCTACATCTTTAGAGCTAGAGTATCCAAATTTTAAATGTAGATTCATAAGTAAGTTATAGAATTTTGATTTTTATTTAATTTCCCCCCCACCCCTATATCGACCCCCTCACCCATAAGTTTGTAAAAGGCGTATTTCAAATACTAGAGACTTGAGCTTCGGTACATACACGCATATTAATGATATAAATACAATCTAAAAGTTTCATGAAGAACGTACGTCCAGAAAAAAGGTTATTAAACAATTAAGTTCCCATAGTAAGCCCACAGTGCAGCCCATGCGTGTTAATGCGAGCGCGCCTATGTGTGTCTATGTATGTGTGTTTGCATGTGTATGTGTTTGTTTGTATAAGCAGAAAGACGCTTAAAATTATACAAATGGCTTTTGCTCGAAGTGTTCAGGGGATCTCGTAGTCGAGCAGTCTCGACTAGAGCTTTCTTACTTGTTTTTTTCCCCCTTTTTCTTTTCAGATTAGTGGACCCCCAATGGCATAAGCAATCAGGTGAGTATATGAATTTTTTTTTTTTCATATTTAATGGCAGCTAATATTATTTTTTCAGCTTTTTTTTCAGATTTAATTCATTTTATTTTTTTCAGCTATTTTTATACCCTGAACCCATTGAAAATGGGAAATCAGGGTATAATGGTTTTGTTAAAGGTATGTAATAGGGAGAAGAAGGCGTGGCAGACCCCACAAAGTATATATATTCTTGATCAGGGCGACGAACTGAGTCCGTCGGTCCGTCCGTCCGTGCGTATGTATGAGCGCGTCGATTTCAGAAGATATAGAAACTTTTTTTAAAATGACCGTAAATACAGCGCGCATATCAGGTTTATCACCAAAAATCGATAGCTCGTATAGTTATTTTTTTATCGATCAAAAACCTTATCGAAATGCAATTAAGTTCCCATAGTAAGCCCACACTGCAGCCCATGCCTGTTAATGCGTGCGTGCCTATGGGTGTCTATGTATATGTTTGCGTGTGTGTGTGTGTTTGTTTAAGCTGAATGACTCTAAAAATTATTGAAATGGCTGTTGCTCGGAGGGTTCAGGGTATCTCGTAGTCGAGCAGTCTCGACTAGAGCTTTCTTACTTGTTATACCCTGAACCCATTGAAAATGGGAAATCAGGGTATAATGTTTTTGTTGAAATGTATGTAACAGGCAGAAGGAGGCGTGGCAGACCCCATATATTATATATATTCTTGATCAGGGCGACGAACTGAGTCGATTTAGCCCTGTCTGTCTGTCTGTCCGTCTGTCCGTCCGTCCGTCTGTCTGTATGTTTGAGCACATCGATTTCAGAAGATATAAGAGCTACAGACTTGAATTTTTTTTTAAATGCTCGTATATAGCACGCGGATATCGAGTTTATCACTAAAAATCGATAACTCATCCCGTTATTTTTTTTATCGATCAAAAACCTTATCGAAATGCAGTTATAAAATTATATCTCCTACATCATTAGAGCTAGAGTATCCATATTTTAAATGTAGATTGATATGTACGTTATAGATTTTCGATTTTTGTTCAATTTCACCCCCCACCCTTATATCCACCCCCTCACCCATAATTTTGTAAAAGGCGTATTTCAAATACTAGAGAGAGAATACTAGCGCTTTGGCAATTATACGCATAGTAATGATAAAACCACAATCTGAAAGTTTCATGGAGAACGTACGTCCAGAAAAAAAGTTATTAAACAATTAAGTTCCCATAGTAAGCCCACACTGCAGCCCATGCGTGCGCGCCTATGGGTGTCTATGTATGTGTGTTTGCGTGTGTATGTGTGTGTTTGTGTAAGCAGAGAGACGCTAAAAATGATTGAAATGGCTGTTGCTTGAAGGGTTCAGGGGATCTCGTAGTCGAGCACTCTCGACTAGAGTTTTCTTACTTGTTATTAATTTTTTTATACCCTGAACCCATTGAAAATGGGAAATCAGGGTATAATGGTTTTGTTGAAATGTATGTAACAGGCAGAAGGAGGCGTGGCAGACCCCACAAAGTATATATATTCTTGATCAGGGCGACAAGCTGAGTCGATTTAGCCCTGTCCGTCTGTCTGACTGTCCGTCTGTCCGTATGTTTGAACGCGTCGATTTCAGAAGATATAGAAGCTAGAGACTTCAACTTTTTTTTAAAATGCTCGTATATAGCACGCGGATATCGAGTTTATCACTAAAAATCGATAACTCATCTCGTTATTTTTTTATCGATCAAAAACCTTATCGAAAGACAGTTATAAAATTATATCTCCTACATCTTTAGAGCTAGAGTATCCAAATTTTAAATGTAGATTCATAAGTACGTTATAGAATTTTGATTTTTATTTAATTTCACCCCCCACCCCTATATGGACCCCCTCACCCATAAGTTTGTAAAAGGCGTATTTCAAATACTAGAGACTTGAGCTTCGCTACATACACGCATATTAATGATATAAATACAATCTAAAAGTTTGAAGAACGTACGTCCAGAAAAAAGGTTATTAAACAATTAAGTTCCCATAGTAAGCCCACAGTGCAGCCCATGCGTGTTATTGCGAGCGCGCCTATGTGTGTCTATGTATGTGTGATTGCATGTGTATGTGTTTGTTTGTATAAGCAGAAAGACGCTTAAAATTATACAAATGGCTTTTGCTCGAAGTGTTCAGGGGATCTCGTAGTCGAGCAGTCTCGACTAGAGCTTTCTTACTTGTTATACTCGTTCACGAAGTGAATTAGTATATTGGTTTTGTGCAATGTCCGTCTTGCTGTCCGTCCGTCCGTCCGTCTGTCCGTATGAACGCAGTTCATTTTGCCGCTATTGAAGCTAGAGTCTTGAAATTTGGAACACATACTCGTGTATAACTCTGATTTATAAAGTGTTAAAATTTTTTTTTTGGCAAATCGGAAAATGAATTTTCCGATACACCAGAAACCATGTTAGTTAAAGAGGTAGAAAGCTGAAATTTGGTATGTAGGTCCGCGTCGATCACCTAAGTCCATTAAGCTATGGCGGATATATCTACGCCCATTGGGGGCGTGGCAAATCGGATAAAACTGTATCTCCGGAAGTCATAAAGCTAGAAAGTTGAAATTTTGCACGTGAGCTAATGGTATGATTCTATAATGACTTATGAAAAAATTTTATGTTTACGCTCACTAGGGGCGTGGCAAATCGGACCTGAAGATATAGTGTTTTTCAAATTTTGCTATATTTTAGGCACTATTGATGCTAAAAACCTGAAATTTGGTATATATACAAGGGGTGACAACCCAAGTACAGCGAGCTATGATGGATATATGTCCGCCCAAAGGGGGCGTGGCAAACCGCAAGAGCTTATATCTCCTACAGTTTAAGAGCTAGATGCTTCAAATTTGGATAGTTGAGTTACTGGTAACATCCTCTATCGATTCATAAATAATAGTTACGCCTCTTTGGGGGCGTGACGTATCGAAAAATACCCTGTAATTTTCACATTTTTGGAGCGTAAGCATTCAAGTTTGGCATGTACTTTACCGTTAGCTCGTTCTAAGAACAGGCCAAAAATGAGGCGTCTACGGCCACTAGGGGCGTGGCAATCCGCATTTGTAGTATCAAATTGCGATATTTATATGCTTGAGCCATCTATGTATGTACATGTATATACAAATAGGCTTAATAGGCATTGATAACACGGAAGTCATTTTTATAAATTAAAAAAATATAAAAGAAGCTAAAATAACAAAAATTTGCAATTTACAAAAAATAGTTCCCCGCGGGATTTGAACTCGCACCCTAATAGCATGTTTGTCAGAATAACTAAAACGAATTTAACCGGCGCCTCTGGCGGCAGCGCTACCACCTGCGTTGAACAACAGTAAATAAAACGAAATGACATTCTTGTTATGAAAAGCCAGAGTAGCGGTTAAAAACTTCAAGAACAATGCAAAAACAAATCAGTCGCATTTGAGATTCTTAGAACACGCTAGAGTACGCATTTATGTGCACATACACACACACATACAAACATAAAATTGTTCGATTAAGAATAAGTAAGAAAGCTCTAGTCGAGACTGCTCGACTACGAGATCCCCTGAACCCTTCAAGCAACAGCCATTTCAATAATTTTTAGCGTCTCTCTGCTTACAGAAACACACGCATACACACATACATAGACACACATAGGCGCGCACGCATGGGCTGCAGTGTGGGAAGTCGTCGCCCTGATCACGCCTGCCACGCCTCCTTCTCCCTGTTACATACTTTTAACAAAACCATTATACCCTGTTTTCATATTTTCAATGGGTTCAGGGTATAAAAAGAAAAGTATTAAGTGCCCTTTATTAAAGCTCACACTTTCCCAATTAAATATCTATTTTATATTAAAAACATGTAAGAAAACTCTAGTCGAGAGTGCTCGACTACGAGATCCCCTGAACCCTTCAAGCAACAGCAATTTCAATGATTTTTAGAGTCTCTCTGCTTACACAAACACACACATACACACGCAAACACACATACATAGACACCCATAGGCGCGCACGCATGGGCTGCAGTGTGGGCTTACTATGGGAACTTAATTGTTTATTAACTTTTTTCTGGATGTATGTTCTCCATGAAACTTTCAGATTGTTGTTTTATCATTACTATGCGTATAATTGCCAAAGCTCAAGTCTCTAGTATTTGAAATACGCCTTTTACAAACTTATGGGTAAGGGGGTGGATATAAGGGGGGGGGGGGGTGAAATTGAACAAAAATCGAAATTCTATAACGTACATATCAATCTACATTTAAAATTTGGATACTCTAGCTCTAAAGATGTGGGAGATATAATTTTATAACTGCATTTCGATAAGGTTTTTGATCGATAAAAAAATAAAGGGATGAGTTATCGATTTTTAGTGATAAACTCGATATCCGCGTGCTATATACGAGCATTTAAAAAAAAAAGTTGAAGTCTCTAGCTTCTATATCTTCTGAAATCGACGCGTTCAAACATACGGACGGACGGACAGACGGACATACAGACGGACAGGGCTAAATCGACTCAGTTCGTCGCCCTGATCAAGAATATATATACTTTATGGGGTCTGCCACGCCTCCTTCTGCCTGTTACATACATTTCAACAAAAACATTATACCCTGATTTCCCATTTTCAATGGGTTCAGGGTATAATAAAATATGTATGAAAAAAAAAAAAAACAACAGTGAAGAGGCTTTGAACCTCCGCTACTCAACATAACATGCGTCGCCTTTAGCACCCACGCTATTGCATTGCTTGACTAAATGTTAGCTAAAATACAATAACGTAATAACAGAGCGGCATCTGACAAAACTACAGTAACAGCTAGAAAGAAAATCGCGCTGATCTGCTACTAGCTTTTAACCGGTACCCAAAATATAACTAAAATCAAAATTGTATAAAATTGATTTGAAGATCCTAGTTCTAAAGATGTATTAGATATAAACGGCAATAGCTATCGATGATTTTTTTAAAATTATAATGGGATCAACGTTTGGGCTGTGAATGAGTATTCTGCAATCGGTATCGCCCGACTGCAACTTTCTTACTTGTTATCCCCTGAACCCATTGAAAATGGGAAATCAGGGTATAATGTTTTTGTTGAAATGTATGTAACAGGCAGAAGGAGGCGTGGCAGACCCCATAAAGTATATATATTCTTTATCAGGGCGACGAACTGAGTCGCTTTTGCCCTGTCCGTCTGTCTGTCCGTCTGTCCGTCTGTCCGTCTGTCCGTCCGTCCGTCTGTCCGTCCGTCCGTCTGTCCGTCTGTTTGAACGCATCGATTTCAGAAGATATAAGAGCTACAGACTTGAATTTTTTTTTAAATGACCGTAAATACAGCGCGCATATCGAGTTTATCACCAAAAATCGATAACTCATCTCGTTATTTTTTTATCGATCAAAAACCCTATCGAAAGACAGATATAAAATTATATCTCCTACATCTTTAGAGCTAGAGTATCCAAATTTTAAATGTAGATTCATAAGTAAGTTATAGAATTTCGATTTTTGTTCAATTTCACCCCCACCCTTATATCCACACCCTCACCCATAAGTTTGTAAAAGGCGTATTTCAAATACTAGAGACTTGAGCTTTGGCAATCATACGCATAGTAATGATAAAACCACAATCTGAAAGTTTCATGGAGAACGTACGTCCAGAAAAAAAAGTTATTAAACAATTAAGTTCCCATAGTAAGCCCACACTGCAGCCCATGCGTGCGCGCCTATGGGTGTCTATGTATGTGTGTTTGCGTGTGTATGTGTGTGTTTGTGTTAGCAGAGAGACGCTAAAAATGATTGAAATGGCTGTTGCTTGAAGGGTTCAGGGGATCTCGTAGTCGAGCACTCTCGACTAGAGTTTTCTTACTTGTTATACCCTGAAGCCATTTAAAATGGGAAATCAGGGTATAATGGTTTTGTTAAAAGTATGTAACAGGGATAACTCGTATAGTTATTTTTTTATCGAGAAAAAACCTTATCGAAATGCAGTTATGAAATTATATCTCCCACATCTTTAGAGCTAGAGTATCCAAATTTTAAATGTAGATTGATATGTACGTTATAGAATTTCGATTTTTGTTCAAATTCACCCCCCACCCTTATATCCACCCCCTAACCCATAAGTTTGTAAGAGGCGTATTTCAAATACTAGAGGCTTGAGCTTCGGCACATGATATAAACACAAACTGAAAGTTTCATAAAGAACGTACGTCCACAAAAAAAGTTATTAAGCAATTAAGTTCCCATAGTAAGCCCACACTGCAGCCCATACGTCTTTATGTGTGCTCTTCTATGTGTGTCTATGTATGTGTGTTTGCGTGTGAATGTGTGTGTGCTTGCTGTTGCTCGAAGGGTTCAGGGGATCTCGTAGTCGAGCAGTCTCGACTAGAGCTTTCTTACTTGTTATACTCATTCACGAAGTGAATTAGTATATTGGTTTTGTGCAATGTCCGTCTTGCTGTCCGTCCGTCCGTCCGTCTGTCCGTCCGTCCGTCTGTCCGTCCGTCCGTCCGTCCGTCTGTCCGTATGAACGCAGTTCATTTCGCCGCTATTGAAGCTAGAGTCTTGAAATTTGGAACACATACTCGTGTATAACTCCGATTTATAAAGTGTAAAAATTTTCCCGATCCGCCCACTAGGGGCGTGGCAAATCGGAAAATGAATTTTCCGATACACCAGAAACCATGTTAGTTAAAGAGGTAGAAAGCTGAAATTTGGTATGTAGGTCCGCGTCGATCACCTAAGTCCATTAAGCTATGGCGGATATATCTACGCCCATTGGGGGCGTGGCAAATCGGATAAAACTGTATCTCCGGAAGTCATAAAGCTAGAAAGTTGAAATTTTGCACGTGAGCTAATGGTATGATTCTATAATGACTTATGAAAAAATTTTATGTTTACGCTCACTAGGGGCGTGGCAAATCGGACCTGAAGATATAGTGTTTTTCAAATTTTGCTATATTTTAGGCACTATTGATGCTAAAGACCTGAAATTTGGTATATATACAAGGGGTGACAACCCAAGTACAGCGAGCTATGATGGATATATGTCCGCCCAAAGGGGGCGTGGCAAACCGCAAGAGCTTATATCTCCTACAGTTTAAGAGCTAGATGCTTCAAATTTGGATAGTTGAGTTACTGGTAACATCCTCTATCGATTCATAAATAATAGTTACGCCTCTTTGGGGGCGTGACGTATCGAAAAATACCCTGTAATTTTCACATTTTTGGAGCGTAAGCATTCAAGTTTGGCATGTACTTTACCGTTAGCTCGTTCTAAGAACAGGCCAAAAATGAGGCGTCTACGGCCACTAGGGGCGTGGCAATCCGCATTTGTAGTATCAAATTGCGATATTTATATGCTTGAGCCATCTATGTATGTACATGTATATACAAATAGGCTTAATAGGCATTGATAACACGGAAGTCATTTTTATAAATTAAAAAAATATAAAAGAAGCTAAAATAACAAAAATTTGCAATTTACAAAAAATAGTTCCCCGCGGGATTTGAACTCGCACCCTAATAGCATGTTTGTCAGAATAACTAAAACGAATTTAACCGGCGCCTCTGGCGGCAGCGCTACCACCTGCGTTGAACAACAGTAAATAAAACGAAATGACATTCTTGTTATGAAAAGCCAGAGTAGCGGTTAAAAACTTCAAGAACAATGCAAAAACAAATCAGTCGCATTTGAGATTCTTAGAACACGCTAGAGTACGCATTTATGTGCACATACACACACACATACAAACATAAAATTGTTCGATTAAGAATAAGTAAGAAAGCTCTAGTCGAGACTGCTCGACTACGAGATCCCCTGAACCCTTCAAGCAACAGCCATTTCAATAATTTTTAGCGTCTCTCTGCTTACAGAAACACACGCATACACACATACATAGACACACATAGGCGCGCACGCATGGGCTGCAGTGTGGGAAGTCGTCGCCCTGATCACGCCTGCCACGCCTCCTTCTCCCTGTTACATACTTTTAACAAAACCATTATACCCTGTTTTCATATTTTCAATGGGTTCAGGGTATAAAAAGAAAAGTATTAAGTGCCCTTTATTAAAGCTCACACTTTCCCAATTAAATATCTATTTTATATTAAAAACATGTAAGAAAACTCTAGTCGAGAGTGCTCGACTACGAGATCCCCTGAACCCTTCAAGCAACAGCAATTTCAATGATTTTTAGAGTCTCTCTGCTTACACAAACACACACATACACACGCAAACACACATACATAGACACCCATAGGCGCGCACGCATGGGCTGCAGTGTGGGCTTACTATGGGAACTTAATTGTTTATTAACTTTTTTCTGGATGTATGTTCTCCATGAAACTTTCAGATTGTGGTTTTATCATTACTATGCGTATAATTGCCAAAGCTCAAGTCTCTAGTATTTGAAATACGCCTTTTACAAACTTATGGGTAAGGGGGTGGATATAAGGGGGGGGGGGGGGTGAAATTGAACAAAAATCGAAATTCTATAACGTACATATCAATCTACATTTAAAATTTGGATACTCTAGCTCTAAAGATGTGGGAGATATAATTTTATAACTGCATTTCGATAAGGTTTTTGATCGATAAAAAAATAAAGGGATGAGTTATCGATTTTTAGTGATAAACTCGATATCCGCGTGCTATATACGAGCATTTAAAAAAAAAGTTGAAGTCTCTAGCTTCTATATCTTCTGAAATCGACGCGTTCAAACATACGGACGGACGGACAGACGGACATACAGACGGACAGGGCTAAATCGACTCAGTTCGTCGCCCTGATCAAGAATATATATACTTTATGGGGTCTGCCACGCCTCCTTCTGCCTGTTACATACATTTCAACAAAAACATTATACCCTGATTTCCCATTTTCAATGGGTTCAGGGTATAATAAAATATGTATGAAAAAAAAAAAAAAACAACAGTGAAGAGGCTTTGAACCTCCGCTACTCAACATAACATGCGTCGCCTTTAGCACCCACGCTATTGCATTGCTTGACTAAATGTTAGCTAAAATACAATAACGTAATAACAGAGCGGCATCTGACAAAACTACAGTAACAGCTAGAAAATCCAGAAATCAATCGCAATTCTTAGAATATGCAAAAGGCGCGCTTTTGTCTATACGCATAGAATAAACGATGAGTGTGTGCACATGTATTAGAAAATCGCGCTGATCTGCTACTAGCTTGTAACCGGTACCCAAAATATAACTAAAATCAAAATTGTATAAAATTGATTTGAAGATCCTAGTTCTAAAGATGTATTAGATATAAACGGCAATAGCTATCGATGATTTTTTTAAAATTATAATGGGATCAACGTTTGGGCTGTGAATGAGTATTCTGCAATCGGTATCGCCCGACTGCAACTTTCTTACTTGTTATCCCCTGAACCCATTGAAAATGGGAAATCAGGGTATAATGTTTTTGTTGAAATGTATGTAACAGGCAGAAGGAGGCGTGGCAGACCCCATAAAGTATATATATTCTTTATCAGGGCGACGAACTGAGTCGCTTTTGCCCTGTCCGTCTGTCTGTCCGTCTGTCCGTCTGTCCGTCTGTCCGTCCGTCCGTCTGTCCGTCCGTCCGTCTGTCCGTCTGTCCGTATGTTTGAACGCATCGATTTCAGAAGATATAAGAGCTACAGACTTGAATTTTTTTTTTAAATGACCGTAAATACAGCGCGCATATCGAGTTTATCACCAAAAATCGATAACTCATCTCGTTATTTTTTTATCGATCAAAAACCCTATCGAAAGACAGATATAAAATTATATCTCCTTCATCTTTAGAGCTAGAGTATCCAAATTTTAAATGTAGATTCATAAGTAAGTTATAGAATTTCGATTTTTGTTCAATTTCACCCCCACCCTTATATCCACACCCTCACCCATAAGTTTGTAAAAGGCGTATTTCAAATACTAGAGACTTGAGCTTTGGCAATCATACGCATAGTAATGATAAAACCACAATCTGAAAGTTTCATG
This sequence comes from Drosophila mulleri, assembly GCA_035047565.1. Lineage (NCBI taxonomy): Eukaryota > Metazoa > Arthropoda > Insecta > Diptera > Drosophilidae > Drosophila > Drosophila mulleri. The sequence continues at coordinate 757,112 of JAWNPK010000051.1, read as the reverse complement.
GAGAACGTACGTCCAGAAAAAAAAGTTATTAAACAATTAAGTTCCCATAGTAAGCCCACACTGCAGCCCATGCGTGCGCGCCTATGGGTGTCTATGTATGTGTGTTTGCGTGTGTATGTGTGTGTTTGTGTTAGCAGAGAGACGCTAAAAATGATTGAAATGGCTGTTGCTTGAAGGGTTCAGGGGATCTCGTAGTCGAGCACTCTCGACTAGAGTTTTCTTACTTGTTATACCCTGAAGCCATTTAAAATGGGAAATCAGGGTATAATGGTTTTGTTAAAAGTATGTAACAGGGATAACTCGTATAGTTATTTTTTTATCGAGAAAAAACCCTTATCGAAATGCAGTTATGAAATTATATCTCCCACATCTTTAGAGCTAGAGTATCCAAATTTTAAATGTAGATTGATATGTACGTTATAGAATTTCGATTTTTGTTCAAATTCACCCCCCACCCTTATATCCACCCCTAACCCACCCCCTAACCCATAAGTTTGTAAGAGGCGTATTTCAAATACTAGAGGCTTGAGCTTCGGCACATGATATAAACACAAACTGAAAGTTTCATAAAGAACGTACGTCCACAAAAAAAGTTATTAAGCAATTAAGTTCCCATAGTAAGCCCACACTGCAGCCCATACGTCTTTATGTGTGACTCTTCTATGTGTGTCTATGTATGTGTGTTTGCGTGTGAATGTGTGTGTGCTTGCTGTTGCTCGAAGGGTTCAGGGGATCTCGTAGTCGAGCAGTCTCGACTAGAGCTTTCTTACTTGTTATACTCATTCACGAAGTGAATTAGTATATTGGTTTTGTGCAATGTCCGTCTTGCTGTCCGTCCGTCCGTCCGTCTGTCCGTCCGTCCGTCTGTCCGTCCGTCCGTCCGTCCGTCTGTCCGTATGAACGCAGTTCATTTCGCCGCTATTGAAGCTAGAGTCTTGAAATTTGGAACACATACTCGTGTATAACTCCGATTTATAAAGTGTAAAAATTTTCCCGATCCGCCCACTAGGGGCGTGGCAAATCGGTAAATGAATTTTCCGATATACCAGAAACCATGTTAGTTAAAGAGCTAGAAAGCTGAAATTTGGTATGTAGCTCCGCGTCGACCTCCCAAGTCCATCAAACTATGGCGGATATATCTATGCCCATTGGGGGCGTGGCAAATCGGATAAAACTGTATCTCCGGAAGTCATAAAGCTAGAAAGTTAAAATTTTGCACGTGTGTTAATGGAATGATTCTATAATGACTGATGAAAAAAATTTATGTTTACGCTCACTAGGTGCGTGGCAAATCGGACCTGAAGATATAGTGATTTTTGAAATTTTGCTATATTTTAGGCACTATTGATGCTAAAGACCTGAAATTTGGTATATATACAAGGGGTGACAACCCAAGTACAGCGAGCTGTGATGGATATATGTCCGCCCAAAGGGGGCGTGGCAAACCGCAAGAACTTATATCTCCTACAGTTTAAGAGCTAGATGCTTCAAATTTGGAAAGTTGAGTTACTGTTAACATTCTCTATCGATGTTTCATTAATAATAGTTACGCCTCTTTGGGGGCGTGACATATCGAAAAATACCCTGTAATTTTTCACATTTTTGGAGCGTAAGTATTCAAATTTGGCATGTACGTTACCGTTAGCTCGTTCTAAGAACTGGCCAAAAATGAGGCGTCTACGGCCACTAGGGGCGTGGCAATCCGCATTTGCTAGCTAGGAACCGGTATCCAAAATGTAACTAAAATCCAAATTTTATAAAATTGAGTTGAAGATCCTAGTTCTAAAGATGTACTACATATAAACGGCAATAGCTATTGATGATTTGTTTAATTATAATGGGATCAACGTTTGGGCTGTGAATGAGTATTCTGCAATCGGTATCGCCCGACTTCTTACTTGTTTTTTATTATTTGTCTTGATTTTATTGGCAGCTAATATAATTTTTTTTTATACCCTGAACCCATTGAAAATATGAAAACAGGGTATAATGGTTTTGTTGAAATGTATGTAACAGGCAGAAGGAGGCGTGGCAGACCCCACAAAGTGTATATATTCTTGATCAGGGCGACGAACTGAATGTCGATTTGGCCCCTGTCTGTCTGTCCGTATGTTTGAACGCGTCGATTTCAGAAGATATAAGAGCTAGAGACTTGAACTTTTTTTTAAAAATGACCGTAAATACAGCGCAAATATCGAGTTTATCACCAAAAATCGATAACTCGTCCTGTTATTTTTTTGTATCGATAAAAAACCTTATTAAAATGCAGTTATAAAATTAGATCTCCTACATCTTTAGAGCATCTTTAGAGTATCCAAATTTTAAATGTAGATTGATATGTACGTTATAGAATTTCGATTTTTGTTCAATTTCACCCCCCACCCTTATATCCATCCCCTTACCCATAAGTTTGTAAAAGGCGTATTTCAAATACTAGAGACTTGAGTTTCGGAACATACACGCATATTAATGATAAATCCAATTCAAATCCAAAAAAATTATTAAACAATTAAGTTCCCAACACTGCAGCCCATGCGTGCGCGCCTATGTGTGTCTATGTATGTGTGTTTGCGTGTGTATGTGTGTGTGTTTCTGTAAGCAGAGAGACGCTAAAAATTATTGAAATGGCTGTTGCTTGAAGGGTTCAGGGGATCTCGTAGTCGAGCAGTCTCGACTAGAGCTTTCTTACTTGTTTTCTTTATTTTTAGCCTTTTTTCTTATTTTTTCAGCTTTTTTTGTTGACAGTCAGTTTGTTTTGGCTTGACATTGCCATCGTCAGTGAAAAGTCGCATACAAATGTGTATAGTTTTGCATTTTATATGCAATTAGTGGCTCTTCGGGGATTTTCGATAAATTTATCGAAGTCTATTGTCGTCCATCCAGAATTTTCCCGGGTGTGGCGAATGGCTCGTTTGAAAGCTGATGAATGTAGCTTCCAATTAAGCATAAATTTGTATGCATTGCTAACTTTTATGTTTGGTTTATTGGCGTCCGTGTATTGGTGTTATCCCAAGGTGGCAGGTGAGTATTTACATATGTGATATATGTATTTTTTGCTTTGTTTATTAATCTTTTCGTTTGTTTTCAGGTTGTCTGCGTTCTACTGGCGTCCATTGTGGTTAATTAGTCAATTGTCAAGTAATTTGTACATATTTAATGTATGTAGTATTACTCGTCAATTGATGTAGTTACTGTCAGTGTGTGGCGCAGGTCCGAATTGGCATCATTGAAGAATTGTCCTTGGTCGTCAGGTAAGTGGAAGCATTGTTAGCATTATTAATTTGTTTATTTTTTGATTTTCAGCATGACACTGAGTCGAGTTGTGTTTCGTTGGATTATCCCTGAGTCGTCAAGTGTGTTTGTATGCGTATCGTCGATTATTTAGCGTAGTTTTACTTTGTTTTTTTGTGTTTATTTATTAATATGTTATTCTTTTTTAGGTTGTTTGCTGATTGTCATCGTTGTTGCTGCTGTTGCTGTAGTCATCATCGTCATCTTGATCCAGCTGGTGTATTAACGGTCAGTAGTGTTCCACGCTGACAGACGAGGAACAGACTGAGCCGTCAGTACACCAGCTAGATGACGTCTCCATCGCCGTTTCGAATTGTCCGTCCAGGCCCAGGAGATCGTGGAGGTCCACTATAGGATGTGGCTGCCGCCTTATTTGAGTCATTTGTTCAGCTTGCTCTTGCTGTATTTGCTGTACCTGTTGTACTTGTTGTTGTGTTTGTTGTAGTTGTGGTACTTGTTCTTGTTGTGTTTGTTGTATTTGTTCAGTTTTACTTGTATTTGCTGCTGCATTTGTCTGTGCGTTATTGTCCCGTATTGGTCAGTAGCTTGTTAAGTAGTTTGTCCAAAACGGTCAATAGTTTGTTCAATTTTATGTTCGATTCGGCCAAAAATGGCTTTGTTTTGTTTGGCCGATTCAGTAGCTGCAGCTTGTTGTTGTTTTTGTAGTGTTTGCTGTAGTTTGGCCAAGTGTTTTTGTGCTGTGTTTTTGTTGTTTTTCGTCACTGTGGCCTTATTTGCTGGTGTTTTTGTTGCTTTTGTCTTGTTTAATGGTGTTTTTGTTGCATTTCTGCGTATTGTCTTTTGTCTTTGTCCTTGTCTTTGTATTTGCATGTTGTTGTCATTTGTGTTTTTGTTGTTTTTGCTACGCGCTGCGCTGCTATAGGTCAATTTTCTATTGACTGCTTGCTGCGCGTTTGTCTCTTGTTGTTGTAGTTGCTGCTCTTGTTGTTGCTGTTGTTGCGGCTGCCCCTGCTTGCGCATTACCTGCGCGGCTTGTGCGGCAAGCAGTTTTACACGCGCTGCTTTAAAGGCCGGGCAGCCCTTAAAGCAGCTAACGTGTGTGCCACCACAATTCGCACAAGTTGCCGCCTCGTCTCTGCCTTTTGGGCATTCTGTTGAAGAGGTGCTCTCCCGCACACTTCATACATCTAAATGGCCGCCTACAGTAGTTTTTCGTATGGCCAAACGCCTGGCATCGATGGCACTGGGCCGGATCGATGGGCTTGGCCATACGCTCCACACTTACTGCTTGACTTTCAATCTGCTTGAGATCGAGAACAGCTTCATGGCTGCCATCTGGCTGTGGCTGAAGCTCGATCTCAAACAGATTAAGTGGCTTTGCTGTGAATCTGTGCTTCATGACACGCACGAAGCGCGTCACAAAGCCCAGAGCGTGCAACTGCACCCTCAGCCAGTCGCAAGATGTCGAGTGATGCAAGTGTTTTAGCACCACTCAACCTTTCCACCCGCGTGGCTGGTGAGGGTGCAGTTGCAGCTTTTGTTGCTGCAGCACCTCTAATGCTGCATTATATGTGTCGAGGTCATGGCAGTGTATACGTAGTCCTTTCCCAGCACCACCAGTAGCTTTAGTGCTGAATCTTTTCACTGATGGATGCTTATTAAGCAAATCCATCAGTTGCACTATATCAGCCACCAGCGGCAAAAAGATAGCTGGTATCTTTTGCTTGGTGACTGTTTCTCTATTAATTGGCTGTTGTTGCTGTTGTTGGTGCTGGGGTGGAGCTGTAGGGGCAGAGACGGGGGCTGTAGTTGCGTCGTCTTCATTGTGTATTTGTGCTTGTACACGTATTTGCTTTGGTTGTGGTGATGGCTTTGTTTGTGTGCTCGTATTTGTGTTTGTTGTATGTTGTGACGCAACTTTGTGTTTTTTGTAGCTTTGTTTGTCACTTTGTAGTATTTGCTGTCGTTTTTGTTGCCGTCGTTCTTGTATTAGGCGTGTAGCAAAGTCGCTTGTGAATTGTGGTGTGTTTAATGTCAACTTGTTGGCAGCGTCATTCTCATCAAGCTCATGGCAACGTCGTTTGAGTGGCGATTGCATATGAGCTTGGCTGTGATTGGCAGCTGTTGTTGTTGTAGTGGTGGTGGTGGCAGCGATTGGCTGCGGCAGCTCGTGTGGCAAGAATGGCGGCACATGGCTCAATTTGTTGCAAAAAACCCAACCTTCGAGGACGCTTTCATCTTCCTTTTATATATGTCATACAAAATGGACCAAATTATGCTTTTGCCTTTATGTTTTGCGGCTATTTTATATACACCACGATTAATTTTATTTTTGACTTCCTCAGCTGTCATTGTGATGCCAAAATCAATCACGAAATAAACTAGGAAGCTAAGAAATGAGCTAGCGGAAAATCAAAAACAACCGTTACTTTGACACACACACCATGGTGCCTGTAAAACACTTGGGTGTCATACATGTGTTTTGTCTACTTGTGTTTGTTACCCATTGCCTTCTTCACACCGTCGCTTTTTTTCTACGTTCGCTGTAAGTGTAAGTGAGACCGGTATGCGTTGACGAAAAATACTTGGGTGACAAGCAAAAAGAAAAACGGTACGTTGTTGTGAGTGACAGCAAGATATTGCCTGCATGAGCAGCACCTACACAATTTTTTATAAGTGTGTATTTATGATGAGCTAAGCCAAGTGTTGAGTAGCACCGGCACACAAATTTTATTGAGTGTGAGTAAGGTGGCAAAAAATGACATTTTCAATTTGCAGTTCTCCTGTGTGGGAAGAAGTGCGCACAGTAATACGTAACTCTGAACGAAGTACAAGCAAATATACGTATCTGCTTGTCTATTGCGCACTCACCAGAGAACTGCAAGTGTGTCATTTTTTGCCACCTTACTCACACTCAATAAAATTTGTGTGCCGGTGCTACTCAACACTGGCTTAGCTCATTCATAAATACACACTTATAAAAAATTGTGTGAGTGCTGCTCATGCGCAGGCAATATCTTGCTGTCACTCACAACAACGTACCGTTTTCTTTTTGCTTGTCACCCAAGTATTTTTCGTCAACGCATACCGGTCTCACTTACACTTACAGCGAACGTAGAAAAAAGCGACGGTGTGAAGAGAGCAATGGGTAACAAACACAAGTAGACAAAACACATGTATGACACCCAAGTGTTTTACAGGCACCATGGTGTGTGTGTCAAAGTAACGGTTGTTTTGATTTTTCACTAGCTCCTTTCTTAGCTTCCTAGTTTATTTCGTGATTGATTTTGGCATCACAATGACAGCTGAGGAAGTCAAAAATAAAATTAATCGTGGTGTATATAAAATAGCCGCAAAACATAAAGGCAAAAGCATAATTTGGTCCATTTTGTATGAAGCATATATAAAGGAAGATGAAAGCGTCCTCGAAGGTTGGGTTTTTTGCAACAAATGCGGAAAAGTCTTAAAATTTGTTGCCAACCCAAACATCAAATTTGTCGCGGCACAAAATGTTGTCTGTCATTACGACAGCCAACTGAAGCGAAAAAAGTTTCAAACTTGGACAAAATCACGGCAACAAAGAAGTGTCCGGAATGGGTGGTTCAAGATTGTCGGCCTTTTTCTGCAGTGAACGGGATTGGTTTTCGCAGCCTGGTGGAGTTTTTTGTGAAAATCGGTGCTACTTATGGAGCAAACATCGACATTGACGACCTACTGCCCGACGCTACAACATTGAGTCGAAATGCGGAAAATGATGCAGAAGAGAAGCGAGCTATAATAACAAATGATGTTAAAGAAGCAATTGATAATGCAGCATCGGCTACCATTGATATGTGGACTGACCAATATGTAAATAGAAATTTTTTAGGTGTCACTCTGCATTATTTAAAAGATTTTAAACTAAATGAAATAATTTTGGGTCTAAAATCAATGGATTTTGAAAAGTCGACAGGGGAAAATATTTTTAAAAAATTGAACTCTATTTTTACACAATTTAATGTCGAAAACATAAATAACATTAAATTCGTGTCAGATAGGGGCACCAATGTAAAAAAAGCTTTGGAAAACAATATTAGATTAAATTGTAGTAGTCATTTATTTTCAAATGTTTTAGAAAAATCGTTTGACGAAGCATCTGAGCTTAAAGACATATCACACGCCTGCAAAAAAAATAGTTAAATATTTTAAACAAGTAAGAAAGCTCTAGTCGAGACTGCTCGACTACGAGATCCCCTGAACCCCTTCAAGCAACAGCCATTTCAATAATTTTTATCGTCTCTCTGCTTACACAAACACACACATACACACGCAAACACACATACATAGACACCCATAGGAGAGCGCGCACGCATGGGCTGCAGTGTGGGCTTACTATGGGAACTTAATTGTTTAATAACTTTTTTTCTGGACGTACGTTCTCCATGAAACTTCTCATGATTGTGGTTTTATCATTACTATGCGTATAATTGCCAAAGTCTCTAGTATTTGAAATACGCCTTTTAAAAACTTATGGGTGAGGGGGTGGATATAAGGGTCGGGGGTGAAATTGAACAAAAATCGAAATTCTATAACGTCACATATCAATCTACATTTAAAATTTGAATACTCTAGCTCTAAAGATGTAGGAGATATAATTTTATAACTGCAAGATTTCGATAAGGTTTTTTGATCGATAAAAAAATAATGGGACGAGTTATCGATTTTTGGTGATAAACTCGATATGCGCGCTGTGCTATATACGGTCATTTTAAAAAAAGTTCAAGTCTCTAGCTTCTATATCTTCTGAAATCGACGCGTTCATACATACGGACGGACGGACGGACGGACGGACAGACAGACGGACAGGGCTAAATCGACTCAGTTCGTCGCCCTGATCAAGAATATATATACTTTGTGGGGTCTGCCACGCCTCTCTTCTCCCTGTTACATACTTTTAACAAAACCATTATACCCTGATTTCCCATTTTCAATGGGTTCAGGGTATAAAAAGCAAGTTTGCAGCACAAATTAAGCACAACATTAACAAGAAACAACATTAATAAGAAAGCTCTAGTCGAGACTGCTCGACTACGAGATCCCCTGAACCCTTCAAGCAACAGCCATTTCAATAAATTTTTAGCGTCTCTCTGCTTACACAAACACACAAACATAGACACACATAGGCGCGCACGCATGGGCTGCAGTGTGGGAACTTAATTGTTTAATAATGGTTTTATCATTAATATGCGCGTATGTTCCGAAACTCAAGTCTCTAGTATTTGAAATACGCCTTTTACAAACTTATGGGTAATTGGATGGATATAGGAGTGGGGGGTGAAATTGAAGAAAAATCGAAATTCTATAACGTACATATCAATCTACATTTAAAATTTGGATACTCTAAAGATGCTCTAAAGATGTAGGAGATCTAATTTTATAACTGCATTTCGATAAGGTTTTTGATCGATAAAAAAATAACAGGACGAGTTATCGATTTTTGGTGATAAACTCGATATTCGCGCTATATTTACGGTCAAAAAAAAAGTTCAAGTCTCTAGCTCTTATATCTTCTGAAATCGACGCGTTCAAACATACGGATAGACGGACGGACAGACAGACAGAGAGGGCTAAATCGACTCAGCTCGTCGCCCTGCTCAAGAATATATACACTATGTGGGGTCTGCCACGCCTCCTTCTGCCTGTTACATATATTTCAACAAAAACCATTATACCCTGTTTTCATATTTTCAATGGGTTCAGGGTATAAAAAAAAAATTATATTAGCTGCCAATAAAATCAAGAAAAATAAAGAAAAACAAGTAAGAAGTCGGGCGATACCGATTGCAGAATACTCATTCACAGCCCAAACGTTGATCCCATTATAATTAAACAAATCATCGATAGCTATTGCCGTTTATATGTAGTACATCTTTAGAACTAGGATCTTCAACTCAATTTTTATAAAATTTTGGATTTTAGTTACATTTTGGATACAGAAGCTAACGGTAACGTACATGCCAAATTTGAATACTTACAGCTCCAAAAATGTGAAAATTACAGGGTATTTTTCGATATGTCACGCCCCCAAAGAGGCGTAACTATTATTTATGAAACATCGATAGAGGATGATTACCAGTAACTCAACTATCCAAATTAAACTGTAGGAGATATAAGCTCTTGCGGTTTGCCACGCCCCCTTTGGGCGGACATATATCCATCATAGCTCGCTGTACTTGGGTTGTCACCCCGCGTATATATACCAAATTTCAGGTCTCTAGCATCAATAGTGCCTAAAATATAGCAAAAAATTTGAAAAATCACTATATCTTCAGGTCCGATTTGCCACGCCCCTAGTGAGCGTAAACATAAAATTATTTTATCAGTCATTATAGAATCATACCATTAGCTCACGTGTAGCTTTATGACTTCCGGAGATACAGTTTTATCCGATTTGCCACGCCCCCAATGGGCATAGATATATCCGCCATAGCTTGATGGACTTGGGAGGTCGACGCGGACCTACATACCAAATTTCAGCTTTCTAGCTCTTTAACTAACATGGTTTCTGGTATATCGGAAAATTCATTTACCGATTTGAAATACGCCTTTTACAAAGGTGATGGTAAGGGGGTGGATATAGGGGTAGGGGGTGAATTATAACAAAAATCGAAATTCTATCACGTGTTGTCGAGTCTACATTTAAAATTTGGAGACTTTAGCTCTAAAGGTATGTAGGAGATATAATTTATAACTGGGTTTCGATAAGGTTTTTTATCGATAAAAAAATAACGGGATGAGTTATCGATTTTTAGTGATAAACTCGATATCCGCGTGCTATATACGAGCATTTTAAAAAGTTGAAGTCTAGCTTCTATATCTTCTGAAATCGACGCGTTCAAACATACGGACAGACGGACAGGGCTAAATCGACTCGTAGTTCGTCGCCCTGATCAAGAATATATATACTTTATGGGGTCTGCCACGCCTCCTTCTGCCTGTTACATACATTTCAACAAAAACATTATACCCTGATTTCCCATTTTCAATGGGTTCAGGTGGTATAAAAAGCCCATGCCTTACTCGATGGAATTCCAATTACAATATGGTCAATTCAATAGTGAATAACTGGACAACAATTAACAAGTAAGAAAGCTCTAGTCGAGACTGCTCGACTAGGAAATCCCCTGAACCCTTCGGAGAACTGATATTTCAATAAGTCTTCCCGTCTTTCTGCTTACAAAAGAAACACACACACTCACACATGCACATGCGGACACACATACATAGACACTCATAGGCACGCACGCATAAACACACATGGGCTGCAGTGTGGACTTACCATGGGAAATTTATTGTTTAATAACTTTTTTTGTGGACGTACGTTCTTCATGAAACTTTCATATTGTGGTTTTATCATTACTAAGCGTGTATTTGCCAAAGCTCAAGTCTCTAGTATTTGAAATACGCCTTTTACAGAGATGAGGGTAAGGGGGCGGATATAGGGGTGGGGGGTGAATTATAACAAAAATCGAAATTCTATCACGTGCAGTCGAGTCTACATTTAAAATTTGGAGACTTTAGCTCTAAAGGTGTAGGAGATATAATTTTATAACTGGTTTTTCGATAAGGTTTTTTGATCGATAAAAATATAACGGGATGAGTTATCGATTTTTAGTGATAAACTCGATATCCGCGTGCTATATACGAGCATTTAAAAAAAAAGTTGAAGTCTCTAGCTTCTATATCTTCAGAAATCGACGCGTTCATACATACGGACAGACGGACAGACGGACATGGCTAAATCGATTCAGTTTGTCGCCCTGATCAAGAATATATATACTTTGTGGGGTCTGCCACGCCTCCCTTCTCCCTGTTACATACTTTTAACAAAACCATTATACCCTGATTTCCCATTTTCAATGGGTTCAGGGTATAAAAACAAGTAGAACGTTGCAGTCGGGCGATAACGATCGATAGCTATTGCCTTTTATATCTAGTACATCTTTAGAACTGGGATCTTCAAATCAATGTTATTACAATTTTGATTTTTGTTATATTTTGGATAACTGTTCCAAGCTAGCAGCAGATCAGCGCTTATTCTATGCGTATAGACAAAAGCGCGCCTTTTTATATATTCTAAGAATTGCCATTGATTTCTGGATTTTCTAGCTGTTACTGTAGCTTTGTCAGATGACGCTCTGTTATTACGTTATTGTATTTTTTAGCTAAAATGTTTCCGATCCGCCCACTAGGGGCGTGGCAAATCGGAAAATGCATTTTCCGATATACCAGAAACCATATTAGTTGAAGAGCTAGAAAGCTGAAATTTGATATGTAGGTCCGCGCGTCGAATTCCCAAGTCCATCAAGCTATGGCGGATATATCTACGCCCATTGGGGGCGTGGAAAATCGGATAAAACTGTATCTCCGGAAGTCATAAAGCTAGAAAGTTGAAATTTTGCATGTGAGTTTATGTTTTTATAATTCTATAAGTACTGATGAACAAATTGTATGTTTACGCCCACTAGCGGCGTGGTAAATCGGACCTGAAGATATAGTGATTTTTCAAATTTTGCTATATTTTAGGCACTATTGATGCTAGAGACCTGAAATTTGGTATACATACGCGGGGGTGACAACCTACGTCCAACGAGCTATGATGGATATATGTCCGCCCAAAGGGGGCGTGGCAAACCGCAAAAGCTTATATCTCCTACAGTTTAAGAGCTAGATGGCATTTCAAATTTGGATAGTTGAGTTACTGGTAACATCCTCTATCGATGTCCCAAAAATAATAGTTACGCCTCTTTGAGGGCGTGGCATATCGAAAAATACCCTGTAATTTTTCACATTTCTGGAGCGTTAGCATGTAAATTTGACATGTACGTTACCGTTAGCTCGTTCTAAGAACAGGCCAAAAAATGAGGCGTCTACCCTTTGGCCACTAGGGGCGTGGCAATCTGCATTTGTAGTATCAAATTGCGATATTTATATGCGTGAGCCGTCTATGTATGTACATGTATATACAAATAGGCTTAATAGGCATTGATAACACGGAAGTAAACATTTTTATAAAATTAAAAAAATATAAAAGAAGCTAAAATAACAAAAAATTTGCAATTTACAAAAAATAGTTTCCCGCGGGATTTGAACTCGCACCCAAGCCAAATAGCATGTTTGTCAAAATAACTAAAACGAATTTAACCGGCGCCTCTCGCCGGCACAGCGCTACCGCCTGCTTTGAACAACAGTAAATAAAACGAAAATGACATTCTTGTTATGAAAAGCCAGAGTAGCGGTTGAAAACTTCAAGAACAATGCAAAAACAAATCAGTCGCATTTGAGATTCTTAGAAAACGCTAGAGTACTCATTTATGTGTACATACACACACACATACAAACATAAAATTGAGCGCGGGTATAAGAAAGGCTGGAATGCTTGATGCTATGCGTGCAGATCTGTACTAGATATAAACGGCAATAGCTATCGATGATTTTTTTAAAAATTATAATGGGATCAACGTTTGGGTTGTGAATGAGTATTCTGCAATCGGTATCGCCCGACTGCAACGTTTTTACTTGTTTTTTTTTTTTTTTTAATTATAATGGGATCAACGTTTGGGTTGTGAATGAGTATTCTGCAATCGGTATCGCCCGACTGCAACGTTCTTACTTCTTTTTGGCCTGTTCTTAGAACGAACTAACGGTAACGTACATGCCAAATTTGAATGCTTACGCTCCAAAAATGTGAAAATTGCAGAGTATTTTTCGATATGCCACGCCCCCAAAAGAGGCTTAACAATTATATTTGGAACATGGATAGAGGATGTTACCAGTAACTCAACTATTAAAATTTGAAGCTTCTAGCTCTTAAACTGTAGGAGATATAAGCTTTTGCGGTTTGCACGCCGCTTTGGGCGGACATGTACCAAACTTCAGGTCTCTAGCATCAATAGTGCCTAAAATATAGCAAAAATTTGAAAAATCACTATATCTTCCGCCATAGCTTGATGGACTTGGGTGGTCGACGCGGACCTACACATACCAAATTTCAGCTTTCTAGCTCTTCAACTAACATGGTTTCAGGTATATCGGAAAATGCATTTTCCGATTTGCCACGCCCCTAGTGTGCGGATCGGGAAAATTTTAACACTTTATAAATCGAAGTTATACACGAGTATGTGTTCCAAATTTCAAGTCTCTAGCTTTAATAGCGGCATGAAATGAACTGCGTTCATACGGACAGACAAAGGACTGACGGACAGCAAGACGGACAGCATTCACTTCGTGAATGAGTATAAAAAATTGCTTTGCTTACTTTTAAGTGATTCAAAAGTTTGTTGTGGAATGTAAACTTCCCCTCAATGGCTTAGAGCAGTTTTTACAAGCTGCAGTAACATTTACATTGTTTTCAGGATCAATTTTATATTTTAACACGTGGACAGACAACACAATATTTAGTTCAACACTGGTTAAATCTAAAGTTGGCTAATAAAAACAAAAGAACGGTTTTTAGAGAATTGTTATTTTGTTAAAAAGAACATTAAACAAAAGATTACTTACATTTTGTATAATATACATGTGTATGTATACATACATATATAGTGACACATAATCAGTGATTACGTCCACAATATCCAAACGCTGTTCCCATAGCCGAATAATTAATGTAAATATTCCTAAACTTGGCAATTACAAACAAAGAGCAGCCAAGCCGACGCTTCTCCCCCATCTGATCGTATCGATGGAAATATATTTTTCAATGTAAAACATTCCGAGCGCTTCTCCTCACGATCGGCAGCGATCGAAATAAAAGCACAATCAGAATAAATTCTAGTTCTCGGCAACATGTATCACCCACATATAAACATTTCTTTCCAGCAACATGCATCATTAAAAAAAAAGTTGCAAACATTCTGTTAGAGTTCACTTTATTATTCAATAGACACACAAGCTATTGTTCAATAAAGCAAGTTGTCATAATCTAACCTTGACTTCGTCTTTTAATTTACATTAGCGTTGCTGTTAGCATATGTCGCGGCATTTATTCGACTTATAACATATATCCAATTATATGTATGTACATGTATGTATGTATACAGAATTTCAGCGCAAGTGAAAAAAAGCTTAAACAGTTCACTTTTGGCACTGTTTGCTATTAACGAAAACGTTGAAATTAAACACTTTGATTGATTGATTAAGCTGTGAATTTTAGATTTTATTTGCTTTGTCTCTGTATGTATTTGTAAGTGACGCTTCCTTGTAATCGATTACCCTATTACCCCGACCGCCACATATTCGCGATCAGCGATGATTTCGATAAACAAAATAAAAATTCAAATATAAAAAATTTGAACCATTTTGAAAATGCAAAATAATAAAAAGAAGCTCATCTAAATATAAATGCAAAATAGTTTTTAAAAAAAGCCATCGAAATGCAAAATGCAACAGGACGAAAAGGCAAATGTGAGAGGCATAAGGAAAACACGATTCGAGGCACACAGTAGCGCGTATGTTCCCATACTTATAATATTTCTATGTTCATGCATGTTCATGAACACTTGTCAATGACAGCTTTTCTGAAAAAATGCAAACTGGATATTATTTATACTGACTTCAGTAAAGCATTCGACTCAGTACATCATCACATCCTAATTCTAAAGCAGGAACGCTTAGGATTTTCACTTAAGACTTGTGTCTTGGATTTCATCCTATTTAAATGGTAGAACCCAAAGAGTTTGCTGAGAACAGCTATTTCTTAAACTTTGTTTCGTCTGGTGTACCTCAGGGTGGCCATTTGGGTACATTGCTCTTTTCCCTCTTTACAAATCACCTTCCTAGCTGTATACCTTATTCTGCAATATTTATGTATGCTGATGATGTAAAACTTTGCCTTTCGTACTCTAATGCAGATGGTCATCATCACCTTCATTATGACCTAAATGCATTTTTACTTTGGTGTGTGGCAAACCAGCTGGATCCTAAATTGTGCGGCAATGTGTATGACAATGACCTTCAGTCGTACCGTTCCTCTAATTGTTGATTATAAAATTAGCAACACTTCCTTACGACGCATCTTTACCGTCAAAGATCTTGGTGTGCTTTAACTGTAAACAAAATTTTAGTCTTCATATTTCTACCATCATTAATGAAGCCAAAAGTGTGATTGGCTTTACTAAACGTTGGTCTAAGGAATTTAAAGATATATTTATTACCATGCGGTTATTTATTTTGCTTGTGCGTCCTATTTTAGGGAGCATTGCTCTGCTGTATGGTCTCCGCAGCATAAACTGTATCAGGATTATATCAAATCTGTCCAAGAGAGATCATAGATGGGACAGTAATTTACGATTACCGTCTTATCTTAGTAGACTTCAGCTCATTGACCTTCCATCGTTAATTAATCGCAGAACAATTTTAGGAATTGTTTTTCTGCATAAATTGATATCATTCTTAGCATAATGGAACCAGCAGACCTTCCCTCAGCCCTCCATTTATGCTTAAAATTAGAAAATCATAACTATAGAACAAACATAGCTTTCAATAAAAGCCATCAAACAGGTCACAAAAGCGTAGTCCGAAACGCAACACCACCCATGTTACCACCGCGTATGGTTCAACACGTACAAAATACCCCTCAAATGATGAGAACTGTACCAATCGGTTTCAGAGCTCAAGTGCCAATGCAACATGCATGGCCAAATATCATGAATCAGGGACACCAATACCATAGACAACAATACTACCAAACGCAACCTCATCAGACAAACGTACCGCCCCGACCATTAGCACCCAAACCACAGCCACGACCCGAACCAATGGACGTTGACAAAAGCATCCAAACACGGATGGTAAATTACATGAACAAGCCAAATTTTTAACCAGGAAAAAGACCCCCACCAATAACAAATACAACAGATAAAAGGCAAAGAAACTTTAACATTCAAACGGGAGAAGAATATCCCGACAATGACTACCACAACGCCCACATAACTATGGAAGAATACGGACAGACCATCGAAAGCTACGAGCAACAGACCGAACACGAACAATCATTACAAGAGTACGCACAACAAATAGAACAAGATGACGACGAACATTGAACATAATAACATCAATTTTTTAGAGTAACTAGCTCTTTCGCTTCCTTACATAGAATGTAAGACAAAAAGCGGAGAGATACTTAAAATACTAATAGACACAGGTTCAAACAGAAATTACATACAGCCCAAACTAGTTTCTAACCCGATTCCCAATCAAAAACCTTTCGAAGCCGTAACAGTCGGCGGAAATATAAAAATACCTCACCATAAAATCGCTAATCTCTTTGACAGACAAGATATCCAAGTAAAATTTTTCCTATTACCTACGTTAAAAGCATTTGACGCAATTCTGGGCAACGACAGCCTTAAAGAACTAGATGCTGTAATCCATAGCAGCAAAAACCAATTAATAATTAAAAATACTATATTTATAGTAACACTGTTAACACTGTCATACCACGGACAGATCACATGACTATCGAACAGAAACAAAGATTAAAAGAATTAGTTACGAAATACCCCAATTTATTTGCCACCCCAAACGAAAAATTAACCTACACAACAAATGTAACCAAGAACCAAGACAGATTCTCCCTATTCCAGAAATGAACGAAGTACTAGCAGAAAGCTTAATAAAGAAACAATAGCAGACAAATACCCTATTCCAGAAATAAACGAAGTACTAGCACAACTTGGGAATAATAAAATTTTTTCAGTGCTTGACTTAAAAAGTGGATTCCATCAAATTCCATTAAAAGAAGCAGATATTGAAAAGACCGCCTTCTCCGTAAACAACGGAAAATACGAGTTTACACGACTCCCTTTCGGTCTGAAAAACGCACCTTCTATTTTTCAAAGGGCGTTAGATGTCATTCTTCGTGATCATATCGGCAAGATATGCTTCATATACATAGATGACATTATCATATTTAGCAAAGATAATGAAACACATTGTAAGCATATTTGAAATTAAAAAGATTTGAACTGTTTAGTTTGGGTTCCGGGCAGCGAATGCTCTCCGTATTTTATTCAAATAAAGTCTTAGCCTAAAATACATAAAGTTTACATAAAGAATTCTGTCGCTTATAGCAGCGGCAGAATGGGAGTATATAGCATGCTGTTTGTGTGTGTATATGTGTTTGTATGCATATGCAGAAGGCATATACATTTAGCGTTTAAGCTGCGGCGTGGACAAGAGCGTAACAATGCTTACGTTGCAGATCCCACGCTGCAGGCTGGTCTGTACATAAGTGACCGATCGTATTACGGCACTTATGTATAGTTGTTATAATATAAATAAAGCAACAAAGTGTTGCTATGTTGTGAGCATGATACTCTTACTTATATTTTGGGCATATGTCAACTCCATATATTGTATACACTACAATACTGTGAGCATATGCTTATATGACATACAACATACTACACCTCCCCTCTTTAAAAAAATAACGTAATATAATGTAGTTATTTAAAATAAAAATTATTGATATTATTTTTGTTTCTATATGGTTATACATTATGTTGTATTCTTAAGAAAGAATATTTTAGGTGTTTACATATATATAAAATTTTTTTGTTTTTTTTTTTTTTTAATTCTTAAGAAAGAATATTTTAGGTGTTTACATATATATAAAATTTTTTTGTTTTTTTTTTTTTTTTAATTTTTTTTGGTTTCATAAAATTTTTTTGTATTATATGATATATGTATATTAGGAGAATAGAATTTTTATTTATTTATTTATTTATTTTTTTTTATTATGTTTGGTTGATCAGACCGATTTTATTAATTTGTTTTTTTATATATATATAATTTTGTGTTTTTTTTTTCTTTTAAAAAAAATACAATGCATTAAAATAAAATTTGTTTTTAATTTTCTTTTTCTTTTTAATAAAAAGTTTAATGCGTTAAAAAAAATTGATTTCATTGTTCAAGAAATGATAACATTAGTAAAATGATAATTATTATGCATTTTTTTGGCTTTATTCATTTTGATTATCTTTAAATTGTTTGATAAGATCAATGTTATGTCTTAATCTATTTTCGAAACTGTCTGGTGGTTTTGTGCAGTAGACGTCATATCGTCTATCTTTAAGTATTCGCACAAGTCATATGGGGTTTAATACTCTGTTTCCATGTCCGTAATGAACGTCTTCATTGGACCGTACTTCAGAACAAGATTTTTGAATATTGCTTTGGCACTTTTATTTGCAATTTCAGATAGTAGATTAGCATGTAATGTAAACAGTATCGCTTCTTGATCGTTATTAATTATTATTTGTGTCACCGGCTTGATTAGCGCTACTCTAAAATATATTATTGCCCATATTATTATTAAAAGAGTCTGTTGAAACTAGTTCAAAGATCTTTTGCACGGTGCCTCTTGTGTTGCTGATTATATATACACCGGTTTGTCAGTTAAGCCTTTGGAAAATCTGACCTAAGTCGAGAATTCCATTGGAGTACAAAATCGCTAACATCTATTCTTGCTATAATTTCTTCATGTTTCTCAAAACATGTCGATTTGTTATATGCAAGGCCACTACTTTTCATATTTCGTCATTACAAATGACGCTGAGCTTAGAAGCGGTTTGTTAAGAGATTGCATAAGCAAATCTTCTTGAATATATCCTGCAGGATTTTTCTGTTTACTTGCCTGGTAGGGACTTCAGGACTTTTATAAAATGATTGTCTGTATTCTAAAGTCCCGCGGCCTGTCCTCAGGCGGAAAATGTAGGGTACAATTGTGGTATGGTTTCTAATGGTGCATGAGTTTCGGGGAGTGGTTGCTCTTCTGGTGTTGAATTACTTGCTGTTATGGCTGTTTCATGTCTTATGATAATTTTCTTAGATATTGTCTTAAATTTAATGATTACAAATAGTATTAGACTTATAATAGTAATTATAAAAGTTGTAGTAGTTATAATATTGAATGTCTTATTATATTTAGTATTTTCTAAAATTATTTGCTTTGTTTGTAGTAATGATATTGGTTCTGTTTTTGTGATATTATTTGTTACATAGATAGTTTGTGTGTAGTCAGAAAGTGTGTTTACAATTGAGATGTTATTTATTTGAAGACTACAATCATATATTTTAATTATATTATTACCCTGAATATTAATGTTATTTTTATTACAGTTTTGAATGATTTCTGTTTTTGGGTAGTTCCAGGTTACAATAATGTTTGGTTCTATATAGTTGATTTGGTATGTTTTAAATGTTTTGGTGTATTTACATTCTGCTGATTTTTGAGTTATTATGCTACTTATACATTCATTTGTTTCTTGTTTCTTTGTGGTTTTTATATATGCTTTATTATTTAAGATGTAGTAAGTCTCAAAAGTATTTTCTATTAATGTATTATTTTGATTATCTGGGTATGGTAAGATCTTATAAAGTGGTATTTTGCTTATTTTTTTCGGTACATGCGAAATTATGAATATTTCGTTTGTGTCTGATTTAAACCAAGTAGAAGTCTTTATGTTTAAAATTTTTTCAGAATTTATATTTAACATATGCTGATGCTGTAAAAGTTTGGGGTTGAAAATACCTAGTCTTGTTAATTGCATGCCTAATTCAATATCTTCTATGTATTCTGTGAAATGTTCTATATTGAATATCAGATAATCTAGTTTCTTGTCCGCCTCTTGTGAAGTGGTTAAATTATTGAGCAATTCTATGTTTTTATTTACTGCGTTTATTAAGTAGCTTAAGTCATTGTTTTGTGTTAAATTGTTAATTTTTTGTTCTGATTCTTCTTTGTCGGTTTGGTCTAAAGTGCCAAAAAGGTATTTGTTTACTGTTCCTATTGCATTTATTAAACCTCTTTTGTTTCTTTTAATAATTTGTATGCCATTCATTTGGCGATTTAATTTGTCAATTAAGTGTTTTATATGCGTAATGTCTTTAAACGATTCTGTCTCTTTAAGTAGGTTGTTATAAGTATTTTGTATTTTTGTTAAATTTACTGTTAGGTAATGATATTCGTAGTCAGATGGCAAGTCCATGGTTTCTGTTTTGAAAATTAAGTAGCCATTCGGTGCTTCTATTGGGTTGATTTCGATGCTTTGATTGAGGATGGGAGATGCCATTGATAAAACTGATAATAGTAATATGGTGATTTCTGAAATTAATTGTCGTATTTACTTTCGTTAGTCTTTTTCTTTCGTTTGAATTTTGATTTGTAATGTGTGGTTTGTCGTCCTCTATTAGTTTCTACGTAATGTTTTTCGTCAGTTTGTGTTATTTGTCCTGTTTTCTTAAATGGTGTCGTCATATTCGGGTGTACTTGCGTATATAAATATGTCTGCTGGGGTTCTGTTCGTTGTCAAGTGTTTTGTCTTATGGTTATAGATGTATAGAATGGTTTCGAATTTCGTCTGTTTGTTTTCTATGTCGGATTCTGTATTAATAATTCTAAGTTTTTCGTTAATCGTTCGGTGGAATCTTTCTATGTCTGAAATACCGTTTTTGCCAGTGGTGATATTGATTTTTACTTTTTCGGATTGTAGCCAAGCTTGGAGAGCTGCGCATATAAATGCTGAATCTTTGTCTGCTTTTATTTCGATGGGCTTTCCCATGTCATTGAACATTTTTATGATTGCTCTTTTGGTTTCGAGCCAATCACGACTGTTTACTTCTACTAAGTTTCCGAATTTCGAATATATGTCAATGCAAGATAAAAATTGTTTGTTGTCAATTAAATAAAAGTCCATGACGTATCTGTCTCTGGGATTGTATACTTCTGGAGTGATTTCAAAGGTCAGTTTTGTGTTTCTATTTTTAGTTTTAGATAGATTGCAGATTTCGCACTCGTTAATGATGTTTTGTATTAGATTTTGGTGGTTTGGAAAGTAATATTTTTCTCTGAACCAGTTGGTCGTTTTTGTAATACCGGGGTGGAGTAATTTCTTATGATTTGAAAGGATTATTTCTTTAAATTCTGCAAAAGTGAGGATATCTTGTAATTTTGTTGAAGTTCTTAATGTTTTCGTTTTACTTTCGGGGTTTATAATTTCAGCGTAAGCTTTTTGGAATATTGGGAAGTCTGAGAAGTGATGAAAGTATAAGGCATTATTTTTTAAACAAAGATGTATGTTATTTTTATTTTTGTTTTATGGAAATAATGTATTATGTCGATTTTGTCTTCGTTACCTTTTATGAATTCGATTTGTCTATTATATAAGTTTAAAGGTCTTTCTGAAATAGGTATTAAGTCTTGATTGTCTTCTTGAGCACTATGAATGGTTGCTCGGGAACTGTTAATTTCTTCTCCTAAAAGATTTTCTTCTAGTTTAATTCTAGAGAGGGCATCTGCTACGTGGTTTTCTTTTCCTGGTAGATATTTAATAGTATAGTCGTATTCGTTTAATTTAATCTTCCATCTTTGTAATTTCATGTTTGGTTCTTTAATATTGTGTAACCATACTAGTGGCTTATGATCGCTAAGGATTTGGAATTTTCGACCGAAGAGGTATGGTCTGAAATATTTGGTAGCCCATACGATGGCTAATAGTTCTTTTTCTATTGCTGAGTAATTAAGTTCGTGATCATTTAAAGTTCTACTTGCGAAACAGATTGCTTTGTGGTCCTGTGAGAGGACTGCTCCTATAGCCACATTACTTGCGTCTGTGGTTAGAGAGAAAGTTTTGTTGAAATCTGGATAGATTAGTATTGGGTCATTTGTTATAAGTACTTTCATTTTCTCGAAGGCTGAGATGAAATCTTGGTTAGTTATATCAATTTTGGATTCCTTTTTCAATCCTAGAGTCAGTGGTTTTGCTATTTTGGCAAAATTTGGAATAAACTTGCGGTAAAATCCGCAAAGACCTAGAAAAGATTTAATTTCTTTAGGTGTCTTGGGAATTGGAAAATTTATTATAGCTGCTACTTTATCGGGATTAGGTTTGATTCCTTCTGTTGTTATTATATGTCCTAGGAATTGTGTTTCCTTTTTTAGAAATTCGCATTTGTCTAATTGGAGTTTTAAGTTGGCTTTGCGTAATCTGTCGAATACTTTTTTTATGGAAGTTAAGTGTTCATCTAGTGAAGTTGAGAATATGATTATGTCATCGAGGTAAACTAGACAGTCTTTGAAGATTAAGTCTTCTAAAAGGTTATTCATACATCTTTGGAAGGTTGCAGGGGCGTTTTTTAACCCGAAAGGCATGCGAGTGAATTCATAATGCCCTTGTTTTGTTGAGAATGCAGTTTTTGCGATTGATTGAGGGTCCATTTGAATTTGATGGAAGCCCTTTGCTAGATCAATAGTGGTAAAATATTGGCATTTGCCAAGTTTATCTAGGATTTCGTCCATGACGGGTATTGGATATTTATCATCTATTGTGACTTCATTAAGTCCACGATAGTCAATGACTAAACGATATTTTTTTCTTTGGAAGCGTCCTCTTTTTTAGGTACGATCCATATGGGTGAACATTAGGGTGAATTAGATTTTCTAATGATTCCCTGTTCTAACATTTCATTAATTTGTTTGTTGACTTCTTGGTCAAGAATTTGAGGGTGCCTATAAGGGTATTTATAGATGGGGTCCTCATGTTTAGTTATTATTTTATGTTTGATTGTACTAGTAAAGGTCAAATTTTCACCTTTTCTATACTGAATGTCACTATAGTCGTGAAGTATTTTTTTTAGTTTATTTGTTTCCTCTGGATTTAGATGATCCAGTCTATATTCGTGTTTTTCTTCAATATTATTATTTATTTCGTACGAAAATAAGTCGTACTCGAATTCTGTTGGAGGGTAAGGGGTTTCATTGGAAATTTCTTTATTGTATTTGAATTTAAACGTGTAGTTCCCTATGGTTATATTATCTTTTGCGTAGTTAATGATGGCTTTGGATGCCGAGAGGTAATTTCTACCTAATAGTATATCGTAACTGTCTGAGAAGTTGTGACAATAAAATTTTTGTTTAGTGGGGCAAAGTTTGCTGCTTGCGAATGAAACGCTTTTATTGAGTTCTATTATACCTTTTATGGTTTGGACTTTTAGATGTTCTTTAGTTTCTGGGAAGTTGAAAAAGTTTTTATTAATAAGGTTTATGGAAGAACCTGTGTCTATTATGCATTTAAGGGGTGTATTATTTAACATGAGTCTGATGTAGGGGTTTGTTCGATTGGTGTTATTGGTCTGGTTTGATCCGAGGCAGATTGATGAAAATTTTCTGACCAATCCATTTTAGTCTGTCCGCTATTGCTTTCTCTAATTCGTTTCATTGGTTGGTTAGGGAAAGGATTTTAAGTTTGAGTAGTCTGTCGATAGTTTAGAGGATTTTGTTGCATTTCGTGATTTAATTTGTTATGGAACTCAGTATAAAGTTGTTGGTTATTAGGATTATTCTGTCCTGCTGAAGTGGATTGATAGTTATTTTGTCTGTAATTCACTTGATTTTGGGTTGGTTTATAATTTGTTTGAGTTTGGTTTTGTTTAGAATAAGTTTGGGAATCGGTTGACTTCGAAGAGTACTTGGGTTTGTCTGCGAAACTATTTTCATATAACCCCTCTCTTTGGGCTACTTGTTTTAAATTAGACACTGTTGAAATATCGAACTTCGCTAAGGTCATATAGAGCCTATCTGGTAACTTTCTAGTAATAACTTCCTTTACAGTATTGTTCATTGCATTTATATAGAGTGTAGCATTGGCTTGATCACCTTCTAACGTTAACTTGTTTACAATTATGAATGTCTTATGTTCTAATTCTTCAATAAACTTACGGAGGCTTCCGTTGAAATTGGTGTTGTACAAACGTCGTAGAAGTTCCTCGTAAGGTGTATGAGTTTTGAACTCACTAATCAAGGCGGATCGAAGACCAAGCCAACCTGTGGCTTGTGTGAGTTGGGACACTCGATGTGCTGCTCCAGTTAGTAGCATCTCGATGGTTCCATACATTAAGCTATGCTGACGGAGGTCCTTTGTTGGATATAGTTGCATTATGTTATCGATACGTCTGATGAAGCCACTTAATCCATTGGTGTCGCCGTCGAATGTAGGCACCTGCCTTAGAAGAGTTAGGGCCTGATTGAGATGGGTCTCCGACAATTCCAGAGTCATGGTAGGGCCGTTTAATTGGTTCTCAAGTACTTGTTTGTTTGGGTTTTTTTTTTTTTTTTATATATAGTTAACTCACTATTAAGTTACACACAGTTGGCACTTAATTGTGAGTGGGTTTCTGTTCTTTTGATTGTTAATTCACTTTTAACTTGCACACAGTTGGCATTTAATTGTGATTGAATTGTTCGTTCACTTGATTATTTCACTTAGTTGGATTAATCGTTTATAGTTGAACGGGTTGTTACAAAATTTTTTTTTTATATATAACACTTATGACTTTTTGGGATCGAGAGATATGTAAGTCCCGGACACAAATGTTATGTAGTGGTTGATGTCCACTACGCAGAACTTCTAAATAGTCCAGCGGGTCTATATTTTAACTAGAAGTCTGGTTGCACACGCGAGAGGTCACGTAGTACTTTAGCGGATTAGTAATGATGATCTTAATTATTCACCAAACTAATCCTACCGGCTGCGCCAATAATATGTTTTACGTTGAGAGTTTTATAAAAAAAATATTTTATTTCACAACGGAGTACAATTTTATCTTAAAGTTCTTAATTGCGAATACAATTGGATGTTAAAGTGATTTTCAATTGAACTGCTCTAGCTAAATTTCGGGGGTCTTTTATATGGCTGGCTTGGAGCTTTTCGTTGCTTAGGCTATGCAGAGCTTTTGGTTTTCAAGCTTTGGACTTTGGATCTGTTAGTGAAGTAGGTGGCTTGATCGTTCCTGATTGGTCATTGCCAAATATGCTGAGTATGCAGTTCCCACGAGAAGGGTTCGATGCGTAAATGAGTGGCCTGATCGTTGGTGACTTCTAAATATGCTGAGGCGATTTGATTATAAGTGGTCGCTAAGGCGGTTTGTTTATATTGAGTTTTGAAAGGGATCGTGGCTTTGGTGACGTGTTTAAGTGTGGGTGAGTGCTGATGGATATATTACTATATATATATATATATATATATATATATATATATATATATATATATATATATATATATGTGTATATATATAATATATGTGTGCACTGCAGCCCATGTGTGTTTATGCTTGCGTGCCTATGAGTGTCTATGTATGTGTGTCCGCGTGTGCATGTGTGAGTGTGTGTTTCTTTTGTAATCAGAAAGACGGGAAGAATTATTGAAATATCAGTTCTCCGAAGGGTTCAGGGGATTTCCTAGTCGAGCAGTCTCGACTAGAGCTTTCTTACTTGTTCAATTTATAATTATTAAATTAAATTAAATTTTATATCTTAATATATATTATTATAGCCTATAACGTTGCGCGCTCTAAGTAGCGCTGTCGGCTCACATCTTAATGTTGATTGGCCCAGCTTGACGCGCTGGGCGTGGCCGGTGCTGGTCCGTGCACAGGCTTATGGTATCCAGTATGTATTGTGTCCAGATTAAGTTGTGTACTCTTTGTAGCACTGTCGGTCTTTGAAGATCCGTTGGCCTAGCTTGACGCGCTAGGCGGAGCCGGTACTGGTCGTCGCACAGGCTGATGGTACACAGCATGTGTACTCACAAGTCGCCGCTATTTTCATTTAGTTGTTGTGGCTGCTGGTTCTGATCTTGTTGTTGTTGTTGTTTTTGCTGTTCAGCTCTTTGTATTCACATAGCTGAGTCTTTAGTTTTACACATGTAGAAATGCTGCGGCTCATTGTTGTTTTTCGTACGTTTAGTACATACGAAAATTGTTGTTGTTGCTGCTGTTGTTATCACAACGGGCATTGATGATAGCTGCTCACGACCCTCCTTGATCAGATCGTCTAGGCTTTTGCCCTTCAGAGTTGAGAATTTTCTTTAGATCAGCATTGGCTGGGCCATCTTGTCCACCGAGAACAGCCAATAGGTATGCAGCCACATAACACTTATTTAAGTATTTTAAGTTCTTAACACAAAATTTGAATTGCACGAGAGTGACACTTGTCACGGTCGCCATGTAAACATATTTGAAATTAAAAAGATTTGAACTGTTTAGTTTGGGTTCCGGGCAGCGAATGCTCTCCGTATTTTATTTAAATAAAGTCTTAGCCTAAAATACATAAAGTTTACATAAAGAATTCTGTCGCTTATAGCAGCGGCAGAATGGGAGTATATAGCATGCTGTTTGTGTGTGTATATGTGTTTGTATGCATATGCAGAAGGCATATACATTTAACGTTTAAGCTGCGGCGTGGACAAGAGCGTAACAATGCTTACGTTGCAGATCCCACGCTGCAGGCTGGTCTGTACATAAGTGACCGATCGTATTACGGCACTTATGTATAGTTGTTATAATATAAATAAAGCAACAAAGTGTTGCTATGTTGTGAGCATGATACTTTTACTTATATTTTGGGCATATGTCAACTCCATATATTGTATACACTACAATACTGTGAGCATATGCTTATATGACATACAACATACTACAACATGCAGAAAATCATGAACTCTTCAAGAAGCTAACATTAAATGTCAGTTAGACAAATGCGAGTTCTTTAAAGACAAAGTAGAATTTCTCGGCTTTGTCATCTCAGGTAAAGGCGTCGAAACTAACCCAGACAAAATAGCAACCATAGCCAAGTATCCCTATCCACTTCACGGCATTTTATTCTATTATGGAGTTCTGAAATTCGTGGTCATAGATAACGAAAAATCTCTGAATTCAGCATCCATAACATTCATGATGCGAGATCAATTAGGGATTGAAATTTATAACGCTCAACCTTATAAAAGCACAGTCAACGGACAAGTCGAACGATTTCACTCTACGCTTTCAGACATTATGAGATGTAACAAAAGAAAACAAGAATATAAAACTTTTCAAGAATTAATTGACAAATCAATATACGACTATAACTACACCATTCATTCACCGACTAACAGACGACCACTAGATTTGTTTTTTGGCAGAAACCTAACGACGAACCCAGAACAATATGAAAAATCTAGACAAGACAACGTTGACAGACTTAGACAGAAACAAACGAAGGCCTTACAGAACCACAATAAAAGACGCAACGAAATACGTACCTACACACCAGGACAAGAAATATACGTCAAGATCAACAATAGACTAGGAACTAAATTGTCTCCCAGATATAAAAAAGAAACAGTAAAAGAGGACAGAAACACAACAGTACTAACCTCAACAAATAGTCATACACAAAAGCAATAGAAACAAGTAAGAAAACTCTAGTCGAGAGTGCTCGACTACGAGATCCCCTGAACCCTTCAAGCAACAGCCATTTCAATAATTTTTAGCGTCTCTCTGCTCACACAAACACACACATACACACGCAAACACACATACATAGACACACATAGGCGCACACGCATGGGCTGCCATACGACATTTCCGCCACATATGTTTGTACATTGTTGTGCAAGTTGCATCCCACTAATATATATATATCCTTATATATTAGACACGAATCTGAATATATATATTCTTATATATTCAGGTACGTGCAGTTCAATTCAATCATACATACATACATATATGTATGTATGCACTAACCTTCATGTTAGAGCGTTAAATAAAAACAACTTCACATTTGCCGAATTCAAGATTGTAACTGAACTGTTTATTGCTTAAAATCCTAGTTCTTATATACCTAACAGAGACTCTTAAAATTACTTCCAGTCACTGGAAGGGTGAATTTTCTCATACAAACAAGTGCACAGATGTTTACTCAAGTGTCCCTTTTTTTATCGCTGGGCCCAGGCTCACGTTACATTTACATATTTGTCGCTGCATTGGTCGCTGCAACTAAGGGATGACATATTTATTAGTTTGTGTCGGATAACGCGCAGGTTATCGAGTATTGTTTCTATTTTTATTATTATGTATGTTCATGCTTGAACATTCTGCCAGGGCCCAAAAATGTTGTGGCTGTAAAAATTTTAATTTTTTGTTCGATGACTCGCAGGTCATCCAGTGTTGACATGTTTTCAACATTCTGCCAGAGGGGCCAAAAAATATATTTGTTTTATTATTATTTTTTAAATTTTAAATTAGTTTGATAACGCGCAGGTTATCGAATACATATATTTTTTATGTTTCAAATTATATGAGACCAGGAAATGTTATAGCTTTTAATCGCCTCCTTACATTACATTTTCTTATTGTATATATAATTAATATTAATGCAATTAAAATACTTATTAGCATAGAAGCATGACCTGATATGTGATGAAAATGAAGTCCTTTTAATTCTATATGGCTCTCCTTCATTTGCTGTATTGCAATTTGCAAATGCTCAATTTCTGTAGTATGGTTTATTCTTGATAGTTCTAATGGGTTCCAAACTATTTTTGGAACGTCAACTATCTTTCCTACGTATGAGGGTGCGATTTGTTCGTGTCTTTCAGTGTGAATATCATTATTATGAGCTATTATTGTCTTATCTCCTGATCGAGCGGTGCAGTCTGATTTCATTTTTAATACACCCTGTTCTGGTAATTCTATTAGTTCTTGCTGTGCTCCCTTGCATCGTACGCTTAGCTTTTCATTAATAGGTACTTTAAATAACCACCTACTTTAATGGTGATATTTCGCAGCTGTTATCGTTGGCATTATCCCAGGGCCAGTTACCTTCACATATGAGCTTGTTTGGTTGCCATTTTTTGCATTTATTTAATGTGGCTTCAGCCATTAAGTGGTAAGAATCAATTTCGAAGTTATACACTAAATATTCTGTTCTTTGGTGTACCATTATCATTTGGTCGTCATTGTAGACTGGTATTGGGATAACCTTATATAAATGAGATGGGTATCTGCTGAATAGCGGAATCTTGGCGTTAACTATTATTTTGTTGTCTATAAAGGTTCCTTTCGTTGTAAGTAATTGATATATTTCTTTTAGTTCCGTACCTGTCCTTTTCCCTGGTAAGACTAAATTCTCGGACAAACTTTCTTTTATCTTGGCTATTTCATCCCCAAATTGGTAAGGCTTCAATATAACCGGGCTTAATCTGCTATGATTTATATCAATTAGCATATTTATTACCCCTGTTTGAATCTTGTCACATTCTTCAATTAAGGCATTTAATTGATTTGTTATCATAAAGAAATTAATTGCTTCCTTATACATATAATACGATTCTTTTAGCAATTCTGTCATATTGTCTATACGTATATTCATGTCATTGAAATGAATATTGATTTCCTCAGTGGTTCTTTTGAGTATATTTGCTGTGGAATCTATTATTGATGTCTGTTTCTCACTCAATTTTTTTATGTTATGTTGGTTGTCTAATAAACTGACCATGTTTTCTTCCATTTGTTCTCGATCGTCTGCATCCATTATCCCAAATAGCAAGTGATATAATGAGCCCATGAATTCGAAAGGTGCACGTTTGGTTCTTGGTTTATTTTGTAGTATAAATAGTTTGTTATTATCTTCTAATTCTGCTATTCGTCTTTTTGTATTATTTAGTATTATATTACATTGGTCCTCGAAACTCTGTAGTTTCGTACACACTGCTCTCATTTTCCCTTCTAATTCACTCCCTTTCTTTAACATGTCAAAATATGAATCTAGGTTATAGTAAATAATTAAATCCCATGATGAGGTTACTATTTCTACTTCACCCATTGGATCTAAATAGATTGCTGAGTTGTTACCTAATTTTGAAATTGTTATCTTATCGCTTTTCGTTACTTCTGCACTTGATACATGACAGAAGAGAGCTAAGACTAGCATTGCCATTAGTACTTTTAGTCTTGATCCTCCTTTCCCTCTGCTAGATTGTCTTGTGCTTCTTAGGTCTGAGTCTTCATTTTTTAATTCACCTAGCTGACATACTTTATTGATTGGTCGTGTAACTAACCCTTCTTGAGATTTAACTTTTACGACTCTAACTTTATTGTCTTGGCCTTTGTGAACTTCTTTTATTATCCCTAGTGGCCATCTAGCAGGGTGACAATTTTCATCCTTTATTAATACTATTTGCCCTTCTTCTAAATTTGGCATCTCTTTTTTCCATTTATTTCTTTGCTGAAGGGTATATAAATAGTCATTTTTCCACTTATTCCAAAAATCTCTCCTCATTTTTTGGATCAGTTTCCATCTATCTAGGTTTCCTATTTTTTCTTCTCCTGTTGACTCCACTTCACTTACTGTGGGTCTACCTATTAAAAAATGTCCTGGAGTTAGTACTTCGATATTATCGATATCATCCCCTGTAGTGTATAGAGGTCTGGAGTTTAAGACTGCTTCAATTTGACATAATAGTGTCGTCATTTCTTCAAAGGTTAAATTGCTATCTCCTATTACTCTTTTTAAATGATATTTTACTGATTTTACTCCCGCTTCCCAGATTCCTCCAAAGTGAGGGCTTGCCGCCGGGATAAAATGCCACTTTATTTGTTCTTTTTCTAACGTTGAAGAAATTTTTGTATTTTCTTGAATGGTTTTCTTAAATTCTTTTTCTAGTTTTTTAGCTGCTCCTACAAAATTTGTACCGTTATCAGAATATATGTTTAAGCATTTTCCTCTCCTTGCAATAAATCTTCTCATTGCAGCTAAAAATGCATCTGACGTTAAGTCACTAACTGCTTCTAAGTGTATAGCTTTTGTTGCCATGCACACAAATAATGCTATGTACCCTTTATACATTTTTTGCCCACGATACTTAGAACATTTCATATAATAAGGCCCTGCATAGTCTATTCCCGTATTCAAGAATGGGTATGACATTGTAATTCTATTCATAGGGAGATTTGCCATTATTTGTTGTGTGGGTGTATGATTATATCTAGTGCATGTAATACAATTAGGTAAGTATTTCTTTAGACAGTTTCTGAGTCCAATTATCCAATATTTCCTTTGAATATAGTTTCTCATTACATTAATACCTCCGTGCAGAGTGATAGTGTGCGCATCTTTAATTATTAAGCTAACTAAATGGCATTTGTCAAGAATAATTGGATGCTTTACGTCAAATCCAATACTAGCTTTCTCTAATCTTCCTCCTACTCGAAGTATTCCCTTTTCATCTAAAAATGGATTCAAACTAATTATTTTACTCTTATTTTGTAAATATTTTTTCCCCAACAGCTTTCCTATTTCTGTTCTAAACTGACATGCTTGTTGTTGTTTAATAATTAATATTCTAGCGTTATTTAATTCTTCTACTGTTATATATTCTTGTGGCTTTTGTATCGTTTTTTATACCCTGAACCCATTGAAAATGGGAAATCAGGGTATAATGGTTTTGTTAAAAGTATGTAACAGGCAGTGTTGCCATTTTAGCTTATTTTAAGCTAGATTTAGCATATTTTGAAATCAAAAAGCTTGGAAAATTAATGAAAAGCTTATAGCTTGAAATCTAGCTTATTTCAAATTTAATTTAGCTTATTTTGGCTTGCAAAAATCACTAACCACACAACACATAGACTAGACACGTAGAGCAATTTTTTTCAACGACGGAATTGTTCTCTGAAGCGACCGGAGAACTTCGTATTTGCTCGGCTCGGTCTTTTGAGGCTCAAGCCAGCGATGCCAAGTCAAAATTTGAGAATTACGTAGCCAGGCTCCAAAATCTACGTATTTTTACGTAGCACAATTTTGCTGAAATACGTAGATCTACGTACTTTTTTTAAAAGCTTAAAAACAACAAGTAAGAAAGCTCTAGTCGAGACTGCTCGACTACGAGATACCCTGAACCCTCCGAGCAACAGCCATTTCAATAATTGTTAGTGTCATTCAGCTTAAACAAACACACACACACACGCAAACATATACATAGACACCCATAGGCACGCACGCATAAACACGCATGGGCTGCAGTGTGGGCTTACTATGGGAACTTAATTGTTCAATAACTTTTTTGTGGACGTACGTTCTTCATGCAACTTTTAGAATGTGGTTTTATCATTACTATGCGTATATTTGCTAAAGCTCAAGTCTCTAGTATTTGAAATACGCCTTTTACAGAGATGAGGGTAAGGGGGTGGATATAGGGGTGGGGGGTGAATTATAACAAAAATCGAAATTCTATCACGTGCAGTCGAGTCTACATTTAAAATTTGGAGACTTTAGCTCTAAAGGTGTAGGAGATATAATTTTATAACTGTATTTCGATAAGGTTTTTGATCGATAAAAAAATAACGGGATGAGTTATCGATTTTTAGTGATAAACTCGATATCCGCGTGCTATATACGAGCATTTTAAAAAAAAGTTGAAGTCTCCAGCTTCTATATCTTCAGAAATCGACGCGTTCATACATACGGACAGACGGACAGACGGACGGACGGACAGACGGACAGACGGACATGGCTAAATCGATTCAGTTTGTCGCCCTGATCAAGAATATATATACTTTGTGGGGTCTGCCACGCCTCCTTCTCCCTGTTACATACTTTTAACAAAACCATTATACCCTGATTTCCCATTTTCAATGGGTTCAGGGTATAATAAAAAGAAATTAATAGGCCATTCAATTTTTAAATTAACTGTATTGTATTTGTTGGTTTAGAAAGCAAATTGCATTATTCAAATTATACATATTCATTTATGTACACTACGAACGTATAAAAAGAGCACAAAAAGCACTTGGACACACGACACAAACTTGACAATTATAAAACCCAACACTATACATACTTCTCAAATTTTTTTTTGGTTAACAGAAGGTTCGTGCTTCTCTACGTCTCAGAAGAGCATTTGAGATCTGCTTTGCAAGACTTGCAATTAAAAAAAAGATTACCCTTACTGCTTCCTGTCAACCAGGAATACTTTTTTTCCCAAGCTGCTGAGTAATTCACATTGTAGTGCACTTTCCTTTTCTTGGTTGGAGTTACGTTTGGTTTTTCGTCGGTGTCACTTGTTAACAATTCCATTTTGTTACATGCACATTAATTTCTTTCCCTCCAATTCTAAAGTAAGCGATGCCACTTTTTGCAATTTAGCGCTGATAACTCAGTGGGCAATCGGCATTCGCAAACATATCGAAATAATAATTTAGTGCTGCTAATCCAATATAAATCATATCATCTTTCTTATTTTATTCATAGAATATTGATATTACCCAAAAATTGCAGATTTTAGGATTTTTGCATTATTTTTTAAAAGTACGTAGTTTTAGTCTCAAAATACGTAGGTACGTAGATCTCCTTTAAAATACGTAGATCTACGTATAAATACGGAGGGTTGGCATCGCTGGCTCAAGCAGTGAAAATGCTGCACGACAAAGTCAGTGCGCTGCCAGCGCTCAATCGAAATGGTCCCGTTCTCATATGAAGCACAACTGTGTGTTATTTGTCCTACTCTCTCTCTCTCTCAGTCCCTCTCTCTCGCTCTCTATAGTTTCTGAAATCATCACCCTCAGCAGCGCACAAAAATTGAAATTTCTGTTCGCGACGATCCCAGCTCTTTTCTTTTGAATGAAGGGTATACCGAAATCTTAAAAGGGTTTGCAACGTTCATACAAAAGTTTAGCGTTTTCATGATTATTTCTAGGAAGGGTATGAAAGCAGTGAGGCTCGTACAGAATATGTTTTGGCGACGAGCATAAACACACACACTTGTACAGGGCTGCCAATTTAGCTATTTTCCCACTAGATCTAGTGGGTTGCAACAAGGAAATGCGGGATAAATTGTGAAATAGCGCCTAGCGGGAATTATAGCTATTTTTCAAGAAAAACTTGCTTTTTGAAACATCTGGTAACTATTTCATTGTTATGCTCAATGATGCCACATTTTCATACGAATAGTATTTTTTCGTTTGAATGGCAAATAACATCGATAAGCCAAACGAGCATTCAATCTTATCGATGCTGTGAAGTCTACCAAATCGTGTTTTATGCCATCGCTAAGAGTGAATTTTACAAGTTTTAAAGCGCGAGCGACAATTTGTTAATAATGCCAAAAATATATAAGCAAAAACCGCGTATTACATGGATGCAAGATCCTGCATTTAAAGATTGGTTGACTTTAGATGCAGCTGATGAGGGCAAATGTTATTGCAAATACTGCAAATCCAGCATTAATGCCAAGCTTTCAGACTTGCGCGCACATGCCAAGACTGCTAAACACAAGTCAACTTCAGCGGCTTTTCCACAGCCTAACAAAATACCATTTGTTTCTTCAATCTCATTAAAAACTTGTGATCAAGAAGCGGGACTGTGTTTGTATATTGCAACACATTGTTCAATCAAAAAAGTTTAAAATTATTAATTACATTAGATTTCATATTTATAGAAACGGACTACGCCTCCAAGAAAAATGCTGCCATGATTACAAATTACCAGCGGCATGTTTGAGAAAGATAGGGACCAATGAAATGTACATAAACCAGGAGGATAAAGATGAAATCATCGATGAACTCTTATAAATATTTAAATAAACAAAAAAAAAATATATATATATACATATATATATATATATATATATAGTTAGTATATATGTATATATATTCTAACGTTTTTTTTTAGCTACGAAGAAATATTTCTAGCTATTTCTAGCTTTTTTCAAAGGCTGATTTAGCGTTTTCATGCAATGAAAAGTTGGCAGCACTGCACTTGTAGTCCCTTATTACGTGTGTGAGCATTTGTGACCTGCGTGCGTTACTCTGGCTGCTTGTAGCAATTTTAAAGCCCTGCATTTGCATTTGGTCGGTCTTACGGGCTGTCATAACCACTTCACACAGATGTGCTATGTGTGAACATACATATGCATGTATGTACATAAGTAGATTTATTTATTATTATTGTTAATCATATTTATAAATATGTATGTGTATATCCATCAAATACTATAATTATATATAATTAAAATTATTTTATACACATTTTCAACCGAAAAAATTATCGTGAAACACTATAAGTTTACTAAATGCTTTGCAATACATGAAATACACATGTCATATTATACTCAAGCTGTACTCATTATTGCCAAAATTTTCTGATTAAGTCATAAAGGCCCATTTTACAGTCACCCTACGATTCAAACCACACAAAATTTACAAACTACTAAATCCGGAGACAATTATCATCCCATCGCATACACATGCATATACAGACCGTGGCAAGCACAAGCCAATGTTCACGTATTAAGAACATACACACTTACAATATTCCACAGGCAGCAAGAATAGTTTCCCATACTAACACATAATGCCTCATGCATGTAAAACGGGACTCTAACTGACGATTGACGAAAATATTGAGAAAGAATTGAGTTTGGCGACCCACGCACACAAAAGCACATACATGTAGCAAGGGACTGTTAATGTGTGTGTGTATGCTCGTCGCGAAAATGTATTCTTTCTATGCACAACAGGCTGTGCAAATTGTAAAGCCCAAAACTTGCCGTTAGTCGGCCTTGTGAAGTGAGCACATGCATACATACATTTGCATATGTGTATGTTTGTATGGGATGATAATTGTCTCTGGATTTAGTAGTTTGTAAATTTTGTGTGGTTTGAATCGTAGGGTGACTGTAAAATGGGCCTTTATGACTTAATCAGAAAATGTCGGCAATAATGAGTACAGCTTGAGTATAATATGACATGTGTATTTCATGTATTGCAAAGCATTTAGTAAACTTATAGTGTTTCACAATAATTTTTTCGGTTGAAAATGTGTATAAAATAATTTTAATTATATATAATTATAGTATTTGATGGATATACACACATTTATAAATATGATTAGCAATAATAATAAATAAATCTACTGATGTACATACATGCATATGTATGTTCACACATAGCACATCTGTGTGAAGTGGTTATGACAGTCCGTAAGATCGACCAAATGCAAATGCTAGACGTTAAAATTGCTACAGGCAGCAAGAACTTCGCACACTGGCATACAAATGCTCACACACGTAGTAAGGGACTGTAAATGTGTGTGTGCATGCTTGTCGCCAAATCATATTCTTTATGCGCCTCAACGCTTCCATACCCTTCCTAGAAATATTCATGAAAACGTCAATATTTTGTATGAGCGTGGCCAACGCTTTAAAGATTTCGGTATACCCTTCACTCAAAAGGAAAGAGCTGAGATCGTCGCGAACAAAAATTTCAATTTTTGTGAGCTGCTGAGGGTGATGATTTCAGAGACCATAGAGAGCGAGAGAGAGGGACTGAGAGAGAGAGTGTAGGACAAATAACACATAGCTGTGCTTTATATGGGAACGGGAGCATTTCGGTTGAGCGCTCGCAGCGCACTGTTTTTGTCGTGCAGTATTTTCTCTGCTCGAACCTCCAGCGACAGAGCCGAGCAAATACGAAGTATAGTGGTCGACCAACTTAACAGTTTCGAGCTGTAGAAAATTTTGTTCTACATGTCTAGTCTATGTGTTGTTTGGTCAGTGGCATAACCTACCATCACTCAATCGTGATCTCGGCCGAGCGCTTGAAGCGAAATGATTGTCCTGTCGCATATTTTCGTACCCCGAACCTAAAAGTAAGGAGCCGAACGAATACGAAATTGTCTGCTAAACGCCAAGAAAAGTGTGCAAAACGCTTTACCCTAGTTGTCTGGTCTATGTGTTGTCTGGTTAGTGACTAAACACACTGACCAAACAACACATAGACTAGACATGTAGAACAGTTCGAAACTGTTAAGTTGGTCGACCACTATACTTCGTATTTCCTCGGCTCGGTCGCTGGAGGTTCGAGCATGCAAACACACACTTGCAGTCCCTTGCAGCGATGCCAAGTCAAAATTTGAGAATTACGTAGCCAGGCTCCAAAATCTACGTATTTTTACGTAGCACAATTTTGCTGAAATACGTAGATCTACGTACTTTTTTTAAAAGCTTAAAAACAATAAAAAGAAATTAATAAGCCATTCAATTTTTAAATTAACTGTATTGTACTTCATTGTTATTAATTTTATTTGTTGTTTTAGAAAGCAAATTGCATTATTCAAATTATACATATTCATTTATGTACACTACGAACGTATAAAAAGAGCACAAAAAGCACTTGGACACACGACACAAACTTGACAATTATAAAACCCAACACTATACATACTTCTCAATTTTTTTTTTTTTTGGTTAACAGAAGCTTCATGCTTCTCTACGTCTCTCTTGCCAGAAGAGCATTTGAGATCTGCTTTGCAAGATTTGCAATTAAAAAAAAGATTACCCTTACTGCTTCCTGTCAACCAGGAATACTTTTTTTTTCAAGCTGCTGAGTAATTCACATTGTAGTGCACTTTCCTTTTCTTGGTTGGAGTTACGTTTGGTTTTTCGCCGGTGTCACTTGTTAACAATTCCATTTTTTTACATGCACATTAATTTCTTTCCCTCCAATTCTAAAGTAAGCGATGCCACTTTTTGCAATTTAGCGCTGATAACTCAATGGGCAATCGGCATTCGCAAACATATCGAAATAATAATTTAGTGCTGCTAATCCAATATAAAACATATCATCTTTATTATTTTATTCATAGAATATTGATATTACCCAGAAATTGCAGATTTTAGGATTTTTGCATTATTTTTTAAAAGTACGTAGTTTTAGTCTCAAAATACGTAGGTACGTAGATCTCCTTTAAAATACGTAGATCTACGTATAAATACGGAGGGTTGGCATCGCTGGTCCCTTGCTACATGTATGGCTGGGGTATAAAAGGCCACCAGCGGCTCCATACGAGGCTGTCGAAAAACGATACGAGAGAGTGTTGCCGTCGGAATTATACAAAGTGAAAGTGAAGAAAGTGTCGAAATCAAGTCAACGCGAGTGGCAATCAGGACTCCCAGGACATTGTGGGAACAACAAGGACATCGTGGGAACAGCAAGGACATCCAGTGGGAATCCTTGCAGATCATCAGTAGGCGCCGATCAGGACATCGGTGCATATCGGCAACGTAAGCGAGGCTTGCACACCTGGGTGAGTTCGCGTAGCCGTGCGTAGAGAAGTGCTTGTGAGTGAACGAAGCTAGTGTTGTGCTGTGAGTGAGCGGGATAGTAGGAGAGATCTGCATAGCTGGCGAACCGCCAGAGTTTACGGATCCAGATCCTGGCGTTTCTCAAATCCTCACGGTGAGCCAGCGTGTTTAGCACAACACTCTCCCAGCCGGAGTGCGTTGAACAAGCGCTCAGTAGGTGTGCGTCGCTAAGCGAACCAGCGAGCAACTACATTTACATAAGTGACGTGTACATTTCATTATTTATTTAAGAAAATATACCATTACGCTATAAAACCTAAAATCACAAAGACTAATTAATTATCGCAGGGGCTTCAACAAATAAATTTGTTGGCAACGAATCCACAGTCAGCTGAAACTAGCCCAGCTTAGACTCGGGATAAACCGAAGGTTCGTTACAACTGGCGCCCAACGTGGGGCCCTGCGATAAGAGTTTAATTAGAATATATTTGTGAACATGGTGCGAGCGTGGGTGTATAATCTTAAAAAGGATGAAGTGCTGCGTTACGGCGACGAGTTCGGAGTGAGCTTGTCAGGCACACTGGACGTCATGCGGAGACAGTTCGGCGAGTGGGTTGAGAGGAATGAAGGAAGCATTCCTTACTCACTGAGGATCGCCGAATTGGGGCGACTGCATGGACGCCGTGCCTCGCTCAGAGACGAGCCAACGACCGCCGTCGGGGACGATGAGCTGGAGTCGGAGCTTGCACATGTGGCACGGCTGTGTGTGCCCTCCACAAGCGCTGCGGCGCGACTCCAAAATACGCATCAAGGTGAGATGAGAGCCACATCCACCCCGCAACCAGAAATCAGGCCACGAGGACACGACAGCACCGCTCAGGAATATCCAAAGGTGGCCAAACAAGTGCGGGAGTGGAGCTTCCGTTTTGATGGTACCACAAAGCCTTTGGAGTTCTTGGAGCAGGTGGAGTGGTCGGCTGACACATATGGCCTGGATCTGGATATGATCCCAAGGGCGATGCCAGAGCTGCTGAAAGGCATGGCCTTGAAATGGTACGTGGCCAACAATCGGCACTGGACGGCGTGGGCGACATTCGTGCGCAGCTTCCAGGAGTTTTTCCTGCCCAGAGGCTATCTGGAGAAGCTGGAGGATGATGTCAAACGCCGGAGGCATATGGTAGATGAGTGCTTCAAAGTCTACATGGTGGAGATGCAGACTCTCATGCGGCCTCTGCGCTATGGAGCAGACCGCGAAATGAAGCTCATTTACAACAACAGCCTGCCCGATCTGCGTGCTTATGCAAGGCCGTATCAATTCCACAATCTAGTGGAATTGATGCACCTGGCAGATGAGTTCGAGGAACTGGAGAAGGACCGCGAGAGGTTACGGCAGCAGCCACGGCCTGGTCGTTCGCGACTGATGGCCATGGACGACGCGGGAAGCGACGTGGAGTATCGCCGCATGGAGGATGAGGCGAATCCTACTCCTGCGCCGAGGGAAGGCGCAACCGGAGCAAGGACGCACATCCCGAATCCAGACAGGGCATGCCGAGTGTGTGGCCAGGAGGGGCACCGCGCTTTTAAGTGCCGCAACAAGGCACTGGATTTCTGCTGGCAGTGCGGGCGCATTGGAGTGAGAACGTATGCCTGTTGCCAGTCGGGAAACGAGAAGCGACACCCGCCATCCAGGGGCGAGCGGGAGCAGCAGTCAGGAGCCCCCAGACGCTAGTGGGCCGTCTCCAGGATGAAGGCAACCAGATGTCGGCGATCGTGGCCATTGGAGCCACTCAACAAAGAGCTACGATCGACACGGGGGCCACAAGCAGCTTTATCAGCGAAAAGCTTGCTGACGAGCTCAGAGGAGTGGGCGTGGTGCGTGCTACACGGCGGCGCATACGCTTAGCGGACGGCAGTTGCAGTCAGGTGGACTCGCAACTGGAGGCGACGATCCGCCTGGGGAATCAGCAAATACAGATTCCGTTGCTGATTTTGCCAGGAGTGATCGAAGATCTAGTGCTGGGCTGGGATTTCTTGGCCAGCATGGGCACCACACTGGAGTGCGGTGGCTTGACATTGAAGGTCGAGCCAAGAATCCCACAGTCGAGCG
The DNA here is from genome assembly GCA_035047565.1 of Drosophila mulleri. NCBI lineage: Eukaryota > Metazoa > Arthropoda > Insecta > Diptera > Drosophilidae > Drosophila > Drosophila mulleri. The sequence goes on along the minus strand of JAWNPK010000051.1, from coordinate 716,813 downwards.
GACAGCCGGAGGAGAAGCTATCCGTGGTTGTGGCCAGCGTGGAGGCGAACCCAGCGACGCAGATGGAGGCGAACATGGAGCAGTCAACGCCTATGCACAATGACCCAGAGGTGGGTGCTTTCCTGAGGCATGAGCTGGAGAAGTTCCAGCATGTGAAGGGCACCACCAGGATCACGGAGCACCGGATCAGGATGCAGGATAACAGGCCCATAAAACAGCGCTACTTCCCCAAAAATCCAAAAATGCAGGCGGAGATCAACTTGCAGGTGGATGAGCTGCTGGCCAAAGGCTGCATCGAGCCCTCGAAGAGCCCACATAGCGCGCCGATTGTCATGGTTCGTAAGAAGAATGGGAAGTGGCGGCTATGTGTGGATTTTCGACAGCTAAACAGCAGATCCATCAAAGATGCATACCCTTTGCCGCGTGTGCATCACATTCTGGACCAGCTGCGAGAGGCGCGCTACATCAGCAGCCTGGATTTGAAGGATGGGTATTGGCAGATACCGATGGAGAAGGCCAGCAGACCACTGACAGCATTCACAGTGCCAGGAAAGGGGCTCTATCAGTGGAAGGTGATGCCGTTTGGACTCCATTCTGCACCGGCGACGTTTCAGCGAGCTCTGGACCAAGTGATTGGCCCAGAAATGATGCCCCATGCCTTTGCCTACCTGGACGACATCATCGTCATCGGCCGGACGCGACAGGAGCACATGAACAACCTGCGAGAGGTGTTCCGGCGACTGCGGGCAGCCAACTTGAGGATCAACATCGACAAGTGCGATTTCTTCAAGAAAGAGCTAAAGTATCTGGGTCACAAAGTCACGGAGGATGGCATTTGCACGGATCCAGAGAAGGTGGCCGCTATCGCCGAGCTGAAGCCGCCCACGAATGTAAAAGAGTTACGCCAATATGTGGGCGTGGCTTCATGGTACCGCCGCTTTGTGCCAGATTTTGCAGCCACAGTGCATCCGCTAAATGCACTGCTCAAAAAGGGCACGAAGTGGGAGTGGACTGAGGAGCGGCAGAGAGCGTTCGAGACAGTGAAGGCCAAACTGACGGAGTCACCGGTGCTGGCGTGCCCCGATTTTTCGAAGCCGTTTTGCTTGCAAACGGACGCAAGCAATTATGGGCTTGGGGCAATCCTGACGCAGACCTCGGAGGACGGAGAGCGCGTCATTTCGTATGCCAGCCGGACACTGAACAGTGCTGAAAAGAACTATTCAGCTACTGAGAAAGAGTGTCTGGCTATAATCTGGGGCATACGACTGTACTATCAGTTTTTTTTTTGCACGAAAACGAAAAGCGGAAAAACAAAAACAAAACCGCTTACGTTCCAGGCAAAAGTTTCTGCACACACACATACATGCATAGGCGAGGGCAAAGGCCTTCGTCGGCTGCTTAGCGATCGCTAACGCACGAAGATGCTGTGTGTGCGATATATAAGACAGCCAACAACAAAACACACAGCGACATGCAAAACAGCCAACAACAAAACACACGGCGACATGTAAAACAACCACCACTAAAAGTTAGATACATAAAACGGCCAACAACAATGTATCACAGCTGAATGCTGCAGCAGAATGTTCGGCCACCGAAGGGCTGTGTGTGTTATGTATGCTGTGTGTGCTGAGTGTGTTGGGTGTGCATGTGAAAGCATGAAAAACGGTATCAGGGCGATACCGTAACCTGCCTGGAATTCAGCCATAAGATCGGGCAGGCTAGAGTGGGGCCATCCAAGGATCCGTTATGCTGCCGCCCGCGCAGCGGCGACGCGGCAGCATAAGGGTATAAAATGGGCAGGCGAGCTTTGGCTCGGCCTATTTGGTGAAAAGTTACTATGGCAAGTGGACGCATCGCTAAAGATAATATGGAGCTGGGCATCGGCCGGGTACACCCTGCCGATCCTCGGTTGCTGGCCAGCGACTACGCTGGAGCGGCACGAGGAGCAAGCAGGGTGGACACACCGGTGCCCAGACCACGAGCACGCAGAAGCAAAACGCGGCTGCCGCCGGTGAGACTGCCGTTTCACCCACACCGGCAGCCGAGGAGACGACTACGACGCCATCGGCCGTATTTGGAATTGGAGCCGTCCACCAGCGAGGTGGAGAACGTGGCCACGGATGGCTCGTGGTCGCCAGGGAGCTGGACCAGCGACGAAGAGGACAGCGTATGGGCGCCGATGAGCTCGCCCAGTGACGCAGTCTGCGAGAAGCGGCAGGAGGAGGAGCGGTGGGACGAGTCGCTGGTCAGCGACTACGTCCGCAACGGCCGATACTCGCCGTTGCGACCGTTGTGGCACCCACCGCGCCCGCCTACACCTCACCGAGCGATGCGGACCAGTGATGAGGAGGAGGACGAAGTTATCACTATCGTGGACAGCGACGAGGGCGAGGTGGACGAACGGCCCGAAACGATAGTCATTTCCGACTCCGAGGAGGAGGAGACGCCAGAGCCTCCGCGGGTGGACGCCAGCTACGCTGGAAAGGTGGTAGGGGGTCGCTTGGAGCATCGCGCCGAGTTTGTTATACCTTGGAGCGAGCCCCTCCCCACGAAGCCCGCGGGGTTCATACTAGAGGAGATGTCGCCTCCAGAGACGCCACTACAAGCGACGCCGCAACAGGCGACACCGCCGCCGCCCATACTACAGGAGACGCCACCACAGACGACGCCGCAACAGGCGACCTCGCCGCCACCCACGCCACCGGAGACAGCGATGGACGCCGACGAGGAGTGGCGACCAATCCGACTGCCCGCCCGGCCAGCGTTACAACGCCAGGTGTCGGAGCCAGCGCCGCCACCACCCAAGAGGCCTACACTACAGCGGCAGGCATCTTGGCCCGACGCGGGAGCAGCACAGTGGGTGGAGCTGCGGCGTGAGGAGTGGCCATCGGAGATAAAAGAACACGCCGCCCGGATGGAGGCCCAAGGCAGCGGGCGCACCGCCCGCATCGTCTGGGTAAGGGGGACGAAGCATAGGGTGCGGCGGACACGCATCGGATGCCGGGTCTTCAGATATGTCTGAAAGAAATTGTAAAATATTTCAGAATAAAAAAAAAAGAGATATATACATATATATAAAGCACATATTTTACAATTTTGGGTTGCCCGTTGGGAGTTGGTTCACCATCGCTGCCTGCCACGCGACTGTCTTCCGGTTGCCGTGCTGAGGCGTAGACGCGTTTTGTTGGCCGAATCCTCGCGCACTGGCCAGCGATTTTGCTGTGAGCTGTGCGCGAATGAGGAGTGTGCCGCAAAATGCCAGTCGGCGTCAAAGTTCGGCACCGGTGGCAGTTGCGAACGACATCGATGTGACCAGCTCCCAACAACAATCCAGAATTTGAATGTACCCGCCAAGAGTTCCAGCCGCAAACGGAGATCAGCGACGAGCCTTCGACAGCAGCAGAGAGGACGACGAGGGATATGGTGAGGCAGGTGGCCGCCGCACGAGTGCCAAAGCCACCGGAGACTGCAGAACCAACAGGTGAGTTGTGCAGGAGCGTCCGGCGTGGGCGGAGGCAGCGGCGGCCCATATTGCACGCGGGCATGCAGTCGGAGATGTGGCTGTTTGCTATGAAAGTGTGACTACAGACGCCTGCCACGCGAATGGCTCCACCGGCCATGGATCGCCAGGTGTCGGTAAAGCTTGGCAACCGAATCCTCGCGCACTGGCCAGCGGCTCCGCTGGAGCTGTGCGCGAAAGAGGAGTGGCCAACAAGCGCACCGACACCAAAGATCTGACACCGGTGTCCATTTGCGAACGACGTCTGTGGCCCGATCTCATAGCAGCAGTGCATGTATTGACTGCGATGCACCACCGGAGCATCCCCAAGGGCCCAAGAAGCAACAGGGATCAACAGAGAGACGTCTCCAGCGGCGAGGGACAGCATACGCCAAATGGGCGAAATGGCCATTGCCGTGCGCATGTGCGACAATGCCACTGGGGGCTGCAAAACCGAAAGGCGAGTTTAGCAGCAGCGCCCGGCGTGGGCATTGGCAGCGGCAGGCCATCAGGTCAAGGGGCATAAAGGAAAAGATGCCCAACCTGGAAAACAATATTTTATTAAAGTTTAGTAGAGACTTATAAAAATATTAGCCCCATTCACTTACCGGCAGAGTGCAGCATTGCCAGCGGTAAGGGAAAAATACAGCTGTTAACACTAACAGAGCGTTAACAGCAGCGATCAGCGCAAAATGGAGCATCAAGGGATGGAGCGACGCAAAACGGAGCAGCGCAGCGGAGGCGGGCGCCAAGTTCAAACACGATGGTCTCGTGTTTTCCCGAAGGAAGAGGGGAGTGTGAGGAGCAATATGGGTATGCACGTAGTAATGTATATAAACGTATGTATTTGCTGTGCGTTTATATGCATATACGTGCATATACATGTTTCTCCGCACAGCGACGCGAATACTGTAGGAGCGACCCTCGCACTGGAAAGGGGGGTCAAAGTCATTTTAAAGGCGGTCTCTTTCGCTCCTACAGATTCAGCAATGGGTTCGCGTCGCACGCACGACGATCATCGGGGACCGTTAGCCGAGGTGCCGTTTAGGCCGAGTGATAGTAGTGGACACTTTCACTCGTAGGGCGCCAACGGTACTTCGGCCAATGGAGTGCTTGTGAGTGAACGAAGCTAGTGTTGTGCTGTGAGTGAGCGGGATAGTAGGAGAGATCTGCATAGCTGGCGAACCGCCAGAGTTTACGGATCCAGATCCTGGCGTTTCTCAAATCCTCACGGTGAGCTAGCGTATTTAGCACAACACTCTCCCAGCCGGAGTGCGTTGAACAAGCGCTCAGTAGGTGTGCGTCGCTAAGCGAACCAGCGAGCAACTACATTTACATAAGTGACGTGTACATTTCATTATTTATTTAAGAAAATATACCATTACGCTATAAAACCTAAAATCACAAAGACTAATTAATTATCGCAGGGGCTTCAACAAATAAATTTGTTGGCAACGAATCCACAGTCAGCTGAAACTAGCCCAGCTTAGACTCGGGATAAACCGATGGTTCGTTACAGGCTGTGGACTTCACGTTTCTGAATATATAAGAATATATATATCCAGATTCGTGTCTAATATATAAGAATATATATATTAGTGGAATGCAACTTGCACAACAATGTACAACCATATGTGGCGGAAATGTCGTATAACAAATGCCGGTATGCACTGATCTATGCAAGTTGCAGTGAGGCGAAAAGTAAGCAATTACTTATCTGATACTCCCAAGAATCGCTGGTGGATATGTTTGAAGATATCCGGCTTGAAGGACCAAATGGTGTCGTGTGGAGTCGTCAGATAAGGACGCGTGGTGGAGTAATTTAAAATAATTTTATTCAATTTAAAATACGGTTCGCGCAAAATGGCGATGTCGTATATTCAGGAAGAAAGTAATAGTAATAGTAATAGTACTTGGCGGAGGGCCAAGTACTGAGAGCAAGCGGTTATGCTATTAACAGAAAGCTGTTAATAGCATAATCGGGCTCTGTGGGGGAGGACCAATCCTGTTAATGGGATCTGGCATTAACAATAGCAATTCTTCAAACGTTTGGATTTCCTCTCACAAAATGGTCGTCCAATTGTAAACAACTCGCAGCACAACCAGCTAGAAACGATATAGTTATTGGTCATCAAGAGGACACAAAAACATTGGGATTAATTTGGAATCCAATGAATGACAGCTTTAGATATTCCATGAACTGTCCAGTAGAAGTTCAACAGACCAAAAGATCCGTTTTGTCATTTGTAGCAAGGTTATACGACCCCTTAGGTTTGTTAAGTCCGATCGTAAGTCGTGCGAAGGTCCTTTTACAGGAAATGTGGTTGCACAAACTTGGGTGGGATGACCAATTGCCTGTTCAAATGAGGCAAGAATTTGAGGCAGTAACTAGCTGTTTCTCAAATCTAAACTCGTTGCATATACCTCGTTACGTTGGCACACTTAAATCGAAAGGATGTCAGATCCATGGATTTGCTGACGCCTCAACGAGAGCTTACGATTGTTGTTTATACGTAAGAACGCAAACAGATAAGGGTATCACTACCAGGCTGCTAGTCGCCAAATCTAAGGTAGCGCCCTTGAAAACAAAATCTGTTCCACGGCTGGAGTTGTGTGCTGCAGAATTGTTAGCTATCATGTGGGATGCGGTAAAGAAAATACTTGATTATCCTATTAATCAAGTCACATTTTGGTCAGACTCTGAGGTCGTGCTTCATTGGCTGCGAATGTATTCATCTAGCTTGAACACATTCGTTACTAATCGCGTTGCAGCCATCCAAGAGTTGACAACTAATATATCTTGGCGTCATGTACCAACGAAAGATAACCCAGCAGATATTGTATCTCGGGGATGTTCAGTTGAGGAGCTTAAAACATCATTGTGGTTTTACGGACCAGGATTTTTAAAGCTTTCTGACACATTGTGGCCAGCCAACCCACAAATATCCTTATTTTATGTTTATTTATTTATTTATTTATTTCTTAAAGCTATTGACAAAAACGAGAGTCAATTTTAATTTAAAAAAGCCTATACAAAGTACAGGATATGATTTCAATAGTAACACCAACCCGATGGGGGTATTTTATTTGCCAGTCCGGCCAGCTATGCCCACGTCTCACAGCCAATTATGGTCAGTGATACTATTGAAGCTATGAAAAGAAAGTGTTAGTAAGAAAGCTTAAAAAAATACATTAAATGTAGGTTTAATTAACTATATTTAACATAATAAATTAATAATTAAAAATAGTTCTTAAAACTAAAGAGAAAAAATAAATAAATTTAAAAAAAAGTAATAAAATAAAAATAAATAAAAAACTAAAAAACAAAGAAAAAAATAAAATTAAAAAGTAAAGGAAAAAGATTTAGTTAGAAAAGGAGAAAGGAAGGTATTAAAAGAAATATAAGAATAAGAAATAATAAAAAGAAAAGAGAAGAGAAGAGCCAAAAAATAGTATAATATGATAGAATTGAGAAATCATTACACAACATTGGCAACGAAAATATATACCAATGCTTATGCCTGGGCATCGTGAGTGAATTCCCTAAGATGAGCTAATAGTAAGGTTTTTATTTTAGGAAGAGAGAGCTCTAAGGAAAAGACGTGATAATATATATTAAAATTAACACAAAGAACATGAAACGCACTGTGCAAAGAATAATCCCTAGTGCACACAGGTAAATGAAGCGGACGATAGTGTCTAGTTGCTCGGGACGGAACCGAAAAATTTAGACGACCCAACAAAGAGGACGAATCAATATCACCACTAATCAATTTATGCAGAAAAACAATTCCTAAAATTGTTCTGCGATTGGTTAACGATGAAAGATCAATTAGCTGGAGCCTACTATGATAAGATGGTAATCGTAAATTACTGTCCCATCTAAGATCTCTTAAGGCAAAGAGAAGAAACTGTTTTTGGACCGATTCGATACGATCTTGATACAGTTTATGCTGCGGAGACCATACAACAGAGCAATACTCTAAGATAGGACGCACAAGCGAAGTATATAAGCGCTTGGTAGTAAAAGGATCATTAAATTCCTTAGACCAACGTTTAATAAAGCCAAGCACACTTTTTGCTTCATTAATGATGGTAGAAATATGGAGATTAAAGTTAAGTTTACAGTCAAAGAACACACCAAGATCTTTGACTGTAAAGATGCGTCGTAAGGAAATATTGCTAATTTTATAATCAGCAATTAGGGGAACGGTACGACTGAAGGTCATTGTCATACACTTTGAACAATTTAAGTCCAGCTGGTTTTCCACACACCAAAGTTGAAATGCATTTAGGTCATCTTGAAGGTGATGATGACCATTTGCATTGGAGTAGGGAAGGCAAAGTTTAACATTATCAGCATACATAAATATGGTAGAATGTGAGATAAGAGCAATGGACCCAAATGGCTACCCTGAGGTACACCAGACGAAACAAATATAAGTTTAGACATAGCTGTTCTCAGCAGGACTCTTTGGGTTCTACCCATTAAATAGGATGAAACCCAAGACACAAGACTGGGTGAAAATCCTAAGCGTTCAAGCTTAAGAATTAGTATGTGATGATGTACTGAGTCAAATGCTTTACTGAAGTCCGTATAAATAACATCAGTTTGCATTTTTTTAGAAAAGCTGTCATTAACAAGCGAAGTAAACTCAAGTAAATTAGAGGCCGTTGATCGATTTTGAACAAAGCCATGTTGAGATGGTTGAATAATCGATTTACAAAAATGCTGCAAGGCCGATGTTATAATTTTCTCAAATAACTTCAGAATAGCAGATAATTTCGCAATGCCTCTATAATTGGAAATATCAGATCTTCCACATTTTTTATATAAGGGAATGATGAAAGATTCTTTCCAAATTGAAGGGAACACAGAAGTATCCAAGGACAAGTTAAACAATTTTAGTAATTGTGACTGAAGAGAAGCACTGCACTCTTTAATCACACAACTAGGAATATTATCGGCACCAGGAGAGAAAGATGATTTCAATGTCCTAATGGCTGCAGCCAGAGAGGACTGCAGTAACTTTGGGAGTATTTATAGACCCATAATCAGGGAGTGAATATGGATATGAGTTGCTGTAGAGATCAGCAGAAGAATAAATGGATTGAAAATAATCAGCAAATAGATCAGAGGAATCCTGGTCATTGCAAGTTTTTTCACCTCCAAGGACAAATGAGGACGGCAAACCAGAAGATTTACGCTTCGAGTTTACAAATGAGTAAAATTGTCTGGGATCACGAGTAAACTGACGTTTGCAACGTGTAAGATAATTATCATAACAGCTAGAATTTAAAAGATTGAAATTTGACTTGGCAATGGAATATTTGGACCAGTCAAGACTTGAACCAGACTTTTTATAATTTTTAAAACATTTAGTTTTAATGTTTCTCAAGCTCGAAAGAGTCTTGGTAAACCAAGGGGGCTTATTTGAAACAGGCGAAATACGGCGGAGAGGAACACAAACATCCAGAATAGAGTTTAAGGTAGAATAAAAAAACGATGCTGCCAAATTAATATCAACCGACTCATTTAAAATAGACCAGTCTGTCGAATTAATTAATTCGTTAAGCAAAACAAAATTGCATTTACGATAACAGCGACTGAGTTTAGAAGGCATTGGAGTAGTAGAGGTAGGATTAACAAGAGTTAAAAAAACCTCTAAAGTGGGGTGATGTGTATCCTCAGGTAAAGAGAAAGGAGTTGATCTCACGACATTAATGAGCGAATCATGATTAACAAACACAAGATCAAGAGTACGATTAAGATGGTTTGAAATAGAGTTCATCTAAAACAAAGACAGGTTAAACAATTCATCAAAAAGATAGTGATCAATTGTCGGAATTAAGTAATTAGCATTATAAGTTGATAACCAAGAAGTGTTCGAAATATTAAAATCACCCAACACAAGAAGACAATCTCTATCATTTACATGTTCGTTAACTTCTTTAATACAATTTATGTGGTGATCATAAACTTGTACATCAGAAGAGGGAGGGATATAAGAACATGTTATGTATAATGAGCACGATGGGAGAGTTAATTTAACCGCTATAATCTCCACATCATGAAGGGACGAAAAGGTAAACAATTCAGAGTGGATAATGGATTTAACCGCAATTAACACCCCACCACCTCTGCGCGACGAACGGTCAAGTCTATAAATAGTGAAATTACTTGAAAGAATTTCACTATTATGAATATTATTACTTAGCCATGTTTCAGTGAAAGCGATAATATCATAATGTACACTGAAACTATGCAAAAAAAGACTTTAAGTTTTGAGTTGAAGCCACGTACATTTTGATAAATCAGGGACAGTTGAGAAGAGGTTTGTAAGTAGTTTAGTTTTTTGGTACAACATTTGATGAAGATTGCACCGAAGGTAAATTCACTGAAATAGGCATCGATCTGTTACGATTTTTGGGTTTAAATTCATGAACAACTACATGAGGTGGCCAGAAATTAGGATCACAAAGGGTTTTAAAGTGTTCTACAGGCACATTGATTTTGAACGAAGCAATTTCACGCGGTGTCGCGAAACTAAACTTCGATATAAAAACATTTGTCGAAATCTTATTTTTGATAAAAGCCGATACTGCCTCAATGGTAGTGTCAGATGAAAGCCTAGATAAGAAAACTTGCTTTCGAGGAGAGACAACAGATAAGGTAATGCTAGGGGAGGCTGACTTATTGTCACTCTTTGTTTGAACAACAGTAAGAGAAGTATCCAATAGTTGAACAGGAACTAGAATTTCAATAGTAGCATCAACTTGGGGAACAATAGAGTCGGGACCAGGTAATGAAGAGTCCAGTGAATTAGGGGCCGAAGTCAAAACAGAAGCACAAGGTGAGGGTGGAGCAAGCGAATTAGGTGACGATGTAAGCACAGAAGGAGGTACCAACAACGAAGGAGCCTCAGATTGAGAAGGGTGACACTCGAAATTATACCGAGTTAGAATTTCTTCAGCAGCAGCCATATCACTGGCTAACTGCTTAGAAATCTTCTTCAGTTTTAGGAATTGAGCCTTTACAGCACTATACATTTTAGAAAAATTTATTTGTTTTTCTAAACACATTGGGCAAGACCAGCGGACGCCCCCACTACCAATTTTTTATGTGGACATAATCTTGTCGTAATCACGACCAGTGAGACCTGCACATTTAGTGTGCATCAAATTATCACACAACCAACAATGTACAAATTGCACTTGTGCAGAGTCCACTGTCTGCCTGAACGAACAAGATTTTTTGCAGCAACTCATATTGGCAACAGGGAATAAAAAAAAAAATTACAGAGATGAAGCAGAAACAAAGAATAAAAACAAAGAATAAAAATGTGTTGAGCAAGCGAATCACAACAACAAACCGCCTTAATAAGAGCAAATACGAACAACAAAAAACAGACCGTTACAGAGCGTAACGAAAGGAACGCAGAGAGAATAATTGCACAGCACAACGATTGAATTTGTGAGAGCAAGTGTGCCAACACACACACTAACCAACGTGTAAAAAGTGAAAAGAGGAGAGCGCCAAAAAATAGGAACACTAGACAATTGCAAATAAATGCAAATATCAAACCGACGCTGCACCAAAACACACCGAATAAAAAGTCAGTTTTAGAAAGCACAGCAAACACGGATCAAACCTTGCACAGGAATATATAGCCAAAAGCAAAGATTAACCGACCGCAGTTATGTAAAAATTTAATAAGAACAATTAATTGTAAAAAAGAGGCAAATATGCAGAGCAGAAAACGAACACGTCTGTACACTCTCACTGAGAACTCTCTCTGAAAAGAGCTAGAGCTGCTAGAGAAGCGTAGAACTGCAATTACTATGATCGCGGTCGATGAGGTAACAAATCCTATCGTACAGCTTATTGAGTCAACTTCGTCATTCTCTAAGCTAATCCGCATCGTTGCATATATGTTCCGCAACACAGAGGATATGGAAATGGAGCGGAGCATGGAGTTTGTCTTCATCCCCCCTCGAGCACCGCATTTTGGCGGCCTTTGGGAAGCGGCGGTGAAATCCGCCAAGGGTTTGCTGCTGAAGGCGATGGGCAGCGCACTATTACGGCAGGACGAGGTGGCCATCATGCTGGTCGAGGTCGAGGCCGTACTCGACTCGCGGCCAATGATCGCTCCCAGCAGCAGCCCCAACGACGGCGAAGTGATCACGCCAGGGCACTCCCTGATAAGGGCAACGCTCGCCCCGCTGCCACTTAACTAATATTCCCCATGTTATTGAAGCCAATGGCCTTTCAACGCGGCCGATATTAAGGCATTTGGATATATGCCCTCTGAATTGTTATGGAAATTGTATAGGTTAAGAAATTGAAGTTAAACCACTGTACAAGTAGTCGTTGTTGTACGCGCTAGCACGGGAGTGTCGATCTCCAAATGATCGCTCTCCCGCTGCTCTCGCTTAGATGCGCATAGGCGCGCTCTTCTAATGTGCAAGCTGCGCTTGCGTTGATGTTAAATTTAATAAAGTAGTACAAATTGAAACACCGGTGCCAGACTCCTTTTGGAAGGACAGCTTCTTTTTCTTTTTCATTGTATATTGTGGTCACTGGCTGGAGTAGCGATAATCTTAAATTTTGTAATATTTTATTGCCCATATTTTTAAAAGATTCTATTGAAATTGATTCAAAGATCTTTTCGCTCGGTGCCATTCTTAGTTTGCTGATTTTAGATACCCCGGCTTGCCGTTCAAGCCTTTGCAAAAACTGACCTAAGTCGAGGATTCCATTGGAGTATAAATCGCTAACTGGAATTCTTGCTATAACTTGTTTCCCATGTTTCAATAAACATGGAGAATCTGTTAATCGCAAGGTCACTACTTTTCGTACCTCGTCATTTGTAATGACTTCGTATACGTTGGGTTTAGAAGCTTGTTTAAGACTTTGCCTTGGCAACGGTCTTTCTTTATTATCTGCGCAGATATTGTTTTGTCTACTTTGTTGCCTGGTAGTGACTTTCAGAAATTTTCTGTTCATATCAATTGATTCGGATATTTTTATCCTAGATAAGGCGTCAGCCACGAAATTGTCTTTTCCTCTCAGATACTCTACTGTGAAATCGTATTCTTCTAGCTCGAGTCGCATGCGTGTTAATTTTGAGCTTGGGTTTACCATAGAAAATAGATATGTTAAAGGCCTGTGATCCGTTCTAACTGTGAAGTGTTTCTCATAAATATATGGTCCAAAATGTGTTATTGCCCAATGTATTGCTGCTAGTTCTTGTTCTGTAGTACTTTTATTGCTTTCACCTTTAGTGAATGTTCTTGATGCATATGCAACTGGGAGCAGGTGTCCATTATAATTTTGAGTTAAAACTGCACCACATGCTGGTTTGCTTGCATCTGTGATTATGCGAAATTCTTTGCTAAAATCAGGGTACTGTAGTAGATTTGGTAGAACAAGTTTATTTTTCAGATATTGGAATGCTTTTTCATACTCCGTTGTCCATTCAAGTGGGATATTCTTTTTACATAATCTTGTTATGTGCCGTGAATGTACGGCGAAGTTTTGTATAAAACGTCTATAATAATTGCAAAATGCAATGAATCTTCTAGCGCTATCTGCGTCCGTAGGGACAGGATAATTATTAATGACGTCAAATTTGTTGTCATCTGGTAAGATTCCTTTATCTGTGCATCTATGACCTAAGAATGTCACCTCGTGCATGAAAAATTAGCATTTTTCTGGATGTAGTTTCAGATTATGTTTTCTGCAAATATTGAAAACATCTGTTAAGTTTTTAATTATATGTTGTTCAGAACAACCAATGACGATTAAATCACCCATGTAAAGGAAAGCTTGTGTGGCCTCTAGACCTGAGAATGCTATTGTCATCATTCTCTGAAAAGAATTAGGCGCTACTTTTAGACCAAATGGTAATCGCGTAAAGCGATACGAACCATTGTTTGTCGAAAAAGACGGTATATCTCTTGAGTTTTCCTCAATTTCAATTTAATGGAAGCCTGACATTAAATCGAGGCATGAAAAATATTTTGCTCGACTCAATTGATCGAAAATATCGTCAATTCTGGGGAGTGGAAATTTATCGGACAACAATTTTTTATTTATTTGGCGATAGTCAATTACTAATCGCCATTTTTTTCTTCAGTGCCCGGAAGGGCTTTTTGGGAACTAATAAAAGTGGGCTAATTTTCACTCGAGGTGCCGCTTACTCTAATCGCGCTTTTACAATTCACCACGCGCTTAAAAATTGACTCTCTAAAAACGACTTAAACCCGACTTTTTTACTCCTCGATCCAGACTCCACTCGCCAGTAACTCGGCAACCACTTTTCTTCAAAACCGACTCGCCAACGACTTGGCAACGACTCTCCTTAAAAACGACTCGCCAACGACTAACTTCGTCTATCTTTCTTGCGCTCGCCCAAAGCGCTCGGCGTCGGCGACGCAACTCTCCGCTCACATCTCTCCACGCAGGGTTGCGCCGCCGTTCGCCGATAAATCAGCGCTTTGGGCGGCATTTTCAAATATGAATTCAAATCTTAAAAATATATCAAACTAATTTTTACTTAATCCCTAACTACTACGGCTAAATCTTACCAACTACAAAACTAACCCTAATTAAACCTACTTAATTTACTAGCTTAACTCTAAATCTTAATGGCTACAAAATAAACTAAATATTTCATCAAACTAAATATTCAAATAAACTAAATATTTCAAATTTGTAAATAAACATTTCTTCCATTTCATTAATTCAAATTCGCAAATAAACATTAAACATTTTCTTCATATCAAAACCTCGTGAGGCGGTAATTAGGGAGCCGCCTCACACCCCCCCCCCCCCCCCCCCTTACTTAATTAAGGAGACGACCACGGCTCCTGTGGCCGCCACCGTGACATTATAGACTCCGGCGTCCGACGTCACCTTGAACCGTGTGCGGCGATGTCGGCGACTGCAAAACTCCGCTTCTCTCCTCACCAGCTCCACTATTTCTTCGGCCAGAACCGCTTGCTGGTCGTCTCCGTCGGTCTGCCCTGCCGTTGCTCGACGCTCCATCGGCGTTCGGGGATCTGGCACCTCGATCCCGGCGGCCTGCACTAGACCGTCGACTCGTGCGCTCCGGACGATAGACCGGCTGGGCCAATCCACACCTGTTCTCGACGGCCCCCGGAACATAGCGAAACGCGACCCGCGCGGAGTCGCGGTGTCGGTTATCGCCTCGATCGACTTCCAATCGGCGCCGTGGAGTCGGCATCGGCTCCACATCTTCTCGCCGTTCGCTCCTCCTCGTCCAAAACTCCTGCGGCTCTCCGACTTCCGCTCGCGACGCCACCCTCGAGGCAGGATTTGAGGCGGAGGGACAGCGCTCCCTGCCGCCTCCTACCTCGCGTGGCGGGAGCTGGTCGGGGACCTCTTCTGCGGCATTCTCCTCTTCGCTCTCTCCTGCAGCCCACGGCATCGGGCTGGCCCAACATTCCAACTCCTCGTCCGACGAGACACTATGGCTCTCCGGCTGGGATGGAGTCGGCGAACCGGGAGTGGACATCGGTTCTTCCACGTGCGGTGGAGTCCGCTGCACTCCAGGCGCCGTTATGTACATTGTGGTGAAGCTTCCCTTCAATACCATAATCGTGTCCTCCAAAGCCACCAAAATGTCAACCGTGGAGTGGTGGACAGAAGGGACAGGACGGTGTGTGGCTGACTCTCCCACGACGACCCATGAGGAAATGCCTCCTCCCGCTCCTCGTCGCTGCTGATGGTGATCACGTCGTCTTCCATTTTGCTCATCTGTGTGAATTAGAACATTAATATTCGCTCTCTCTCGGATCTCTTCTTGACCAAAACGGTTAATGCGTTAGTGTGAGGTTAGTGAGGTTTTTCAAAGAGGTGGTAGAGGGGATAGCGGGGTTTCATGCGATCGAGTCTCTTTCATTCGAGTGACGTGCCAACGCTCGATCTGGGCCGATCGAATCTTCCCTCCTCTCCTGTTTCCTCTCTTAGCATCGTCTCGCCGGTCTCCTCCTCCTCAGTGTAGAAAGGCTTAAGCTGGGAAAGGTTGGCCACCCTCTTCCTTCGTTCGCCCGCTCGAGCGAGTCGCACCACGTTGGGGGAGATAAAGTGGACGACCCTGTAGGGGCCCTCGAACTTGGGCGCCAATTTCGCCGCGAAGTCCTCCGCTGCGCTGGACAGCTGGTGCTGCCGCAGCAGAACCATCGACCCTAGCGCGGGTCTCCACTCTCGTCGGCGCAGATTGTAATACCTGCCTTGGTCCTTTGACGCCTTTTGCAAATTATTACCGGCTACTTCGAAGATTTCTTTCATCATCTCTTTCCTTGCTTCTAAGTCGACTTCCCTTGTTGCCGACCCGGGAGTGACCTCGTCGTAAAGTGTAGACGGGAGGCGAGGCTCCCTACCCATCATCAGGAACGCAGGCGTGAATCCAGTAGAATCCGCGACACTAGAGTTGATCGCTAACGATATCTCTGGTAGTAGCACATCCCACGAACTCTGATGTCCCTCGATGTACTGGGCGATCATCGTTTTTACGGTGCGATTGGTCCTCTCAGTCGGGTTTTCTTGCGGGGAGTACGGGGCAGTGAACTGTAGCCGTACCCCCAGAGACTCCATGTATGACCGAAATCCCTTACTTGCAAACTGCGCGCCGTTGTCACAGACGAACATCTTGGGGACTCCGAATCGAGCCAAAATGCGCTCCCTAAAAGCAGCTTGCAGCAACGCCGTGGTTGCCCTCTTCAACGGCACCAGTTCCACCCATTTGGCGAACGCATCATGGAACACAAGCAACATGGTGTTCCCGCGCTTCGATCGAGGCATGGGGCCTACGAAGTCCGCGCACAGAATCGACATGGGCTCCGCTAGTTGCCTGGTTAGCATCTGACCCGCCGGTTTGCGCTGCTCGCTCTTAAACTTTTGGCACTCCTCGCATCGCTTCACATATAGAGCCGCTTCCCGGAACATCCCCGGCCAGTAGTATCTTTGCGCCAACCTCATAACCGTCTTCCTCACGCCTTGATGCCCCGCTGTGGGAGCGTCATGACATTCTTGCAGCACTCTTCTCCGCTGGTGAATTGGGACGCACAATTTCCAGGGAATGTAGTCTTCGTCGTCCACCCGGTGGCCAAGATTACGGTACTGCTGCCCGTTCTCCACAACGTAATCTTTGAACTTCTCTGGATCCTCCTTGATCCTCCCACGCATCCTCGCTATCCATTTGCAAGGGGGATTGGCCTCCATCATTCGCTGGCAGCTTTCCACAGGTTGTCGAGAGAGTGCGTCGGCCACAACATTCAGCTTCCCTCGTCGATAGCGGACGTCGAATTGAAACTGCTGTAGCTCCAATGCCCACCTCGCGATCCTCCCCGTGGGACTCTCTATCGAATTAAGCCATTTCAATGCCAAGTGATCTGTAACTACCTCAAATCGATAGCCTTCGAGGTAGCAACGCATCTTCCTGATAGCCCAGACAATTGCTAGGCACTCCTTTTCTGTAGCTGAATAATTGAGCTCCGCTTTCAACATCTTCCGACTAGCGTACGCAATCACCTTTTCCTCGCCTTCGACCTCTTGTGTGAGCACTGCGCCCCAGCCGTATTCGCTGGCATCCGTCTGTAGTATGAACCTCGCCGAAAAATCGGGACACGCCAACACTGGCGCGGTTGTAAGACTCTCTGTCAATTGCTTCAGTGACTCCTCTTGCTCGTCGTTCCATTCCCATTTGTGGCCTTTCTTAAGGAGTCTCGTCATTGGTTCCACCATCGATGCAAAGTTCGGCACGAATCGCCTGTACCACGACGCCATTCCCAAACACTGCCGCAATTCCTTGAGAGTCGATGGTGTCGGGAAGCGGCGGATCGCCTCGACCTTTGCGGGATCTGTGCGTATCCCCTCTCCGCTGATGACATGCCCGAGATAGACCAACCTTTTCCTGAAGAAGCTGCATTTCTTCCGGTTTACTCGAAGGTTGGCTTTCCTCAATCGGCGGAAAACTTCCCTCAAGTTCTCTACATGCTGCGCATTCGTGGCGCCGATCACCACGATGTCGTCTAAGTATGCAAAAGCATGCGGCTCCATGTCCGGTCCTATCACCGTGTCCAACGCCCTCTGGAACGTAGCGCCTGCTGAATGCAAGCCAAATGGCATTACTCGCCATTGAAATAATCCTCTCCCCGGGACCGTGAACGCCGTGCATTCTCTACTATCTATTGCCAATATCCACTCTTCAAATCCAGGGTGGATATGTATCGTGCGTGTCGCAGCCGCTCGAGAATGTGATTGATACGTGGAACTGGGTAGGCGTCTGGGATTGAGTGTGCATTCAGCTGCCTGTAGTCCACACACATACGCCAATCTCCGGTCTTCTTCTTTACCAGAACGATAGGGGCACTATGCGGACTCCGCGACGGCTCGATGGCTCCAACTCTAATCAATTCGTCTACCTGTTCGTCAATTACTTTCCTCATAGCCGGATTCTTGGGATAATATCTTTGCTTAAGAGGCTTATTATCCCGCATCCTTATGCTATGCTCGGCGATGTTTGACACTCCCTCCAGTCCCTCGAAAAGCGCCAGCTCTGCTTCTAAGAACTCCTTCAGCTCGTCTTCCAGGTCTTCCGGTCACCCTGTGTCGTCGGGGGAAGACTCTGCATTCTCCTCATCCTCTTCTAGGTCCGTCGGGCTCTGCGGTGACTGACTACTCCGAATTTCGTCTACATCCTCCGCCTCCAACCCCACCAACCTAACTTCTGGGGGATGCTCCTCTGGCTCGTCCTCCAGATCCTTTGTCCTCGCCAGCTGAGGACACCTCCCGAGTTCTCTTTTCGGGATCGTGCGACATTTCTTGATTGGCTGATCAGGTGGTCCGTCGCCCTGCGACGTGCCCTGCCCATCGATCGGCAATCCTCCGTCCGCCGACGCCGCGCCCCCTCTCTGCGTCGGGGACCAACGCGGTGTCTCGGGGCCTCTCTCCCGTTCCTCCTCGCGAATCCTTGATCGAGCAAGCGATTGTGGCCCTCCAGGCCGATCGCTCTCTTTCGATTCATGTGGCCAGCTTCTCAGGGACGTCTCTTCGTTCGGCTTCTCCTTCATTCTCATGGTGAGCGCTGCATTACCACAACACATTGTGGTGTCCATAGCGCACAAGAAGTCCATCCCCAGGATAAGGTGGTCCAGCATCGCCGGCATGACGAGCAATGTCATCCTTGCAGCCTTTCCCGCGAGACTCACCTCCACACTTATCCTCTTCGTTATCTCCAGCGTGGATCCATCAGCCAATCTAATCCGTGACTGCATCTCCTGGATCTCGCCTCGGATCGCCTGCCTGCGCACACAGTCTTCGCTTATGCAACTGCGTGTGGCTCCAGTGTCGATTGTGGCCGTCATCGCTCGACCCCCAATCACCACCGCCGCGACGATCCTTCCCTCTTCCACCGAAAGTGGATTCTTCGCCTCATCTTTGCTGTCTAAGCGGCGCCGCCCCGCTCCAGCGGGGGGCGCCCCATTCCGTTTCCCGCGCCGTCGCGCTCGCAGCATTCCCTCGTGCTTTTCCCCTTCCTCCCGCATCGCTGGCAGGACGGTGCTTGCCCGCTTTGACATTCGCGCGCGAAATGACCTACTTGCCCACACCGATAGCAAGTTCGTCGTGTCGCCGTTCCAGACTCGCCCTCCTGCACCATCATACGATGAACAGCCTCTCGGGATGCCGCCGTGGACGCCATCGCTGCTCCTGCTGCTTGGCCTCTGACTTGGGATCCCGGCGCCTGTGTGCGGAAAGGGTTGTTTGGTCGACTTTTCGCCGGCCTCGACCATGCTGTCTTCGTTTTATCTGCCACAGCCTCTCTGCCTTGTTCCCTCCTCTGCCCTTGGACATTTTCATACTCGGCCGCCATCTGCGTGAGTTGCGTCAGCGTGGCAAAGTCATGACGCCTCACGTACAACCGATAGTCCGGGGCAGCGTTCTCATATGCTCGATATAATTCCTGTGCCACGCTGTATCGTGCCTGCCGCATCAACAACCTAAGCTCGATTAGGTAGTCCTTGAAATTTTCTCCTTCTCTCTGATGACGCGACCTTATTTGATCCTCCAGGCGTTCGAAGTACTGCGGGGGGAGGAAGAAATCCAAGAATTCCCTCCTGAAATCGACCCACGACGAATCCCTCAAACCGCTGGTCAGGAACCACTTCGCCGCCTTATCCGCGAATACCTCGCTCATCGCTCGTGGCATTTGATCCAATCCAATGCCGTACGTGATCGCTCTCTCTTCCACGATTTCCACGAAGCCCAACGGGTCCGTTCGGCCATCGTACCGCATGCCCCATTTACGAACTTGTTCGGCAACTCCCCAGGGCGGGGACCTCTCTAATGGGATCGCGGGCGTGGGAACTCGCCGGCCAGTCTTCGGAATCGTCGCTAACGCCTCGTCTTCTTCCTTCTGTTCTTCACGCCGTCGCGCCGCCGCACTATTCGCCATGGGCACCCTCAGTCTCAGGGACTCTGCTTGGACGGGACCTTGTTCTTGCACCTTTCGTAAATCCGGCTCCGATTTCTGATAAGCTCGGCTGCCCATGCTTGGCGCATTGCCTCCCGGAGCGGACTCGGACACCTTCGTGAAACGCCTCTCAATGTCGGCCAGTCTCGCTTTGGCCTCTGCCGAATAGTTGCTGCTCTGTATGAACGAAGAGAGCCTTTTCCTTAGATCCTCTACTCGGCCTTCAGCATCCAGGCCGAACTCTCGCGCTATCATCATGATCAACTCTTCCTTGCACCTCTGGTAGATCCAGCCGACGCTCAATCCTGGGTTGTGATATTCGGCGTCCTCCATCTCGACTCTATTTATTTATATTTATTTATATATATATATATATATATATATATATATATATATATATATTTTTTTCTTTTTTTTATCTTTTTTTTTTTTTTTTTTTTTTTTAGCTCTTATTTCTCTATTGTTATTCTATTTATTTGTTTCTGTCTCTCTCTCTTTTTTTTTTCTTTTTTTTTTTCTTTTTTTTTTTTTCTCAAATTCTCTTATATATATATACAATTTTGTTAACTTTTACCATCTTAATCTATCTTGTTTTACTTCTTCTTTTTTCTTTATTTCCCTTAATCTGTTTTGTTTTATTTTTCTTTTCTTTATTTCTCTTCTTAATCTATTTTATTTTATTTTGTTTTCTTTACTTTTATTTTATTTTATTTTACTTTACTCTACTTTATTACTTTATTTTTTTTCTTTTTCTTTGTGACTTATCTTATACAATTTTGCTTACATTTACTATCTTATTCCATTTCATTCCATTTATTTCGTTTCCTCTTGCCTTCTTAATCTAATCTTTGCTCACTTATTCTAACTTTATTTTATTTTCTTTGTTTCCTCTTAACCTGTTTCGTTATTCTCTCTCGTTTCTCTTTATTTCTTCATACTCTATTCACCTTTCGATTATTTTCATTATTCCCTCTTAACTTATCTCATTCCTTTTAATTAATTTCTCTTCGTTTACCCTTAACCCATTTCGTTCCTTTTCGCTCTCTTTATACGCTTTTAATTTATTTTCCGTTCTCTCTTAACCTGATTCATCCCTTTTCGCTTCTCTTTATACGCTTTAATTGTACTTCGGTTCACTCCTGTTTCATTTCACCTTCATCTCACTTTCACTTTTCTTGACCAATCTCTTTTGACGCTTTTATTCAGTTTCCTTCGTTACTCTACTCCGTCTTCGCTATCGGATCTTATCTCCTTTTGTTTTCTCCTCGTTTTATCCCTCTTCTCACTTCTTGTATTCCTCTCACCTCGCTCTGCTTTATTCCAATTCGCTCCGCCCTTTCATTTTTATTTTTACTTCATTTTATTTTGATTTATTTTATTTTGATTTATTTTATTTTGATTTATTTTATTTTGATTTATTTTATTTTGATTTATTTTATTTTGATTTATTTTATTTTGATTTATTTTATTTTGATTTATTTTATTTTGATTTAGTTTATTTTGATTTATTTTATTTTGATTTATTTTATTTTGATTTATTTTATTTTGATTTATTTTATTTTGATTTATTTTATTTTGATTTATTTTATTTTGATTTATTTTGTTTTGATTTATTTTATTTTGATTTATTTTGTTTTGATTTATTTTATTTTTATTTATTTTATTTTGATTTATTTTGTTTTGATTTATTTTATTTTGATTTATTTTATTTTGATTTATTTTATTTTATTTTATTTTATTTTATTTTATTTTTATTGGGTCGGATATGCCCTAGGTAGGGTATCGCGAAATCATGCAAGGGGCACATGGACTATAATAGCCGAGCTGCTCAACGGGTCTCATGCCGCCAAAACCGGACAAATCTTAGCGAGACACATATTCGTACCAACACGTCGGATATACCCTATGCAGAGTGCAGCGCAACCATGCAACAAGTAGCCAAAATTTACCCTCACTCTCTTTCTCTCGCTCGCCTGTGCGCTCTCATATGCTTATATGCACATAGCGAATAATGGGAGAAACAAAACGCGTATAAATGTATGCGCGCTCTAACCTGCATACATGTATATATGCTTGCATATGATCACCGACATGCATACAAACAGACATACATATATTCAAATGCGTATACTCATACATATATTAGCGAAAAAGGCATGCACAAAATTAATGCGCCAAAACTCGAATTAGACGCGCAATTTGTCTTTTGCCGTTACCGATATACCCTACTTTTCTTCTCTCACTCGCAAGGTATACTCGACTTGCCATTTAGAGAAGATATTCAAACGTCAAAATAGGCCACTACTGGAACATATAACAATATTCTCGTTTCTTCACTTGTATGTACATACCCTATATATTCCTTTACACACGTACGCTTACATGCACCACATATATGTATTCATTCCAATATACACCCCCATATATGCGCACATTTAAGCACCAACGTTCACTCATGCAATTATACATATATATCTATATATCTGATTACCACCAAAACCAAACATTGAAGCAATGAGGAAATACAAGCAACCAAACGGATATACCGCACAGCGACCGCGCTGTCCAGGGTATAAAGATTCAAAAGCGACGAGAAAAGAAAACCAACGGTAAAACAATTATGGCGCCGAAAAGTACAGCGCGCGCCAAAATCGCTAAACGCATATGCACATATATATATATATACACTTACAAATTTTCTACTTTTCTCGATCAAAATTTTAAGGTTTTATATATCAAAATATAGCACTTTTATATATTTATTATAATTTCCGCCGTTTCCCCTCGGCCACTTGTAAGGTAGTCAATTTATATACGCCCATATGAAAATGCGCACGTATAAATGTACATACATATATACGTACGCGTTCACTATTTTCACGCAAACTATTCTCTTCTTTTCGCTAATCCGCTAATCCGCTATTCTGCCGATACATACTTACACGCCGGCCGTTACAACGGTGCCGGCTAACCCACGCTATAATTTCGGCGCGCTTTCGGTACAGCACGCGCCAAAAAATTAGAATTTGCGAACTCTAGAATGTTCGCGATTTCTCGACTAGGCTTATATAGTATGTTATAATTTCGCAATTTTCGCTCGCTAATTGCCGACCATAAGATGCACCGCGCACCGCCCTGGGTCCCTGCTCGGGCGCCACTTGTAAGGTAGTAAATTTTCACAGCTGGGGTAGACACAGTCTACCCAGGGTGTTCTCACAAGAAATTTATTTAATTTTGAAATAGTGAGACACCAGGGGAGGGGGGATATCTAACGTTATTGGCCGGGAAATGGGAGAGGGGGGGGGGGGGGGAAAATCTAATACGGGGACCGCCACTCACGTGTACCACCTCCTTTTTCTTTCCTCGTCTCTGGGTCTTCTCTTTCCCTCGCTGCCGTCGAACTTTACTCTGGCCGCCGTTTAAATTAATAAAAATTGTCAATTCGCCTTTTCTTTCAGTTTCTTTAATTTTCACTCGAGGTGCCGCTTACTCTAATCGCGCTTTTACAATTCACCACGCGCTTAAAAATTGACTCTCTAAAAACGACTTAAACCCGACTTTTTTACTCCTCGATCCAGACTCCACTCGCCAGTAACTCGGCAACCACTTTTCTTCAAAACCGACTCGCCAGCGACTTGGCAACGACTCTCCTTAAAAACGACTCGCCAACGACTAACTTCGTCTATCTTTCTTGCGCTCGCCCAAAGCGCTCGGCGTCGGCGACGCAACTCTCCGCTCACAACTCTCCACGCAGGGTTGCGCCGCCGATCGCCGATAAATCAGCGCTTTGGGCGGCATTTTCAAATATGAATTCAAATCTTAAAAATATATCAAACTAATTTTTACTTAATCCCTAACTACTACGGCTAAATCTTACCAACTACAAAACTAACCCTAATTAAACCTACTTAATTTGTTAGCTTAACTCTAAATCTTAATGGCTACAAAATAAACTAAATATTTCATCAAACTAAATATTCAAATAAACTAAATATTTCAAATTTGTAAATAAACATTTCTTCCATTCTGATGCTGACTGAACATTTCATTAATTCAAATTCGCAAATAAACATTAAACATTTTCTTCATATCAAAACCTCGTGAGGCGGTAATTAGGGAGCCGCCTCACAATTGTGATTGGTTCGGTTTCAAGTCCGAAAACATCACTATATTGGGTGCATATTTTCTCAAGTTTTTCTATAAATAAAGGTGGAAAATTCTTCGTTAATTTGTTAAGTACGGACTCTGTTCTATTATCTTTGGAATTTTGAACTACACTGTAGTTCGAAAGTGATTCAAATTTCATCAAACTAAATATTCAAATAAACTAAATATTTCAAATTTGTAAATAAACATTTCTTCCATTCTGATGCTGACTGAACATTTCATTAATTCAAATTCGCAAATAAACATTAAACATTTTCTTCATATCAAAACCTCGTGAGGCGGTAATTAGGGAGCCGCCTCACAATTGTGATTGGTTCGGTTTCAAGTCCGAAAACATCACTATATTGGGTGCATATTTTCTCAAGTTTTTCTTTAAATAAAGGTGGAAAATTCTTCGTTAATTTGTTAAGTACGGACTCTGTTCTATTATCTTTGGAATTTTGAACTACACTGTAGTTCGAAAGTGATTCAAATTTCAAATTATTTATGTTTACTATTTGGTATATACTGGTTGTATTCAAGATTCGGTTTAATTTCCTGATTGCGAAATAACATATTTTCTTCGGCTGAAGATAATTAATGAAGTCTAGTCCTATTATTCCATCGCATGGGATTGCAAAGTCTGATCGAAGTATGTGAAATTTGTATGGAATAATAAATTTGCCTGTTTGTAGTTCAATTAAGGCTAGTCCCTTGGAATTTATTATTCTTTCACTTATGCCTCGAATGTCTATGATTTTAACAATTGAGATCTGCACCTGTGTCAATCAAAAATGATAATTTTTTATCTGTTGCAACATTTTTAAATGACACGAAGTTATTGAGACTTAAATTGACGGTAAAATTTTTTTTTAGTTAATTTTGAGTATCTGGAGGCGTTTGGGAGTTTCCTGATGCTTCCTTGACAATTCTTGCGTTATTGTTGTGGCCTCTTGTCGAGTTGCCACGGCCTCTTGAGTTGCCTCTATATCGGCCCTGTCATCTACTATATGTGTTGTTAGGTTGGTAACCATTATTGTGGTTATTACCTCGACTGTGGTAATTCCCACGGTTACCCCTATTGTTTTGTCTCTGGTAATACAGGACAGCATTTGACTGCCCTGTTGCCTCAGTACAACTCTCGACAAATTTGCATACGGCTTCTGCATGATAAGTTTTACCTTATCTATAGAGCAGTTTTGGGTCATGGCTTTTACAGCTAGGGTTGTACTATATTTGTTTGCTAGTTCACATGCTAAGCCATCGCTTATATACGCACCCTCGAGAGCCTTTGCCAAAGTTGCCACCTCTTGAGTGTACAAGGATTTTTGCAGATATTACCTCTACAGATTCTCCTTTAACTGACTTTGAAAAGCTAACAATAATGGCGGGAATTGTCTGCTCATTACTTATCAAATTACGTGCGTGACCCTTCAGTTTTGTTTTTATTAGGTTTATGGCAACTGCTTCGTGGCTGCCCTTTAGGGAATCTATAAGTTCCAAAGTATCCACGAAACTACGTAGATTTTCAGCTTTTCCATCTGGCATGAGCGATGAAGCTAATTTTAAGAAATCTACGACAGTTTGGGCCATTGTGTCTTGTTTGTGCCTTTCCGAGATGTATAAAAGGTTTTCCCTCAGCCTTTTAAGTACATCAGTCACTTGAGTGTGGTGCAGTTGCGTAAGTCTTGGTATGTTATCACAAACTATCTGACGAATGTTGTTATAGATTTCAACCAAATTTTGCACATGTTTTATTTTTGTTTGAATTGTTATCGAGGCGCTCTTATTGAGGCACTTAAACGATTTGTCAAACTCTACACGTTGTTGTTTGATGTTGGTCACCAATTCTGACCATTCCATCAATTATAGTTCGTATTTTTTTTTTTATTTATGACTGCATCTTATCGATGTAATCGTACAAGTAGTATCGTAGCTGAACCAATTATTGGATGTTCCTCAACTATGGTTTTAACCATTACATAAGGTAATGTGCTAAGTGCTTTGCCCTTTTCTATTTGCGTTAGGCCAAATAGCGGGCTTGCGATACTTTCAAATGTATCTATATATTCATTTTCGAAATCAGATACTGTAATGAATTCGAAATGCCGTTGTAATATTCTCAACGAGTTTATTCTAAAATTCGGGTCTTTGTTATAAATATCATATATTTTTCCAATCATTTTAGAACATTTCGAATTACGAACTATTTTATTTGGCGAATTCTACAATATGTCAGATAATATTCGTATTTTAAACTTTATCTAGATTGTTTGCACGACTCAGATACCGTTTCTTTAGTGTACGCTTGTACAATAGATACGCTTTCATTAACAGTTAAGGCCACCAACAGAGCTATTATGTAACTAGGATGCCACACCACTCGACAACGCTTCTCATGCCACATTACATAAATATATTTATTTCTAATATAATATTAAGGTGCGTGCTCTTTGTAGCACTGTCGGTTCTATCCTCTGTAGGTTCCTGGTGTGCGCCCTAAGTAGCGCTGTCGGTTTCAGGGCCCAGCTTGGCGCGCTGGGCGTGGCCGGTGCTGGTCTTCGCACAGGCTTCCTTTTATGTGAACGTGCTTCTATGTCCGCTGTTAATGCGGCTCATTGTTGTTGTTATACTCATTCACGAAGTGAATTAGTATATTGGTTTTGTGCAATGTCCGTCTTGCTGTCCGTCCGTCCGTCCGTCTGTCCGTATGAACGCAGTTCATTTCGCCGCTATTGAAGCTAGAGTCTTGAAATTTAGAACACATACTCGTGTATAACTCCGATTTATAAAGTGTTAAAATTTTCCTGATCCGCCCACTAGGGGCGTGGCAAATCGGAAAATGAATTTTCCGATATACTAGAAACCATGTTAGTTGAAGAGCTAGAAAGCTGAAATTTGGTATGTAGGTCCGCGTCGACCACCCAAGTCCATTAAGCTATGGCGGATATATCTACGCCCATTGGGGGCGTGGCAAATCGGATAAAACTGTATCTCCGGAAGTCATAAAGCTAGAAAGTTGAAATTTTGCACGTGAGCTAATGGTATGATTCTATAATGACTGATGAAAAAATTTTATGTTTACGTCCGTGATTTTTCAAATTTTGCTATATTTTAGGCAATATTGATGCTAGAGACCTGAAATTTGGTATATATACGCGGGGTGACATCCCAAGTCCAACGAGCTATGGTGGAGATATGTCCGCCCAAAGCTCGTATGTTTAAGAGCTAGATGCTTCGAATTTGGATAGTTGAGTTACTAGTAACATCCTCTATTGATGTTTCAAAAATAATAGTTACGCCTCTTTGGGGCGTGGCATATCGAAAAATACCCTGTAATTTTCACATTTTTGGAGCGTAAGCATTCAAATTTGGCATGTACGTTACTATTAGCTCGTTCTAAGAACTGACCAAAAATGAGGCGTCTACGGCCACTAGGGGCGTGGCAATCGGCATTTGTAGTATCAAATTGCGATATTTATATGCGTGAGCCAATTAATTATAATGGGATCAACGTTTGGGCTGTGAATGAGTATTCTGCAATCGGTATCGCCCGACTGCAACGTTCTTACTTGTTTTTTATTCGGTGTTGTTGCTGTTGCTGCAGTTTCTGTTGCTTTTATTGTCGGTGTTGCTGCTGCTGTTGCTGCTGTTGTTGCTGTTGTTGCTATTGTTGTTGTTGCAGTTTCTATTGCTTTTATTGTCGCTGTTGCTGCTGCTGTTGCTGCTGTTTTTGTTGCAGTTTCTGTTGCTTTTATTGTCGCTGTTGCTGCTAAACGGCGATTGTTTCATTTTAGTTGTTGTGGCTATGCTTCGTCTATGCTTTTGCCCTGCGTTGAATCAGCATTGGCGGGGCCCTCTTGTCCACCAAGAACAGCCAAAAGTTATGCAGTCACGTAACACTTATAATTTTTTAACTCAAAATATTAATAAATAGTCACGAGAGTGACAACTGTCACGGTCGCCATGTAATCAGTTTGCTTTACATAAAGAATTCTGTCGCTTATAGCAGCGGCAGAATGGGAGTATATAGCATGCTGTATGTGTGTGTATATATGTTTGTATGCATATGCAGAAGGCATATACAATAAGCGTTGAGGCTGCGGCGTGGAGCTTCTTGCGTCAGCACTGCGCAGAGGGTGTAGTCACTGGCGTCGGTCTGCATCACGAATTTGGCCGAGAAGTCAGCAGAAGCTTCGTCATCGGTTGCACCAGTGACGCGAAGCTTGGTACGAAGCGTCGATACCACGACGCCATTCCTAGGCATTGCCGCAACTCCTTGAGATTCGAAGGTGATGGGAGGCTTCGGATCGCCTCGACCTTCGCGGGATTAGTGCAGATCCCCTCTCCGCTTATCACGTGGCCAAGGTACGCCAACTTTTCCCGAAAGAAACTGAATTTCTTTCTGTTGAGTCTTAGATTGGCCGCTCGCCGGAAAACTTCAGGTTGGCCACGTGTTGCGCCGAATGCAAGCCGAATGGCATCACTCGCCATTGTAACAGTCCACTACCTGGCACAGTGAACACCGTGCACTCCCTGCTATCTGCCGCCATCGGGATCTGCCAGAAACCGCTCTTTAGATCCAGTATGGATATGTGCAGGAACCTCAAAACAGAGACATATTGACTGAAGTTGCGGGCTTCGGACTGGACCGTGTAACGACCGGACTGCGCTTGAAAGTGCTGGTGGTCTGTGGTTTCCCGGACGGAATGGGAGATGCGGAAGCACTGCGCTTGATCAGACGGGAAGCAGGTACACTTAAATGCGCAATGAATGCAGAGTTCGATCACCGAATCAAAATTTATCAGACCAACAAAAAACGTTTTATTTGGGAAATAATAAATAAAAACACAAAAAAGGAAAAAAATAACAAAAAACAAACGGGAAGAATATTAACGAAATCCTCAAAGAGAAAGAAAAAAATTGCAAATCGAAGAATATAAAAAAAAATTAGTAAAAATTAAAAAAAATAAAAATGTATATGTATCAGAATATTAAAAATTAAAATTATTAAAATGTACGATTTTATCTGTATTTACTATCTAATTAATTATTTCTCCGCTCTGATTTAATTTAAAATTTTTTTTTTTTTTTTTTTTGTCTCTGTCCGATTTCATCGCTGCTGCGGATAGGCTCATTAAGTTCGAAGCCCGCATCGACGGTCCCGGAGATTCTAACGCCACTCATGCGGCTCAGCTCCGGGCCTTCGAGATCCGCCGAGATCGTGTCAAGGCATTATGGGATGATGCTGAGCAGCAGTACAAGGTCTGTGCCAGAGCGTTGAGCCAAGGGGCGAGCAGTGGCGAAGTTGAAGCCATGGAGGCTAAATTCGACAACTGTTATTCTGTCTACGAGCGGTGTACGACCCATCTGGGTGCACAGATCGATGCACTTTCCGCATCGAGTACACCGCCCGCTCCTATGTCCACTCCTTTCGCCTCGTCTGGAGGCTGTCGTCTACCACCCGTTGATACGGAAGTGTTCCATGGCGACTACTTGCGCTTTTTACTGCTATTTATATTCAAAATCCGCGCCTGACTCCGGTGGAAAAGTTATTCCACCTCAACTAAAAAACAGCAGGTGATGCAAATGCCTTAGTCGCCGAGTGCCCGCTCACGAACGACGGCTGTGCATCAGCTTGGGACGCCTTGTGTGACCGGTACGAGAACAAGCGACTGTTAGTGAACAGCCAGCTTAAGATCCTTCTCAATCTCCCCAAGGTCACCAAGGAATCAGCCGCGGCTGATTGCACGGCACCATTCATCGGTATGTCACGGCGATCGAGCAAGCTCAGATCTCTACGGAGAACTGGGATTGTATCCTTGTGTTCTTGTGCACTTCCAAGTTACCTGAACACACTCGATCTCTATGGGTCAGACATCCCAGCCTGGAAAGACGTAAGTCTCTTCATTAGCGAGCATGCTCGCGCGCTTGAAGCTATGGAAGGTGATAGGTCCCTCACGAAAGTCCTAGGTGCAAATCCGAAATCCACGGTCAGCACCTCTCATAAAAAGGTCCATGCCTTCGAGTCACAAGTCCACTCCAAGTCCAAAAAATGCGATTTGTAGGCTAAAGAGATCCATCCAGTTCGTCTGTGTCCTCGCTTTATCCAAATGTCTCTGGCAGCACGCGAGACCTACATAAAGCGAAAGCAACTTTGCCTGAACTGCTTTGCTCAAGGTCATCAACTGCGCGACTGCACTAGCATACACAATTGCGCCAAGTGCAAGGGGAGGCACAATACACTGCTTCACCGTGAAGGCTCCACAGCAACCAGCTCCTCGTCCGGAGCCGCGGTGACTCCAGGTACGTCCGAAGTACCTCGTAATGTGCAGTCGTATTTCACGGCCGATACTCCAGGTGTCCTGCTTGGTACGGCCGTAATTGACGTGTGTCACTTGGGGGTCTCATATCCAGCCAGGGCTCTAATCGACTCGGGGTCCGAGGCGACGTTCATTTCCGAACGATTATTCCAGCTGATGAAGCTACAATTCCGATCCGTGCAAACGCAGGTGTCCGGTCTAGACCACTCTGTGGCAGCAAAATCAACGAAGCTTTGTGACTTGCACATCGGCACTCCACTGAAACCTCGACTTCGAATTGAGGCCTCAGCCTTGGTCATCCCACGAATCTCCGGCAATCTGCCGTACCCCATTCCGCAACAGCTCTTAAGCAATCTGCCCTACATTCCATTAGCTGATCCACTCTTTTTCAAGATCGCTCAAATTGACGTTCTTTTAGGCGTGGATATCCTTCCGTCGATCTTTCAGGCGGGCTTCCGCCCTAACCTCTGCGGATCACTTATGGGCCAAGAGACAATCTTTGGCTAGATTCTTACGGGTCCAGTCACAAAGAAGCCTCAAGAGTCGATTTCCGCTTTCACGACTAGAGTTACCGTTCTCCACGATGAAAAAACGACCACCTCATCACCAAATTTTGGGAGGTGGAGAATCTCCCCAAGGTAGCCAGTGAGCCAGACTCTGCGTGTGAGGATAACTTTGTCCGAACCACACGGAGAGACAAGTCTGGCTCCTACGTCGTGACTCTACCTTTCAAAGATCCGGATCACCGTGACTTAGGTCATTCGCGATCAGAGCGATGGATGGGCAGTTTCTCAAAAATGAGAGCAGATTGTCCAAGAATCCGATACTCAAGGCCTTGGGTCATATGAGGCCAGTGTTCTCACATTGCAATCCTGCAATGAGTAACTTTTACTTGCGTCACCATGCGGTCTTTAAGCTCGACAGCACCACCACCAAAGTGCATCGTGCCCATCGTCCAATGGGAAGAGCTTGAATGATATTCTTCATCCAGGCCCGGTCTTCCTGCAAACCCTCCAATGGCGATACTATCGAGACGTGTTCGATGCCAATATCACAAAGATGTATCGCCAGATTCGTGCAAAAATATTTATGGGCTGTCCAACTAACCCTGTTGTAACGAACCTTCGGTTTATCCCGAGTCTAAGCTGGGCTAGTTTCAGCTGACTGTGGATTCGTTGCCAACAAATTTATTTGTTGAAGCCCCTGCGATAATTAATTAGTCTTGTGGTTTAGGTTTTATAGCGTAATGGTATATTTTCTTAAATAAATATGAAATGTACACGTCACTTATGTAAATGTAGTTGCTCGCTGGTTCGCTTAGCGACGCACACCTACTGAGTGCTTGTTCAACGCACTCCGGCTGGGAGAGTGTTGTGCTAAACACGCTAGCTCACCGTGAGGATTTCAGAAACGCCAGGATCTGGATCCGTAAACTCTGGCGGTTCGCCAGCTATGCAGATCTCTCCTACTATCTCGCTCACTCACAGCACAACACTAGCTTCGTTCACTCACAAGCACTTCTCTACGCACGGCTACGCGAACTCACCCAGGTGTGCAGGCCTCGCTTACGTTGCTGATATGCACCGATGTCCTGATCGGCGTCTGCTGATGATCTGCAAGGATTCCCACTGGATGTTCTTGCTGTTCCCACGATGTCCTTGCTGTTCCCACGATGTCCTTGTTGTTCCCACAATGTCCTGGGAGTCCTGATTGCCACTCGCGTTGACTTGATTTCGACACTTTCTTCACTTTCACTTTGTATAATTCCGACGGCAACACTCTCTCGTATCGTTTTTCGAAAGCCTCGTATGGAGCCGCTGGTGGCCTTTTATACCCCAGCCACAGGCCCTGCCTCGTGTGGTAACGGGGCCTGTTCGGCTCTGGAGCGGGGCCTCTCTGCCGTTATTGTCCATAAAAACGGTAAAGTGGCGTGATTTTGGGTGACGCCACTTTCCCGCCAAATCCGTGGCAGCCTCCCATTGGCCGAAGTACCGTTGGCGCCCTACGAGTGAAAGTGTCCACTACTATCACTCGGCCCAAACGGCACCTCGGCTAACGGTCCCCGATGATCGTCGTGCGTGCGACGCGAACCCATTGCTGAATCTGTAGGAGCGAAAGAGACCGCCTCTAAAAGGACTTTGACCCCCTTTCCAGTGCGAGGGTCGCTCCTACAGTATTCGCGTCGCTGTGGTGAGCAACATGTATATGCACGTATATGCATATAAACGCACAGCAAATACATACGTTTATATACATTAATACGTGCATACCCATATTGCTCCTCACACTCCCCTCTTCCTTCGGGAAAACACGAGACCATCGTGTTTGAATTTGGCGCCCGCCTCCGCTGCGCTGCTCCGTTTTGCGTCGCTCCATCCCTCGATGCTCCATTTTGCGCTGATCGCTGCTGTTAACGCTCTGTTGATGTTAACAGCTGTATTTTTCCCTTACCGCTGGCAATGCTGCACTCTGCCGGTAAGTGAATGGGGCTAATATTTTTATAAGTCTCGACTGCTGCTAAACTCGCCTTTCGGTTTTGCAGCCCCCAGTGGCATTGTCGCACATGCGCACGGCAATGGCCATTTCGCCCATTTGGCGTACGATTTCCCTCGCCGCTGGAGACGTCTCTCTGCTGATCCCTGTTGCTTCTTGGGCCCTTGGGGATGCTCCGGTGGGGCATCGCAGTCAATACATGCACTGCTGCTATGAGATCGGGCCACAGACGTCGTTCGCAAATGGACACCGGTGTCAGATCTTTGGTGTCGGTGCGCTTGTTGGCCACTCCTCTTTCGCGCACAGCTCCAGCGGAGTCGCTGGCCAGTGCGCGAGGATTCGGTTGCCAAGCTTTACCGACACCTGGCGATCCATGGCCGGTGGAGCCATTCGCGTGGCAGGCGTCTGTAGTCACACTCTCACAGCAAACAGCCACATCTCCGACTGCATGCCCACGTGCAATATTGGCCGCCGCTGCCTCCGCCCACGCCGGACGTTCCTGCACAACTCACCTGTTGGTTCTGCAGTCTCCGGTGGCTTTGGCACTCGTGCGGCGGCCACCTGCCTCACCATATCCCTCGTCGACCTCTCTGCTGCTGTCGAAGGCTCGTCGCTGATCTCCGTTTGCGGCTGGAACTCTTGGCGGGTGCATTCAAATTCTGGATTGTTGTTGGGAGCTGGTCACATCGATGTCGTTCGCAACTGCCACCACCAATCCAATCCTTGGATTAGGTACTTGCATTAGGTACTGTCAAGGCATATCAGGTGACAGATGCTAATTACCCAAAAGCGTTAGCTGCTTTAAAAAATGTGTACGACAATCAGTGTCTCATATTTTTTAACAACATTTCAAAACTATTTGACCTCCCACACATGTCTGAACCATCAGCATCATCTTTGCGCATGCTGATAGACTCAGTCCGTGCTATTTACGAGTCTCTATTATCGCTAGGATCTGATAAGCTGATTTCGAATGCCATGTTCATCCATTTAGTAATGATGAAAGCGGACGCTGGCACGCGCTCTAGGTGGGAAGAGAATCTTGACTACAATAAGCTTCCATTGTGGCAAGATTGTGAAGCTGCCTTGAACAGACGGTATCAGCATTTAAGTGCTGAAGAATCATCTGGTCCAAGTCGTAAGGTAGCTCAGGATAATAGGAAAAGAATTGGGAAAACTTCACTGGCTGTCGCTCTGCCAAGTCAGCCACAAAGTCCCAAATGCGTGTTTTGTAAAAAGAACGATCACTTCATTCACTCGTGGTCGTCGTTCGCAGCAATACCCTGCCAGAAACGTTTTACGTTCGCAAAGAGCTATCCGCTCTGTATAAATTGTTTGCGAACAGGACACTCAGTGGCTGCTTGCAAATCAGCCCACTGTCGTGTGTGCTCTAAGCCGCACCATACCATACTGCATAGATACAGCTCTGAAGCGGCTCAAAGTAGCTCAGCAGTTGTATCAGCAGTCCCTCGTGTTACTTCGTCACAGATTTCATCTGTAAATCACGCACGAGTAGCCTCTGATCAAGTTCTTTTGGCAACTGCAGTTGTGAAGATAAATGATCAATCTGGATCTTATCACTTAGCTAGAGCTTTATTAGATTCCGGCTCGCAAGTTAATTTCATAGCTGAAGAACTTGCAAAACAGTTTAAATTAAAACGGCAAAGATCTGGGATTCAACTGTTGGGCATTACTAATTGTCAGTCATCTGTTCGGCACAGCGTTCAAACTTCGATAGCGTCCCGAACGGACGACATAGAAATCCGAACAGTTTTTGGTGTGTTACGTTCCATTTCGTCGTATCAACCAGAGAAGCACACTGAAGAGATCAAGGTACCTGATAACGTACAATTAGCTGATCCTCAATTCCACAAGCCGCAACGTATAGATTTGTTGCTCGGTGCTGATATCTTCTTTGATATATTAAGAGAAGGCAAAATAAAAGGACCCGATAACAACCCAACATTGCAATTGACTGCCTTTGGTTGGATTGTATCTGGTCGCTGCCGAACATTGAATGCAGCTACTAGTTCGTCGACTTTCATTAGCGTCGTAAACGACGACATAGCTGTAGATTCAATAGTTCGCAAATTTTGGGAGTTGGAAGAAAAGCCAAATACAATTAATTCGAATTTGTATACCCCAGAGCAACAACTGTGCGAGAAGTCATTAGTGGAGACTATTTGCCAAACTACCTCGGGTCGTTTCAGAGTGTCGCTGCCATTCAAATCAAGCCCACATTGTCTTGGTATGTCTTATGACACAGCCAAGCGACGATTTCTGGCCTTGGAAAGAAGAATGAGCCAGCAAGAATACATTCGGCCAATGTACATTGACTTTATGAAAGAATACTTGGCCTTGGGTCATATGAGCCCAACTGACAATCAAGTTCCGAGAGAGCCGCATTATTTCATCCCATATCAATGCGTGCTAAGACCGCACAGCGCATCCACTAAACTTCGAGTAGTGTTTGATGCCTCTAGCAAGTCCTCCTCTCAATTGTCGCTGAATGATCTACTCATGGTGAGTCCGACCATCCAGCCGCAGTTATGGGAGACTTTGCTAAGATTTCGACTTCGTCCTTGGGCTGCTACAGCAGACATCGCTAAAATGTACCGTCAAATTGAACTTGACGAGTCCCACCGCAACTTTCAACTTATTGTGTGGAGGGAAACGCCCATTGATCCGTTACAAATCTTTCGATTAAACACAGTAACGTATGGGACAGCGACTGCTCCATTCTTAGCAATTCGATGTTTAAAGCGACTTGCATGCTTCCACTCATCCAGCTGCTGCAAGATCGTTGATGACTTGTTGACAGGAGCAGATCGAGACTTCATAGCAATTCTTCAAACGTTTGGATTTCCTCTCACAAAATGGTCGTCCAATTGTAAACAACTCGCAGCACAACCAGCTAGAAACGATATAGTTATTGGTCATCAAGAGGACACAAAAACATTGGGATTAATTTGGAATCCAATGAATGACAGCTTTAGATATTCCATGAACTGTCCAGTAGAAGTTCAACAGACCAAAAGATCCGTTTTGTCATTTGTAGCAAGGTTATACGACCCCTTAGGTTTGTTAAGTCCGATCGTAACTCGTGCGAAGGTCCTTTTACAGGAAATGTGGTTGCACAAACTTGGGTGGGATGACCAATTGCCTGTTCAAATGAGGCAAGAATTTGAGGCAGTAACTAGCTGTTTCTCAAATCTAAACTCGTTGCATATACCTCGTTACGTTGGCACACTTAGATCGAAAGGATGTCAAATCCATGGATTTGCTGATGCATCAACGAGAGCTTACGGTTGTTGTTTATACGTAAGAATGCAAACAGATAAGGGTATCACTACCAGGCTGCTAGTCGCTAAATCTAAGGTAGCGCCCTTGAAAACGAAAATCTGTTCCGCGGCTGGAGTTGTGTGCTGCAGAATTGTTAGCTACCTTATGGGATGCGGTAAGGAAAATACTTGATTGTCCTATTAATCAAGTCACATTTTGGTCAGACTCTGAGGTGGTGCTTCATTGGCTGCGAATGCATTCATCCAGCTTGAACACATTCGTTGCTAATCGCGTTGCAATCATCCAAGAGTTGACAACTAATGTATTCTTGGCGTCATGTACCAACGAAAGACAACCCAGCAGATATTGTATCTCGGGGATGTTCAGTTGAGGAGCTTAAAACATCATTGTGGTTTTGCGGACCAGGATTTTTGAAAGCTCTCTGACACATTGTGGCCAGCCAACCCACAAATCACCCTATCAAAGGAGTTAGGAGCTGCTAGAGAAGCGTAGAACTGCAATTACTATGATCGCGGTCGATGAGGTAGCAAATCCTATCGTACATCTTATTGAGTCAACGTCATCATTTTCTAAGCTAATCCGCATCGTTGCCTATATGTTCCGCTTTATCAATGGAAAACAAGAAAGTTATTCTTCACTTGTTCCTACAGCTTCTGAGTTAAGCTTCGCATTCCTTGCAGTTATAATCTGTAATTCAACACATTGAATTCAGCGAAGAAATAAAGAAAATAAGAAGAAGTCAGTCGTGTTGCAACCGTCATTGCAAAAACTGACACCATTTTTGCACCCACATCAGCATGGCAGGCGTATGTTATGGTTGCTACGAGTAGGAGGTTGTTTATTGAAGGCACCATTAGCACATAATGCCAAATTCCCATTGTTGCTTCCAAAAAAGTGTCGTTTCGTAACGCTTTATTTGGAGCATTTGCATCGCTCTCATTGCCACGCCAATCCCCTAGTACTAATGGGCCTGCTTCGTCAGCAGGTTTGGCTGGTCAATGCTCGACAGGCTTGCAGTGCAGTAGTCCGAAAATGTGTACATTGTTTTCGCTACAAGCCGAAACTCTTATCCCAAAATAATGGGCAATCTTCCCGCTGATCGCTTGGTACATGGAAATAGGCCATTTGAGATCAGTGGAGTGGACTTTTGCGGTCCAATACTAGTTTCCGCTGGGAATTCGGGGCAAATCGCCAGTCAAAATGTATATTGCCATATTTGTTTGCTTTACTTCGAAGGCAGTGCATCTTGAATTAGTCACCGATTTAACCACAAATTCATTTCTAATGTGTTTATCCAGGTTGGGAAAGCGGCGGTGAAATCCGCCAAAGGTTTGCTGCTGAAAGCGATGGGCAGCGCTCTCGATTACGGCAAGACGAGGTGGCCACCGTGCTGGTCGAGGTCGAGGCCGTGCTCAATTCGCGGCCAATGGTCGCTCCCAGCAGCAACCCCAACGACGGCGAAGTGCTCACGCCAGGGCCGCACTTCCTGATAGGAGCAACGCTCGTGCCGCTGCCAATCGCGTCCACAGAGCCAGTCGACGACGCCAAGCTGACACTATTAAAAAGATGGCAGCTGACATCCAACATCAAGCGTCGATTTTGGAACGACTGGTCAAGGGACTACCTGCTCAGCCTGCAGCAGAAGTCAAAATGGACGAAGGAGAGACAGAACATACAGGTCGAGAGCAGTCGTGCTCGTGGGAGAGGACAACGCTCCTCCACAACAGTGGATGCTAGGCGTGGTGACGGAAGCCATAGTCGGAGGAGATGGTAGAGTGCGCGTAATTGTCGTTAAGACAAAAAATGGCACATATAAAAGGGCAATTCATCGCGTTGCACCACTGCCACTCCACTAATACACCATGTTATTGAAGCCCTGCGGCCTTTCAACGCGGCCGATGTTAAGGCATTTGGATATTTGCCTTCTGAAATATTATTATATATTATTATAAGAAATTCAATCATTATGAATTATTAATTGAATTATTATCGAAATTGTATAGGTTAAGTAATTGAAGCTGAACCACTGTACAGAGAAGTTGTTATTGTACGCGCTAGCACGGGAGTGTCGCTCTCCAAAAGATCGCTCTCTCGCTGCTCGCTGTTAGATGCGCTTAGGTGCGCTCTCTACTGTGCAAGCTGCGCTTGCGTTCATGTTAAATTTAATAAATTCAGTACAAAATTGAACACCGGTGCCAGCACTTCGTTCGTGCTTATTTCAGAGAGACCGCAAGTTGCTGTCTACATTTTTTTAAAGATATATACACTGGCCCATCGAAGGACCAGACTCCTTTTGGAAGGACAAGTAGTATCCAAATTTGGAACAGGGGCTTGTGTTACATTAGAAGCATCAACTGGAGAAACAAATTTGGGACCAGGTGAAGGAGGATCAAGTGAATTAGGAGCCGATGATAAAACGGAAGCGCAAGGTGAGGGAGGAGCAAGCGAATTAGGTGACGGTACTATTATAGAAGGAGTTACCGACAACAAAGGAGTATCCAATTGAGAGGGAGGACTATCAAAGCAATACTGATTTAATATTTCTTCAGCAGCAGCCATGTCACTGGTCAACTGCTTAGAAATCTTCTTCAGTTTTAACAAGTAAGAAGACTCTAGTCGAGACTGCTCGACTAGGAGATACCCTGAACCCTCCATGCTGATGTTCCAATCAGTCTGCAGTTATTTTAAGCACACACACATATACTTGCATCCACCCGCACGCATAGGCCAGCGCTCTGCTAACTGCGCGGTGAACAGCGACTGCGCTTGGGCTGCGCTGCAGTGTGGACAATATTATGAGAATTTATTTGTTGAATAAAACGTTCAGAACGTAATCATAATGTGTAAATGTATGTACATTCCAAAGCACGTCTCTAGTACTTGATATACGTTTTTTACAAATTGGGGGCGAAGGGGGCGTGGTATCCAAAATCTGTAAAGTACAAAATGTGTGTATCCATCAAATGTATATACACAGTAAATCTGAAGTCTCTAGGTCTAATAGTGTTCAAATAGGGCTGAAAAAACAATATCAATTTATCGATTATCCTCGATAAAAAATATATCGAATGAGTTATCGAAAAAATATGATGAACTCGTACTGCGTATGGTATACACGAGTAAACGAGTAAACAGTAAATTGCGCTCGTACTTAACGCTCTTCTTCTTCGCTTGCAATATCGTTAGCACTCGCGCTTACACAGTAAATTTCGCTTTAATTTACGCTCATCATTTGCATGCTCGCTTGCAATATCGTTTGCACTCGCGCTTGAACTTATAGTTGCGCTCTCGTTTTACTGTCTCGCTTGCACATATTAGTGCGCGCTCACTTTGCGCTCATTGCATTCTCACTTGCAATATCGCTTGCACACGCAGCAGCGCTCTCGCTTTGCGCTCAAAACTTGCGCTCGTCACTTGGATTTATTCTCGCTCAAAACTTGCACTCTCGCTTTGCGCTCATCGTATGAGCTCGATCTGCACTTATATTTTGGCATTATAGCTTGCAATATCGTTGCGTTCTCACTTGCACATACCGGCGCGCTCTCGCTTATGCATGTGCATGTGTGAATGCATTACACTTAGTCACTCAACATTTTGGTTATTGTCTTCGCTATATCGTTATCAGCTGTCTGTAACAGTCACTCAAGTATAATTTAACACTGCCAGCATAATATATATCGCGCGCATTTGTTAACATTCTTGAATTGCTCTTCGCTTGTTGTCATACATTAAGCGAACTTTTATTTGTTTCGATTGAAATTGATTTCAACTGAGCATCACTTATAGCAGCATGACTAACAAGCGAGGAAAGAATAGGTCTAAGGACGAGTCATTATCAGAGCGTGTCGAAGCTCTGTTGGCCGTTTACAAAAATGTTACAAACGATATATCACGCATTAATAAATCATTAAAAGATTACACTAAACCAATAGAGCCATTTGAAGTTGAATGTCGACTTGAGATACTGAACCGCTACATAGAAAAGGCCTTTAAGACACAACAAGAGTTGGACGACATTAACCCAGATTTAGTTGCTCGGTCAACGTTAGAAGATTTGCGTGTGTCAACCAAGGCACTTCTAATGAAGCGAAGTAGTGAAAGCCAACCTAAAAGCGAGAGTCCCGCTAACTTTACAATGATTAGCTCAGTGTCACACTCTAGGAATCTACCGAATATAAAGCTGCCAAAGTTTAGCGGAGAATATTCGGAATATAAGAATTTCATTGGACTTTTTGAGAGTTTAGTCGACAACGAGTAAGGGCTATCAAATATAGAAAAGTTTAATCACTTGTTGTCATGCTTGGACAAAGAAGCATTAGGTACTGTCAAGGCATATCAGGTGACAGATGCTAATTACCCAAAAGCGTTAGCTGCTTTAAAAAATGTGTACGACAATCAGTGTCTCATATTTTTTAACAGCATTTCAAAACTATTTGACCCACACATGTCTGAACCATCAGCATCATCTTTGCGCATGCTGATAGACTCAGTCCGTGCTATTTACGAGTCTCTATTATCGCTAGGATCTGATAAGCTGATTTCGAATGCCATGCTCATCCATTTAGTAATGATGAAAGCGGACGCTGGCACGCGCTCTAGGTGGGAAGAGAATCTTTACTACAATAAGCTTCCATTGTGGCAAGATTGTGAAGCTGCCTTGAACAGACGGTGTCAGCATCCAAGTCGTAAGGTAGCTCAGGATAATAGGAAAAGAATTGGGAAAACTTCACTGGCTGTCGCTCTGCCAAGTCAGCCACAAAGTCCCAAATGCGTGTTTTGTAAAAAGAACGATCACTTCATTCACTCGTGCTCGTCGTTCGCAGCAATACCATGCCAGAAACGGTTTACGTTCGCAAAGAGCTATCCGCTCTGTATAAATTGTTTGCGAACAGGACACTCAGTGGCTGCTTGCAAATCAGCCCACTGTCGTGTGTGCTCTAAGCCGCACCATACCATACTGCATAGATACAGCTCTGAAGCGGCTCAAAGTAGCTCAGCAGTTGTATCAGCAGTCCCTCGTGTCACTTCGTCACAGATTTCATCTGTATACACGCACGGACAGCCTCTGATCAATTTCTTTTGGCAACTGTAGTTGTGAAGATAAAAGATCAATCTGGATCTTATCACTTAGCTAGAGCTTTATAAGATTCCGGCTCGCAAGTTAATTTCATAACTGAAGAACTTGCAAAACAGTTAAAATTAAAACGGCAAAGATCTGGGATTCAATTGTTGGGCATTGCTAATTGTCAGTCATATGTTCGGTACAGCGTTCAAACTTCGATAGCGTCCCGAACGGACGACATAGAAATCCGAACAGACTTTGGTGTGTTACGTTCCATTTCGTCGTATCAACCAGAGAAGCACACTGAAGAGATCAAGGTACCTGATAATGTACAATTAGCTGATCCTCAATTCCACAAGCCGCAACGTATTGATTTGCTGCTCGGTGCTGATATATTTTTTGATATATTAAGAGAAGGCAAAATAAAGGGACGTGATAACAACCCAACATTGCAATTGACTGCCTTTGGTTGGATTGTATCTGGTCGCTGCCGAACATTGAATGCAGCTACTAGTTTGTCGACTTTCATTAACGTCGTAAACGACGACATAACTATAGATTCAATAGTTCGCAAATTCTGGGAGTTGGAAGAAAAGCCAAATACAATTAATTCGAATTTGTATACCCCAGAGCAACAACTGTGCGAGAAGTCATTTGTGGAGACTATTTGCCAAACTATCTCGGGTCGTTTCAGAGTGTCGCTGCCATTCAAATCAAGCCCTCATTGTCTTGGTACGTCTTATGATACAGCCAAGCGACGATTTCTGGCCTTGGAAAGAAGAATGAACAAGCAAGAAGACATTCGGCCAATGTACATTGACATTATGAAAGAATACTTGGCCTTGGGTCACATGAGCTCAACTGACAATCAAATTCCGAGAGAGCCGCATTATTTCATCCCATATCAATGCGTGCTAAGACCGCACAGCGCATCCACTAAACTTCGAGTAGTGTTTGATGCCTCTAGCACGTCCTCCTCTCAATTGTCGCTGAATGATCTACTCATGGTGGGTCCAACCATCCAACCGCAGTTATGGGAGACTTTGCTAAGATTTAGACTTCGTCCTTGAGCTGCTACAGCAGACATCGGTAAAATGTACCGTCAAATTGAACTTGACGAGTCCCACCGCAACTTTCAACTTATTGTATGGAGGGAAACGCCCATTGATCCGTTACAAATCTTTCGATTCAACACAGTAAACTATGAGCAACTCGATGTTTAAAACATCTAAGCGACTTGCATGCTTCCACTCATCCAGCTGCTATAAGATCGTTGATGACTTGTTGACAGGAGCAGATAGCGTTGTAGAATATTGCTTGTTGCATCGAGACTTGATAGCAATTCTTCAAACGTTTGGATTTCCTCTCACAAAATGGTCGTCCAATTGTAAACAATGTTGATGACTTGTTGACAGGAGCAGATAGTGTTGAAGAATTGTGCTGGTTGCATCGAGACTTGATAGCAATTCTTCAAACGTTTGGATTTCCTCTCACAAAATGGTCGTCCAATTGTAAACAACTCGCAGCACAACCAGCTAGAAACGATATAGTTATTGGTCATCAAGAGGTCACAAAAACATTGGGATTAATTTGGAATCCAATGAATGACAGCTTTAGATATTCCATGAACTGTTCAACAGACCAAAAGATCCGTTTTGTCATTTGTAGCAAGGGACCAGGATTTTTAAAGCTTTCTGACACATTGTGGCCAGCCAACCCACAAATCACCTTATCCAAAGAGCTAGAGCTGATAGAGAAGCGTAGAACTGCAATTACTATGATCGCGGTCGATGAGGTAACAAACCCTATCGTACAGCTTATTGAGTCAACTTCGTCATTCTCTAAGCTAATCCGCATCGTCGCATATATGTTCCGCTTTATCAATGAAAAACAAGAGAGTTATTCTACTGTTCCTACAACATCTGAGTTAAGCTTCGCATTCCTTGCAGTCATCTATAATTGTTTGTTTTACTTCGAAGGTTCGTTGGACGACGTGGCCTTGTCCGGAAGCTGAATTGCGACAATGCCACCAATTTCGTGGGTGGTGCACGCTAGACCTCAAGGCTACTTTCCATGGCAACACAGAGGATATGGAAATGGAGCGGGGCATGGAGTTTGTCTTCATCCCTCCTCGAGCACCGCATTTTGGCGGCCTTTGGGAAGCGGCGGTGAAATCCGCCAAGGTTTTGCTGCTGAAGGCGATGGGCAGCGCACTATTACGGCATGACGAGGTGGCCACCGTGCTGGTCGAGGTCGAGGTCGTACTCGACTCGCGGCCAATGGTCGCTCCCAGCAGCAACCCCAACGACGGCGAAGTGATCACGCCAGGGCACTCCCTGATAAGGGCAACGCTCGCCCCACTGCCACTCCACTAAAACCCCATATTATTGAAGCCCTGCGGCCTTTCAACGCGGCCGATGTTGAGGCATTTGGATATAGGGCATATATCTATTATATAGAATTAATAAAAAATGAAGAAATTGAATTATTGAAATTGTATAGGTTAAGAAATTGAAGTTAAACCCAGTGGTTACAGTTACAAGTAGTCGTTGTTGTACGCGCTAGCACGGGAGTGTCGCTCTCCAAACGATCGCTCTCCCGCTGCTCTCGCTTAAATGCGCATAGGCGCGCTCTCTAATGTGCAAGCTGCGCTTGCGTTTTTTGTTAAATTTAATAAAGTAGTACAATTTCATTACAATTTTCTAAATATATTATACACTGGCCCATTGAAGGACCAGACTCCTTTTGGAAGGACAGCCATGTTTCAGTGAAAGCGATAATATCATATTGTAGACTGAAACTATGCAAGAAAAGACTTAAGTTTTGAGTTTAAGCCGCGTAAATCAGGGACAGCTTAGAAGAGTTTTGTAAGCTATTTAGTTTTGTGGTACTCAGTACTCAGTACTCAGTATTCACTGAAATAGGCATCGATCTGTTACAATTTTTGGGCTTAAATTCATGAACAACTACATGAGGTGGCCAGAAAGTAGGATCACATAGGCTTTTAAAGTATTCTACCGGCACATTGATTTTGAACGAAGCAATTTCACGCGGGGTCGCGAAACTAAACTTCGATATAAAAATCTTACTTGAGATAAAAGCAGATACTGTCTCACAGTGTTAGATGAAAGCCTAGATAAGAAAACCTCCTTACCAGGAGAGACAACAGATAAGGTAATGCTAGGAGAGGCTGACTTATTGTCACTCTTTGTTTGAACAACAATGGGAGAAGTATCCAATTGTTGAACAGGAACTAACTCTATATAGTAGCATCAACATGGGGAACAATAGATTCGGGACCGGGTAATGAAGGGTCCAGTGAGTTAGGGGCCGATGACAAAGCAGAAGCACAAGGTGAGGGTGGAGCAAGCGAATTAGGTGACGATATAAGCATAGAAGGAGGTACCGACAACGAAGGAGCCTCAGATTGAGAAGGGCGACTCTCGAAATTATACTGAGTTAGTATTTCTTCAGCAGCAGCGATATCACTGGATAACTGCTTAGAAATCTTCTTCAGTTTTAAAAATTG
The DNA here is from genome assembly GCA_035047565.1 of Drosophila mulleri. Taxonomy (NCBI): domain Eukaryota; kingdom Metazoa; phylum Arthropoda; class Insecta; order Diptera; family Drosophilidae; genus Drosophila; species Drosophila mulleri. Next base: position 671,956 of record JAWNPK010000051.1, on the reverse strand, counting down.
AGCCTTTACCGCACTATACATTTTAGAAAAATAGATTTGTTTTTCTAAGCACATCGGACAAGACCAGCGAACGCCCCCGCTACCAAGTTACTAACCGATCTTGTCTGCCTTTACATGTCTGCTCACACCGAGAGCTCGAAACTAATTTTTACATCCGCTCATTCCGTGAGCCAAAAACTAACTAATGTCCGCTCATTCCGTGAGTGCAATGTTGGCCACCCTTCTCTTTCGTTCGCCCTCCTTCGTCCTCTCCGGCATCTCCTCGGCCCACGTGCTAGTGGAAATGATTTCCGCGACTTGCTGGAGACTCTCCGGCGGTTACCGGGAAATTACGTCGGCCACCAAAACCGACTTCCCTCTCTGTTGCTCCAGCGATTCCAAGTTCGGCACGAATCGCCTAAACCAGAGCGACATCTTCATGCGATGCTGCAGCTCCTCGAAGTAACTCCATCCCCTCCGATCCATCCTGAGGTGAACTCTGTTTAGCTTGCGAAAGGCCTATCAAGATCAAGAATATATATACTTTGTGGGGTCTTCCACGCCTCCTTCCTCCTCCTCCTGTTACATACATTTCAACAAAAACATTATACCCTAATTTCCCTTTTTCAATGGGTTCAGGGTATAAAAAGAGCCGTCCAGACGCTTACTGAAGCAAAGAAAACAAGCTACAAAAGATGCCGTTTTTGCAAACTGGATAGCCACGATATTACAATATGCTCAAAATTTAAAGCAGAGCCAGGAGGAGGCTCTCAAAAAACATTGATATCGGAAGAAGCCGCACAACAGCTAAAGCTGCGCCGAATCAAAAGGGACGTGGAAGTACAAGGAATTTCGCACAATACTGAAATTCTGAAAAACATCGTCTGCTTGACAATCAAGCCTAGAATGACAAGCGAATTTGTAACTCCAACGCAGGCACTTGTTATGCCAAAACTGCAGAGAGCAGAAAATTGACATAGGTGTCAATAAAGACTGGATGGGCTGCAAGCTAGCGGACCCACACTTCAACGAGCCCAGCAGAATCGATGTTGTCATCGGTGTTGATTTGCTTCCCCTAATAATGTTGGGAAACGTTAAAAAAGTCGACGAAACACTGGGACAGAAAACTGAACTTGGATGGATTGTTTCTGGCAACATAGCTAGATCATCAAACAACAAGGTGATCAGCGCAACAACAACGATATGCCTGGATGACCTCGAACGCTTCTGGGAGCTCGAAAGTAACTCAAGCGATTCGGAAGAAAACAATGATTGCGAGAAAAGATTTCAGGAAACAACCACAAGGGATGAAGAAGGCCGACTAGTGGTGCCCATACCATTAAAAAAAGACCCCGAGCTAGGAAACTAGCCCAAGCAGGCACGACTAATGTAAATGGAGAAAAAATTCAAAAAGCATCCTCAAATATTCACGGAATATAAGGACTTCATGGAGCAATACCTGAAGCTAGGGCATATGGAACCTGTGGACAAAATTGGCAAAGGTAAATATTATATGCCACATCAAGCTGTAATCAGACCAAACCGCCTTACTGCTAAGTTAAGAGTAGTATTCTACGCTTTAGCAAAAACCACTAATGGATTAAGTCTAAATGGTGTGATGCTAGTCGGGCCCAAAATACAAAAGGATATCTTCGATATTTTAATCAAATGTGATGACAGCCGACATCGAGAAAATGTACCGCCAGATTAAGGTCGCCAAAGCTGATCAGGAATATCAGTACATCCTCTGGAGAGATGACCCAAAAATGCCAATAAAGGAGTACAAGTTAGCTACTACAGTGACATACGGAACATCGGCCGCACTATTCTTAACTGTACGGTGTCTTCAGGAATTAGCAAACCAACACTGCCAAGGAAACAATCAGCTAACGAGAACGATAAAAGAATATTTCTACATGGACGACCTCATTACTGGTGGCGACTCGATAGAGGACTGCATCAACACTCAAACAGCACTCTTTAAGTATCATGGAAAAGGCAGGCATGCATCTAAGAAAATGGGTGTCAAATGATGACAAAATCATTGCTGGAATCGATGATGGTGACTCAACTGAAAAAATTATTATTAACAAGGACGAGTCAGTCAAAACCCATGGGCTACAATGGGACCCCAAAAAGGATGTTTTCCCATTTGTTGTTGACTGCCCAAAATTAGAGCGCATTACCAAACGCCAAATTTTGTCTCAATTGGCAAGAATCTTTGATCCACTGGGATGGCTTACATCAGTTACGCTACAAGGAAAATGCTTCATACAAAAGCCGTGGAAACTACTGTTAACTTGGGAGGAACAACTTGAGCCTAGTCTCGTCAATTATTGGCAAAAATATGCAAGGACATTGCCAGAACTAGCCAAGATCAATATACCACGCTGGTTTGGAAAATCGAGCACAGATTCAACGGATTTTGTGACGCATCAGAAAAAGCATATGCATATGGTGTATACAAAGGTCGGAGACAAAATCACTTTGCTAGCTGCAAGAGCTTGCTAGCTAACTAGAGCTATGTGTAGCTCATATACATTGCAAACTTTCTTTATTTATTTAAGAGCTAACTTATTAATAGTAAAATTAAAGGCTAGCTAATATTATGGCTATGGCGACAGAGGCCTTAAGCTCCAGAGTTGTATTTGTGTGCTGTATTTACAGCAATGAATATTAATTTATAGTAATGAATATTTTTCTTTTTTTATACTCATTCACGAAGTGAATAAGTATATTGGTTTTGTGCAATGTCCGTCTTGCTATCCGTCCGTCCGTCCGTCCGTCCGTCCGTCCGTCTGTCCGTCTGTCCGTATGAACGTAGTTCATTTCGCCGCTATTGAAGTTAGAGACTTGAAATTTGGAACACATACTCGTGTATAACTCCGATTTATAAAGTGTTAAAATTTTCCCGATCCGCCCACTAGGGGCGTGGCAAATCGGAAAATGCATTTTCCGATATACCAGAAACCATGTTAGTTGAAGAGCTAGAAAGCTGAAATTTGGAATGTAGGTCCGCGTCGACCACCAAAGTCCAACAAGCTATGGCGGATATATCTACGCCCATTGGGGGCGTGGCAAATCGGATAAAACTGTATCTCCGGAAGTCATAAAGCTAGAAAGTTGAAATTTTTCACGTGAGCTAATGTTATGATTCTATAATGACTGATGAAAAAATTTTATGTTTACGCCCACTAGGGGCGTGGCAAATCGGACCTGAAGATATAATGATTTTCAAATTTTGCTATATTTTAGGCACTATTGATGCTAGAGTCCTGAAATTTGGTATATATGTAATGTGGCATGAGAAGCGTTGTCGAGCGGTGTGGCATCCTGGTTACACAATAGCAACAGGGTGGCAACTTCATTGAAAGACGAGTCAGTGATTGAGAAGGCGTTAATGAAAGAAGACGTGTATAGACAAGCTGCTAAGAAGATATTAAAAGAAGAAAGATGTACACGCTGGTGATTAGAAGTCAAGTAGTCACAGTGTTTTAAAGTTGTTAAAGTCTCAATACTCTGTTAATTTCAACCACAAATTCTCAATCTAATTAATAAATACACAATTATATACAAAATAATTGTTACATGGGGGCTCAACCGCTGAACAGACTAAAAGAGTGCGAAAAATTGTTACATGGGGGCTCAACCGCTGAACTGACTAAAAGAGTGCGAAAAGTAGTTACATGGACGCTCAACCGCTGAACTGACTAAAAAAGTACGAAAAGTGGTTACATGGACGCTCAACCGCTGAACTGACTAAAAGAGTGCGAAAAGATTGTTACATGGAATAAAAAGTATTAACGAAGGGAAATGCAGCGCTCAACCAAGAAGAAAGTCGGCAAAAATCAAATGCAACATCGAATGGAAGTGGAAGCAATGAATCGGTCTTTTACGGCAAATGACGAAATTGACACGCATCAGCAGATAGGTGCAAGAGAGACAGAAGTAATGGGCACAAACGGCACGCTAAAAAACTCAGAACAAATGCGACATACAGGCGCCGAAGAAGAAGATTCTGGAAGCACACACACAATTGTGCGCAATAGCGAATTAGGTACGCTGATCAGAATGTTAACTACAAAATTTGAAGAGACTGAAAACAATCGAATAAATATATCGGTCGATAGTTTTGCAAAAGTGGTACCAGACTATGATGGAATATCGATACCAATTCGGCAGTGGCTGCAAAACTTTGAAGAAAATGCAGATGCTTATCAGCTGACTGAACGACAAAAATATGTTAATGCACGCAATAAGATGACAGGCACGGCAAAATTATTCTTGGAAACCATTACAGTTGCTAATTATGATGATTTGTGTATGGAATTGATAGAGGAGTTTGATCAACAGCTGAACAGTGCAGAAATACACAAACGTTTAAGAAGTCGTAAAAAGAGGCAAAATGAAAATTTTCATGATTATGTGCTAGAAATGCGTAAAATCGCTGCACTAGGCAAAATCGAAGATGAATCAATCATAAGTTACATAGTGGATGGACTAGAAGTGCGAGATGATTTGAAATATCCATTATACAGTTCAACGTCGTTCAAGCAATTGAAGAAGTGCTATGACTTAATAGATGCTGTGGCCAAAAAGAGCCGCAATAATCGCCGCTACGATGTGTCGACCAGTGATCAAGCCAAAATAAACGACAGAAAAAAAATGCAAGCCGATTGCCAGGCAGGTATTAAATGTTTCAAATGTGGTGGATTCGGACATGTATCGAAGGAATGTTTGGGAGAGATGAAAACAGTAAACGTAGTCGTTAAAACGTACAACGATAACCGAATGAAAGAAATGCAAATTGACGACAGGAAAGTCAGATGCTTGATAGATACGGGCGCCGACGTATCAATAATGACGCGAGGAAAATACAATGAACTTTTTCAAGATCGTCCGCTTCAGAAACGTTGCGCAAAGCTATTTGGACTGGGCAATGTTGCTACGGAGGTACTAGGTGATGTTACTGCCAAGGTCGAGGTAGATGGATTAAGTACAGAACATAAATTTTTAGTTGTCCCCAATACCAAGCTGCAAGTCGGTATTCTAATAGGCTATGATTTTCTGCAGAAATTCTCAGTCATGTTCAACACTAATGGGTACACTTTTACAGAAAATAGAGAAATAGAGAGCAGCGCTGATGACTACAATATTCTAAATGTGATCAGCTCCAAAGACGAAATAGATGTCGAACCGAGATATGCGGCAGAAGTTGCAGAACTTATAAGGAACTACAAACCTATAGATGAACCAAGGAGATGTCCAATAAAGCTGTGTATTCTACCGAATGGTCCTAATATCGCATTTAGAGAGAGTCCCAGTCGATTATCAGCAAGCGAACAAAAATTTGTACAGGATCAAGTCGATGAATGGATGCAACAAGGAATCGTTCGTCAATCTTCCTCTGATGTGGCTAGCAGAGTCGTATTAGCTAAAAAGAAGGATGGATCGCACAGACTCTGCATAGATTATCGCAAGCTGAATACGCTTGTGTTAAAGGATAGATTTCCAGTACCAATAGTTGAGGAAGTTTTGGAGAAAATGCAGAGCGCAAAATATTTTACGGTTATGGACCTAAAAAACGGATTTTTTCATGTGGATGTGGACGAAGAAAGTCGCAAGTATACAGCATTTGTCACGAAACAAGGTCTTTTTGAATTTAACAAAGCGCCTTTTGGATATTGTAATTCCCCAGCAGTATTTGTCAGATTCATAAATTTCATATTTCAAAAATTTATAAATTTAGGAATTATGGAGATTTATGTAGACGATATTGTGGTGTTTGGCTCAACAGCGGAGAAATGCTTGGAGAACGTGAAGATCGTTTTGGAGCAATCACGTCAGTTTGGATTGCAGATCAAATGGTCCAAATGTCAGTTTCTTAAGAAAAGAATAAGTTTTCTCGGACATGAAGTAGAGAATGGAGTTGTATGGCCCGGCAAAGAAAAGGTTAAGGCGGTTCAAAAATTTCAATTGCCAAAAAATATTAGAGGCGTGCAGGCCTTTTTGGGACTGACCGGCTATTATAGAAGGTTCATTCGTGATTATGCTATAATAGCGAGACCGTTGACACAGTTGTTAAAGAAAGATGCGGAATTTATTATAGCAGGTCCACAAATACAAGCGATTGAAAAATTAAAAGAGATTTTGATAAATGAACCGGTTTTAAAAATATTCCAGTTTACAGCAAAAACACAGTTGCATGTGGATGCGTCAAAGGATGGCTTCGGCGCTACACTCTTACAGGAGAATGACGATAAGTGGCATCCCGTTGTTTACTAAAGCAAGAAGACAAGTGTACAGGAAGAAAAATTACACAGCTATTTCTTAGAGGTAAAAGCGGCCTACCTCGCTACAAAGAAGTTACGTCATTATCTGATGGGAATAGAATTTGTCTTAGTGACGGACTGTCAGCATTTAAACTGACGGCTGTAAAAAAAGATATGCCAAGAGAAGTCGTCCAATGGTTAATGCACTTACAAGATTTTACATTCCAAATAGAGCACCGCGCAGGAGAAAGGATGAAACATGTGGATAGCTTGAGTAGATATCCAGTAATGATTGTCTCTGCGGAAGTGCACGCTCAAATCTTAAGAGCGCAAAAAAAGGACGAAAGGCTAGCAGCAGTATACGAAGTTTTAAAGCATAAGCCGTACGCGGATTTCAAAATTAAAAATAATCTGATTTATAAACAAATGAATGGACTGGATTTGCTAGCAGTACCGAAAAGCATGGAAAAAGAGATAATACGGTGGGCTCACAACTTTGGTCATATGGGTGTTCAGAAGACAAAGCACGCTATACAACAAGACTATTATATTCCACATGCGGATAGAAAAATCGGGCAGTTTATTTCTAACTGCATACAGTGCATCACACACAACCAGAAACTCGGAAAACAGGAGGACTTTTTACATTGTATTGACAAAGGAGAAGCTCCATTGACCACATTACACGTTGATCATCTGGGATCGCTGGATCCTACATCAAAAAGCTATAAATACATATTTGCAGTCGTAGATGGATTTTCCAAATATGTTTGGCTATATCCTACAAAGTCAACAGATGCAGCGGAAGTTATCAAACATTTGAATTCTTGGGTAGAAATTTTCGGAAATCCACAGCGCATAATAAGCGATAGAGGCGCCGCATTCACATCAAAACAATTTAAGGAGTTCTGTTCAAACCGAAAGATAGATCACATCGAGACAACTACAGGCGTGGCAAGAGGAAATGGTCATGTCAGCAGCAGAAACATCTAAATGGTATAAATATACACCACAGGTGCAGCAGTGTTTAAATTCGCATATGCATTCTTCAACAAAGTTTACACCATTCGAAATCATGTTTGGAGTAAAAATGAGAAACGAGACAGACCCCGAGTTGAAAAAAATCTTAGAAGAGGAAATACTAGTATCACTACAAGACGATCGCAACCGTATAAGAGCAGAAGCAAGACAGCAAATACAAGAAGCACAAACCAAATATAAGCGCAACTTTGACAAAAAACGAAAGGGACCACACGGCTATCAGTTGGGAGACCTAGTAGCCATTAGAGTCACACAATTTGTAACGGGCAAAAAGCTGGCAAACAAATATCTTGGACCATACGAAGTTACCAAAGTAAAAAGAAATGGTAGGTATGAAGTAAAGAAGTCTGCAGATTTTTCAGGCCCGAATATGACGTGCACCAGTGAAGACAACATGAAGCTTTGGCGTTATTTGGACTACAACGAAGGAACAGATTCAGAGGAATCATCTGGGGCAGATGATGATCAGGATGACCGAATGTAATGTGGCATGAGAAGCGTTGTCGAGCGGTGGCATCCTGGTTACACAATAGCAACAGGGTGGCAACTTCATTGAAAGACGAGTCAGTGATTGAGAAGGCGTTAATGAAAGAAGACGTGTATAGACAAGCTGCTAAGAAGATATTAAAAGAAGAAAGACGTACACGCTGGTGATTAGAAGTCAAGTAGTCACAGTGTTTTAAAGTTGTTAAAGTCTCAATACTCTGTTAATTTCAACCACAAATACTCAATCTAATTAATAAATACACAATTATATACAAAATAATTGTTACATATATACGCGGGGTGACAGCCTACGTCCAACGAGCTATGATGGATATATGTCAGCCCAAAGGGGGCGTGGCAAACCGCAAAAGCTTATATCTCCTACAGTTTAAGAGCTAGATGCTTCAAATTTGAATAGTTGAGTTACTAGTAACATCCTTTATCGATGTCCCAAAAATAATCGTTACGCCTCTTTGGGGGCGTGGCATATCGAAAAATACCCTGTAATTTTCACATTTTTGGAGCGTAAGCATTCAAATTTGACATGTACGTTACCGTTAGAACAGGCCAAAAATGAGGCGTCTACGGCCACTAGGAGCGTGGCAATCCGCATTTGTAGTATCAAATTGCGATATTTATATGCGTGAGCCATCAATGTATGTACATGTATATACAAATAGGCTTAATAGGCATTGATAACACGCAAGTAAACATTTTTATAAAATTAAAAAAATATAAAAGAAGCTAAAATAACCAAAATTTGCAATTTACAAAAAATAGTTTCCCGCGGAATTTGAACTCGCACCCAAGCGAAATAGCATGTTTGTCAAAATAACTAAAACGAATTAAACCGGTGCCTCTGCCGACAGTGCTACCGCCTGCTTTGAACAACAGTAAATAAAACGAAATGACATTCTTGTTATGAAAAGCCAGAGTAGCGGTTAAAAACAAGAACAATGCAAAAACAAATCAGTCGCATTTGAGATTCTTAGAACACGCTAGAGTACGCATTTATGTGTACATACACACACACATTGTGAAGTATCACATTTTTTTTGTACGCCCCAGTAATACAATAGTTTTAAGTACACTTGTTAGAATTAAGAGAAAATCATGAAGTCGTAATTTAAGCAAAGTAGATATACCCATTTTATTCTTATAGTGTAGGGTAGTAACAGGGCGACGCAACAGCAGACAGACGCAATGGCACAACGGACGAGGACAGAAAACGCAACAGAGTAAGATTAACGGCGCTCAGCAAACGCACAACTTGCATTGCTCGCAGGCTACGCAATTGAACATAGTAACAACAACATTAACAAGGCAAGCAACGGACAACAACGACAAATCGGACAGCGACAGAAAACGACACGGAGAGATCTAACTGCGATCAACCGAGTACAGTCTACATCGACGGGCAATTCACACAGTGCAGCATAGAGACAACAACAACAACGGCGAGCACTAAAACGAAACAGCGCAGCCGAAACAAAAGAGCGCGTGGCAAAACGCATACGACAACACAGCGGCGCAAAGAGCAAAAGCTTTAGCAATGCATACGCATACCACGCAATGCAGCGCTACAGAGTTAAGAGTGCAGAGCGACGCTAATAGTAAGGTGCTCTCGCACAATAGGACGCAGATCGAAGCAGCGACGCCCCGCCAAGCTGAATTAAAAGCTGCAGCGTTCTAGGCTGGAGGCTCAGCGCTAATTGCAAAATTTGAACTGGGGGACTGGAACTTGGACTCTGGAAGCGGACAGACGTACACACGGAACACAACGACTTTGACATGACAGCCAGGTACTTTTCATAGCACACGTGTTTTCTTTTCTTAGTGAGGGCGAGTGCCGGATCAATGCTATGCTAGGTTATTATTAGTGAAGTGAATTAAATAAAGGCTTAATAATATTCCAAGTGAATGTGAAATATCGTGAAGTGGGCCAGAGTTGCTGGTTTCGAGGTTGAATGCGCGGTGGCCAACACACGAGACTCTGAGTGTTATACACCAGAGCTGGTACTGGGCGGCCACCGGCTCTTATGCTCTCGAGATTGGCTCTCTGGGATACAAGCGTCTCACCATAGCCCGCAGCACTGATCGCACGATACAAACCTGAGTGTTATACACAAGAGTTGAATTGTGCCGATGGTCAGCTTGGCTGTGTGCTAGGCAGAGGGGCTCTTCTCGTCACAGGTGTCTCGCCACAGCCCGCTGAATTGGTCACGCGACTCAAAGCCGAGTGTGATACACCGGAGTTGAATCGTAGCGACAGTCAGTTTGGCTGGGTGCGAGACAGGCTAGCGCTAGGACTTCGTGGCATCCGACCATAGCACATAGTGGGTGCAGTGCGATCTAGCTCTGAGTGTTATACACCATAGCTGGGTCGAAACAGAAGTCGGTTATGGTTTTCGAGGACTGGCTATCGGTTCTCGAGAATACCAAGAGTGGCACCCCAGCACATAGCGGGTGCAACGCGACTGTTATCCCGCTTCTGAGCGTTATACGCCAGAGCTGGACCGCAGCGTTCCCAGGCCACCCCATTTCAACTGCAGTTTCTCCAGTAAGGTATATTGGTACCCGAAACACGGATAGCTCGGTCATTTCGGCCCACTATCCGCTCTCATTCCGTGGTCTCGGCAAATTTACAAATTTCTTGTAAGTGACTTATGGGTGAGGGGGTGTATATAGGGGTGGGGGTGAAATTAAACAAATGCATTTCGATAAGGTTTTTTATCGATAAAAAACAAGTAAGAAAACTCTAGTCGAGAGTGCTCGACTACGAGATCCCCTGAACCCTTCAAGCAACAGCCCTTTCAATCATTTTTAGCGTCTCTCTGCTTACACAAACACACACATACACGCAAACACACATACATAGACACCCATAGGCGCGCACGCATGGGCTGCAGTGTGGGCTTACTATGGGAACATAATTGTTTAATAACTTTTTTTCTGGATGTACGTTCTCCATGAAACTTTCAGATTGTGGTTTTATCATTACTATGCGTATAATTGCCAAAGCTCAAGTCTCTAGTATTTGAAATACGCCTTTTACAAACTTATGGGTGAGGGGGTGGATATAAGGGTGGGGGGTGAAATTGAACAAAAATCGAAATTCTATAACGTACATATCAATCTACATTTAAAATTTGGATACTCTAGCTCTAAAGATGTAGGAGATATAATTTTATAACTGCATTTCGATAAGGTTTTTGATCGATAAAAAAATAACGAGATGAGTTATCGATTTTTAGTGATAAACTCGATATCCGCGTGCTATATACGAGCATTTTAAAAAAAAGTTGAAGTCTCTAGCTTCTATATCTTCGGAAATCGACGCGTTCAAACATACGGACAGACGGACAGACGGACAGACGGACAGACAGACGGACAGGGCTAAATCGACTCAGTTCGTCGCCCTGATCAAGAATATATATACTTTATGGGGTCTGCCACGCCTCCTTCTGCCTGTTACATACATTTCAACAAAAACATTATACCCTGATTTCCCATTTTCAATGGGTTCAGGGTATAAAAACGAGATGAGTTATCGATTTTTGGTGATAAACTCGATATGCGCGCTGTATTTACGGTCATTTTTAAAAAAATTTAAGTCCTTAGCTCTTATAGAAGAAGATTCTGAAATCGACGCGTTCAAACATACGGACAGACGGTCGGACAAGGCTAAATCGACACAGCTCGTCGCCCTGATCAAGAATATATATACTTTGTGGGGTGTGCCACGCCTCCTTCTGCCTGTTACATACATTTTAACAAAACCATTGTACCCTGATTTCCCATTTTCAATGGGTTCAGGGTATAATAAAAACGAAATATGTATGAAAAAAACAAAAAACAAAACATTGAAGGGGCTTTGAACCTCCGCTACTCGCCTTTATCACCCACGCTATTGCTTTGCTTGACTATATGGTCGCTCAAATATAATAACGTAATAACAGAGCATCATCTGACAAAACTACAGTAACAGCTAGAAAATCCAGAAATCAATCGCAATTCTTAGAATATCAAAAAAGGCGCGCTTGTGTCTATACGCATAGAATAAACAATGAGTTTGTGCACATGTATTAGAAAATCGCGCTGATCTGCTTGAAGATCCTAGTTCTAACGATGTACTAGATATAAACGGAAATAGCTATCGATGATTTTTATACCCTGAACCCATTGAAAATGGGAAATCAGGAGTATAATGGTTTTGTTAAAAGTATGTAACAGGGAGAAGGAGGCGTGGCAGACCCCACAAAGTATATATATTCTTGATCAGGGCGACAAACTGAATCGATTTAGCCATGTCCGTCTGTCCGTCTGTCCGTCCGTCCGTCCGTCCGTCTGTCCGTCTGTCCGTCTGTCCGTATGTATGAACGCGTCGATTTCTGAAGATATAGAAGCTAGAGACTTCAACTTTTTTTTAAAATGCTCGTATATAGCACGCGGATATCGAGTTTATCACTAAAAATCGATAACTCATCCCGTTATTTTTTTATCGACCAAAAACCTTATCGAAAACCAGTTATAAAATTATATCTCCTACACCTTTAGAGCTAAAGTCTCCAAGTCTCCAAGTCTCCATTTTAAATGTAGACTCGACTGCACGTGATAGAATTTCGATTTTTGTTATAATTCACTCCCCACCCCTATATCCACCCCCTTACCCTCATCTCTGTAAAAGGCGTATTTCAAATACTAGAGACTTGAGCTTTGGCAAATATACGCATAGTAATGATAAAACCACATTCTGAAAGTTTCATGAAGAACGTACGTCCACAAAAAAAGTTATTGAACAATTAAGTTCCCATAGTAAGCCCACACTGCAGCCCATGCCTGTTAATGCGTGCGTGACTATGGGTGTCTATGTATATGTTTGCGTGTGTGTGTGTGTTTGTTTAAGCTGAATGACACTAAAAAGTCTCGACTATAGCTTTCTTACTTGTTTTAAAATTATAATGAGATCAACGTTTGGGCTGTGAATGAGCATTCTGCAATCGGTATTGGCCGACTGCAACGTTCTTACTTGTTTTTTTCTTTTTCATACTCATTTACGAAGTGAATTAGTATATTGGTTTTGTGCAATGTCCATCTTGCTGTCCGTCCGTCCGTCCGTCCGTCCGTCTGTCTGTCTGTCCGTATGAACGTAGTTCATTTCGCCGCTATTGAAGCTAGAGACTTGAAATTTTGAACGCATACTCGTGTAAAACTCGATTTATAAAGTGTTAAAATTTTCCCGATCCGCCCACTAGGGGCGTGGCAAATCGGAAAATGCATTTTCCGATATACCAAAAACCATATTAGTTGAAGAGCTCGAAAGCTGAAATTTGGTATGTCGGTCCGCTTTGACCATCCAACTCAATCAAGCTATGGCGGATATATCTACGCCCATTGGGGGCGTAGCAAATCGGATGAAACTGTATCTCCGGAAGTCATAAAGCTAGAAAGTTGAAATTTTGCACGTGAGCTAATGTTATGATTCTATAATGTCTGATGAAAAAAATTTATGTTTACGCCCACTAGGGGCGTGGCAAATCGGACCTGAAGATATAGTGATTTTTCAAATTTTGCTATATTTTAGGCACTATTGATGCTAGAGACCTGAAATTTGGTATATATACGCGGGGTGACAACCCAAGTCCTACGAGCTATGGTGGATATATGTTGAGTTACTGGTAACATCCTCTATTGATGTTTCAAAAATAATAGTTACGCCTCTTTGGGGGCGTGGCATATCAAAAAATACCCTATAATGTTCACATTTTTGGAGCATAAGCATTCAAAAATGGCATGTACGTTAGCTCGTTTTAAGAACAGGCCAAAAATGAGGCGTCTACGGCCACTAGGCTAGACTATACAAATAGGCCTAGTAGGCATTGATAACACGGAAGTAAACATTTTTATAAAATTAAAAAAATATAAAAGAACCTAAAATAATAAAAATTCGCATTTACAAACAAAAAAGAAGAGTTTTCCGCGGGATTTGAACTCGCACCCAAGCCAAATAGCATGTTTCTCAAAATAACTAAAACGAATTTAACCGGCGCCTCTGCCGACAGCGCTACCGCTTGCTTTCAACAACAGTAAAATAAACGAAATGACATTCTTGTTATGCAAAGCCAGAGACGCGGTTGAAAACTTCAAGAAAAATGCAAAAACAAATCAATCGCATTTGAGATTCTTAGAACACGCTAGAGTACGAATTTATGTGCGCATACACACACACATACACACATAAAAGTGAGCGCGTGTATAAGAAGGCTGGAATGCTTGATGCTATGCGTGCAGACTTATGTGTATCTGTATGTATATATGTATGTGTATACATTATATACATACATATATGCATATATGTTATGAAGGCTATTTAAGACGAAACAAATTTAAACTTATAAAATTGTTCGATTAAGAAAAAGAAAACTATTAAGTGCCCTTCATTAAAGCTCGTACCTTCCCAATAAAATATATATTTTATAATAAAACAAGTAAGAAAACTCTAGTCGAGAGTGCTCGACTACGAGATCCCCTGAACCCTTCAAGCAACAGCCACTTCAATCATTTTTAGCGTCTCTCTGCTTACACAAACACACACATACACACGCAAACACACATACATAGACACCCATAGGCGCGCACGCATGGGCTGCAGTGTGGGCTTACTATGGGAACATAATTGTTTAATAACTTTTTTTCTGGACGTACGATCTCCATGAAACTTTCAGATTGTGGTTTTATCATTACTATGCGTATAATTGCCAAAGCTCAAGTCTCTAGTATTTGAAATACGCCTTTTACAAACTTATGGGTGAGGGGGTGGATATAAGGGTGGGGGGTGAAATTGAACAAAAATCGAAATTCTATAACGTACATATCAATCTACATTTAAAATTTGGATACTCTAGCTCTAAAGATGTAGGAGATATAATTTTATAACTGCATTTCGATAAGGTTTTTGATCGATAAAAAAATAACGAGATGAGTTATCGATTTTTAGTGATAAACTCGATATCCGCGTGCTATACGAGCATTTTAAAAAAAGTTGAAGTCTCTAGCTTCTATATCTTCGGAAATCGACGCGTTCAAACATACGGACAGACGGACAGACGGACAGACGGACAGACAGACGGACAGGGCTAAATCGACTCAGTTCGTCGCCCTGATCAAGAATATATATACTTTATGGGGTCTGCCACGCCTCCTTCTGCCTGTTACATACATTTCAACAAAAACATTATACCCTGATTTCCCATTTTCAATGGGTTCAGGGTATAACAAGTAAGAACGTTGCAGTCGGGCGATACCGATTGCAGAATACTCATTCACAGCCCAAACGTTGATCTCATTATAATTTTAAAAAAATCATCGATAGCTATTTCCGTTTATATCTAGTACATCTTTAGAACTAGGATCTTCAAGCAGATCAGCGCAATTTTCTAATACATGTGCACACACTCATCATTTATTCTATGCGTATAGACAAAAGCGCGCCTTTTTGCATATTCTTAGAATGGCGATTGATTTCTAGGATTTCCAAGCGAAATGAACTGCGTCCATACGGACAGACGGACGGACAGCAAGACGGACATTGGCACAAAACCAATATACTAATTCACTTCGTGAATGAGTATAAAAATATAAAAGAAGCTAAAATAAAAAAAATTTGCAATTTACAAAAAATAGTTTCCCGCGGGATTTGAACTCGCACCCAAGCGAAATACAATGTTTGTCAAAATAACTAAAACGAATTTAACCGGCGCCTCTGCCGACAGTGCTACCGCCTGCTTGTTATGAAAATCAGAGTAGCGATTAAAAACTTCAAGAACAACGCAAAAACAAATCAGTCGCATTTGAGATTCTTAGAACACGCTAGAGTACGCATTTATGTGTACATACACACACACATACACACATAAAAGTGAGCGCGTGTATAAGAAGGCTGGAATGCTTGATGCTATGCGTGCAGACTTATGTGTATCTGTATGTATATATGTATATACATTATATACATACATATATGCGTATATGCTATGAGGGCTATTTAAGAAGAAACAAATCTAAACTTATAAAATTGTTCGATTAAGAAAATGAAAAGTATTAAGTACCCTTTATTAAAGCTCGCACCTTCCCAATAAAATATCTATTTTATAACAAGTAAGAAAGCTCTAGTCGAGACTGCTCGACTACGAGATCCCCTGAACCCTTCGAGCAAAAGCCATTTGTATAATTTTAAGCGTCTTTCTGCTTATACAAACACATACATACACACGCAAACACACATACATAGACACACATAGGCGCACACGCAATAACACGCATGGGCTGCAGTGTGGGCTTACTATGGGAACTTACTGTCCGTATGTTTGAACGCGTCGATTTCAGAAGATATAAGAGCTAGAGACTTGAACTTTTTTTAAAATGATCGTAAATACAGCGCGCATATCGAGTTTATCACCAAAAATCGATAACTCGTCCCATTATTTTTTTATCGATCAAAAACCTTATCGAAATGCAGTTATAAAATTATATCTCCTACATCTTTAGAGCTAGAGTATCCAAATTTTAAATGTAGATTGATATGTACGTTATAGAATTTCGATTTTTGTTCAATTTCACCCCCACTCTTATATCCATCCCCTTACCCATAAGTTTTTAAAAAGCGTATTTCAAATACTAGAGACTTGAGCTTTGGCAAATATACGCATATTAATGATAAAGCCACAATCTAAAAGTTTCATGAAGAACGTACGTCCAGAAAAAAAGGTATTAAACAATTAAGTTCCCACACTGCAGCCCATGCGTGCGCGCCTATGTGTGTCTATGTATGTGTGTTTGCGTGTGTATGTGTGTGTTTGTGTAAGCAGAGAGACGCTAAAAATTATTGAAATGGCTGTTGCTTGAAGGGTTCAGGTGATCTCGTAGTCAAGCAGTCTCGACTAGAGCTTTCTTACTTGTTTTTCTTTATTTTTAATGAAATATTTTAATTATTAATTATTATGTTAAATATAGTTAATCAAATTAAAAGAAAATAAAAAACGTTATATATTACCAACTGCTATAATGTATGTACTCAACTAAAAAATAAATGTTTATTATGTATTTATTAATTATTTATAATTTAGTTGTTATTTGTTTATTAATTGTTCATTATTTATTTATTATTTATTTATTATTTATGTGCTTATTAATTGTTTATTATTTATTTATTAATTTTTTATTATTTATTTATTTTCATTCGATTTTATGCCGACTTCGGCCCACTCACGCTCAAATATTCGCCTAATGTCATATGCGCATATTTACACATATACGCACCCCCGCATGCACGCCAGCGATGCCAAGTCAAAATTTGAGCATTACGTAGCCAGGCTCCAAAATCTACGCATTTTTACGTAGCACAATTTTGCTGAAATACGTAGATCTACGTACTTTTTTTTTAAAGCTTAAAAACAATAAAAAGAAATTAATAAAGCATTAAATTTGTAAATTAACTGTATTGTAATTCGTTGTTAATAATTTCATTTGTCGTTTTAGAAAGCAAATTGCATTATTCAAATTATACATATTCATTTATGCACATGTTTTACAAAAATGTATACATGTTTTGATTAAAATATTTTAGGTGTTTGTCAGAAGGCTCTAAGTTTTCCATTAATCCACTTTTGGTGTGACTATATTTTTATTAGAGGTTGACGCCTCTGGCAGTATAGAAAGTATAGTTGGTTGATCGATGCCTAAGAGTAAAATAATGACAATAATACTGATTAAAATAACATATAAAAAACAAGTAAGAAAGCTCTAGTCGAGACTGCTCGACTACGAGATCCCCTGAACACTTCAAGCAACAGCCATTTCAATCATTTTTAGCGTCTCTCTGCTTGCACAAACACACACACACACACGCAAACACACATACATAGACACACATAGGCGCGCACGCATGGGCATGGGTGAATATAGGGGTGGGGGGTGAAATTGAACAAAAACCGAAATTCTATAACGTACATATCAATCTACATTTAAAATTTGGATACTCTAGCTCTAAAGATCCAGGAGATATAATTTTATAACTGCATTTCGATAAGGTTTTTGATCGATAAAAAAATAACGGGACGAGTTATCGAACTCGATATGCGCGCTGTATATACGGTCATTTTAAAAAAAGTTCAAGTCTCTAGCTCTTATATTTTCTGAAATCGACGCGTTCATACATACGGACGGACGGACGGACGGACGGACAGACGGACAGGGCTAAATCGACTCAGTTCGTCGCCCTGATCAAAAATATATATACTTTGTAGGGTCTGCCACGCCTCCTTCTCCCTGTTACATACTTTTAACAAAACCATTATACCCTGATTTCCCATTTTAAATGGGTACAGGGTATAAGAACATAAAACACTGTTTAGTAAATTTTTCACAAAATAATTTATTAAAGGAAATAGAACTACGAACGTATAAAAAGAGCACAAAAAGCACTTGGACACACGACACAAACTTGAGAATTATAAAACCCAACAAATTTTTTTTGTGCTTAACAGAAGCTTCATGCTTCTCTACGTCCCTCTTGACAGAAGAGCATTTGAGATCTGCTTTGCAAGATTTGCAATTAAGAAAAAAAAAGATTACCCCTACTGCTTCTTGTCAACCAGGAATACTTTTTTCCCAAGCTGCTGAGTAATTCACATCGTGTGCACTTTCCTTTGCTTGTTAAAATGTTAACAATTCCATTTATTTACATGCACATTAATTTCTTTCCCTCCAATTCTAAAGTAAGCGATGCCACTTTTTGCAATTTAGCGCTGATAACTCAATGGGCAATCGGCATTCGCAAACATATTGAAATAATAATTTAAAGCTGCTAATCCAATATAAATCATATCATCTTTATTATTTTATTCATAGAATATTGATATTACCCAAAAATTGCAGATTTTAGGATTTTTGCATTATTTTTTAAAAGTACGTAGTTTTAGTCTCAAAATACGTAGGTACGTAGATCTCCTTTAAAATACGTAGATCTACGTATAAATACGGAGGGTTGGCATCGCTGATGCACGCGCATACATACATACGCTTGACCGATTGCTCTCTCTCTCTCAGCTTATTCTTACACGCACACGTATATATGTATGCTTGCCTATGCGTACATAAATACCCACTCTATCTCGGTTATTTCTCAGATACACATACATGTATATGTATGCTCGCCTACGCACGAGTTTTGTTAACATCGTTATGTTAACTTTTACTTATTTTTAAATAATGTTATTTGTGTTATTAATTTTACTTTATGTTCTTTTCTTCTCGGCGTCCACATTCAAAGTGCGCACAAGAGCTTTCGACTGCTCGAGAGAGCTTTTGAGTTTTTACATACAGATCGACCTTTTTTCTCTCTCAATGTTAAAGTAGGCAGAGACTGAGAAGCAGCACTTAGATTATTTTTCTATATTTTGGTTCATTTTTGTGTCTTAGAGATTTATAGTTTTTTATATATCCTTCGTTTCTAGTTTCGTCAAAATTTTCTCTTGTTTGATTTACGGATGTAATATAATGTTTCTTATATTTTAAAATGATATTGTGTATAATTTTTTTGTCACAATTTGCATATTCAATATTCATTGGCGTATCTTGTATTGTTGAGTGATAGCTGTTATTATAATATTCTATAGCTTTACTAATTTAATTTTTGATTAATAGATCTTTGTTTTCAAGGTATATAATTCTTATTTTTTCTGTTAAAGTGTTATGGAATCTTTCGACGTCTGCATTGCCAGTGTGGCTGTTCGGTTTCACAAAATGAACTTCTATATTCTCATTTCTTAAATATTCTTTTATATTTACACTATTAAATTCATTATCAGTTATTAATTTTTCAAAGCTTCCTCTTTGGGATTATAGTTTGATTATTGCGATCCTCAAGATAGAAAGCAGTAGCAAATTTTGAAAATCGGTCAATAAAAGTTAGGAAATTACATTTTGAATTTGTGTAGATGTCCATATGAACAATTTTTCTCATATCAGTTGGTGTTTCAGTATATTTAAATTTTTCTTTTACCGGGTTCCTATCATATTTACACAGATTACAAATGTCACAATTGTTGATATACTTTTGGATGTAATGTTGAAGTTTTGGAAAGTAAATAATCTTTTTTAAACTTTGGTAATTTTCATTTATACCTGAATGACCAGTATAATATTTATGGAATCGTTCAATTTCTATATACACATCTTCTTCGTTTTCAATGTCTTTTGCGTGAAATAAGCATTTTACAAATTTAACATTTTTATTGCCTTAGAAAATTTGGATGATTTTGTTTTGGAATTTATTGTATTGGTGGTCGTTATATTCACTGAATATTCCAACTTTGCCTTTTATGATATGATTCATCAAAATTTCTTCCATTCCATTTACAAGATCATTTAAATTTAAATAAATTTTTTTATTTCCATTCTTACATTCAAACTCCATACTTTTTATACTCATTCACGAAGTGAGTTAGTATATTGGTTTTATGCAATGTCCGTCTTGCTGTCCGTCCGTCCTTCTGTCCGTCCGTCCGTCTGTCCGTCTGTCCGTATGAACGTAGTTCATTTCGCCGTTATTGAAGCTAG
The DNA here is from genome assembly GCA_035047565.1 of Drosophila mulleri. Taxonomy (NCBI): domain Eukaryota; kingdom Metazoa; phylum Arthropoda; class Insecta; order Diptera; family Drosophilidae; genus Drosophila; species Drosophila mulleri. The sequence goes on along the minus strand of JAWNPK010000051.1, from coordinate 651,563 downwards.
AGACTTGAAATTTGGAACACATACTCGTGTATAACTCCGATTTATAAAGTGTTAAAATTTTCCCGATCCGCCCGGCAAATCGATCCCGGCGTGGCAAATTGGAAAATGCATTTTCCGATACACCAGAAACCATGTTAGTTAAAGAGCTAGAAAGCTGAAATTTGGAATGCAGGTCCGCGTCGACCACCAAAGTCCACCAAGCTATGGCGGATATATCTACGCCCATTGGGGCGTGGCAAATCGGATGAAACTGTATCTCCGAAAGTCATAAAGCTAGAAAGTTTAAATTTTGCACGTGGGCTAATGTTATGATTCTATAATGACTGATGAAAAAATTTTATGTGTACGCCCACTAGGGGCGTGGCAAATCGGACCTGAAGATATAGTGATTTTTCAAATTTTGCTATATTTTAGGCACTATTGATGCTAGAGACCTGAAATTTGGTAAATATACGCGGGGTGACAACCCAAGTCCAACGAGCTATGGTGGATATATGTCCGCCCAAAGGGGGCGTGGCAAACCGCAAAAGCTTATATCTCCTACAGTTTAAGAGCTAGATGCTTCAAAATTGAATATTTGAGTTACTAGTAACATCCTCTATCGATGTCCCAAAAATAATCGTTACGCCTCTTTGGGGGCGTGGCATATCGAAAAATACCCTGTAATTTTCACATTTTTGGAGCGTAAGCATTCAAATTTGACATGTACGTTACCGTTAGCTCGTTCTAAGAACAGGCCAAAAATGAGGCGTCTACGGCCACTAGGTCCGTGGCAATCCGCATTTGTAGTATTAAATTGCGATATTTATATGCGTGAGCCATCTATACATACATGTATATACAAATAGGATTAATAGGCATTGATAACACGGAAGTAAACATTTTTATAAAATTAAAAAAATATAAAAAAAGCTAAAATAACAAAAATTTGCAATTTACAAAAAAGTTTCCCGCGGGATTTGAACTCTCACCCAAGCGAAATACGATGTTTATCAAAATAACTAAAACGAATTTAACCCGCGCCTCTGCCGACAACAGTAAAGAAAACGAAATGATATTCTTGTTATGAAAAGCCAGAGTAGCGGTTAAAAAGTTCAAGAACAACGCAAAAACAAATCAGTCGCATTTGAGATTCTTAGAACACGCTAGAGTACGCATTTATGTGTACATACACACACACATACACACATAAAAGTGAGCGCGTGTATAAGAAGGCTGGAATGCTTGATGCTATGCGTGCAGACTTATGTGTATCTGTATGTATATATGTATATACATTATATACATACATATATGCGTATATGCTATGAGGGCTATTTAAGAAGAAACACATCTAAACTTATAAAATTTTTCGATTAAGCTCGCACCTTCCCAATAAAATATCTATTTTATAACAAGTAAGAAAGCTCTAGTCGAGACTGCTCGACTACGAGATCCCCTGAACCCTTCGAGCAAAAGCCATTTGTATAATTTTAAGCGTCTTTCTGCTTATACAAACACATACATACACACGCAAATACACATACATAGACACACATAGGCGCGCACGCAATAACACGCATGGGCTGCAGTGTGGGCTTACTATGGGAACTTAATTGTTTAAGTTCAAGTCTCTAGTATTTGAAATACGCCTTTTACAAACTTATGGGTGAGGGGGTGGATATAAGGGTGGATGTGAAATTAAACAAAAATCGAAATTCTGTAACGTACTTTTGAATCTACATTTGAAATTTGGAGACTCTAGCTCTAAAGATGTAGGGGATATAATTTAAAAACTGCATTTCGATAAGGTTTTTTATCGATAAAAAATAACGAGATGAAATATCGATTTTTGAGGATAAACTCGATATGCTCTGTTATTACGTTATTATATTTGAGCTACCATATAGTCAAGCAAAGCAATAGCGTGGGTGATAAAGGCGAGTAGCGGAGGTTCAAAGCCCCTTCAATGCTTTGTTTTTTGTTTTTTTCATACATATTTCGTTTTTATTATACCCTGAACCCATTGAAAATGGGAAATCAGGGTATAATGGTTTTGTTAAAATGTATGTAACAGGCAGAAGGAGGCGTGACACACCCCACAAAGTATATATATTCTTGATCAGGGCGACGAGCTGAGTCGATTTAGCCCTGTCCGTCCGTCCGTCCGTCCGTATGTATGAACGCGTCGATTTCAGAAGATATAGAAGCTAGAGACTTTTTATACTCATTCATGAAGTGAATTAGTATATTGGTTTTGTGCAATGTCCGTCTTGCTGTCCGTCCGTCTGTCCGTCTGTCCGTATGAACGTAGTTCATTTCGCCGTTATTGAAGCTAGAGACTTGAAATTTGGAACACATACTCGTGTATAACTCCGATTTATAAAGTGTTAAAATTTTCCCGATCCGCCCACTAGGGGCGTGGCAAATCGGAAAATGCATTTTCCGATATACCAGAAACCATGTTAGTTGAAGAGCTAGAAAGCTGAAATTTGGAATGTAGGTCCGCGTCGACCGCCAAAGTCCAACAAGCTATGGCGGATATATCTACGCCCATTGTGGGCGTGGCAAATCGGATGAAACTGTATCTCCGAAAGTCATAAAGCTAGAAAGTTGAAATTTTGCACGTGAGCTAATGTTATGATTCTATAATGACTGATGAAAAATTTTTATGTTTACGCCCACTAGGGGCGTGGCAAATCGGACCTGAAGGTTTAGTGATTTTTCAAATTTTGCTATATTTTAGGCCCTATTGATGCTAAAGACCTGAAATTTGGTATATATACGCGGGGTGACAACCCAAGTCCTACGAGCTATGGTGGATATATGTCCGCCCAGTTGAAGAGCTAGATGCTTCAAATTTGGATAGTTGAGTTACTGGTAACATCCTCTATCGATGTTTCAAAAATAATAGTTACGCCTCTTTGGGGACGTGGCATATCGAAAAATACCTTGTAATTTTCACATTTTTGGAGCGTAAGCATTCAAATTTATTTTTAATTGTTTAATAACTTTTCTTGTGGATGTACGTTCTTCGTGAAACTTTTAGATTGTGATTATATCATTACTATGCGTGTATTTGCCGAAGCTCAAGTCTCTAGTATTTGAAATACGCCTTTTACAAAGATGATGGTAAGGGGGTGGATATAGGGGCGGGGGGTGAATTATAACAAAATTCAAAATTCTATGAAATGCATATGAGTCTACATTTAAAATTTGGAGACTCTAGCTCTAAAGATGTAGGAGTTATAATTTTCGATAAGGTTTTTTACCGATAAAAAAATATCGGGACGAGTTATCGATTTTTAGTGATAAACTCGATATCCGCGCTGTATATACGGTCATTTTAAAAAAAGTTCAAGTTTCTAGCTCTTATATCTTCTGAAATCGACGCGTTCAAACATACGGACGGTCGGACGGACGGACGGACAGACAGACGGACAGGGCTAAATTGACTCAACTCTTCGCCCTGATCAAGAATATATACTTTGTGGGGTCTGCCACGCCTCCTTTTGTTTGTTACATACATTTTAACAAAACCATTATACCCTGATTTCCCATTTTCAATGTGATTTCATTCAATTTGCGGTAATCAATAATTATGCGCCATTTTTTTTCTCCACTGTGATCAGCTTTTTTAGGTACGAGCCATAAGGGGGCATTATATGGGGAGTTGCATTTACGTATTATTCCCTGTTGTAGCATTTCTTCAATTTGCTTATATATTTCTTGCTCATGTATTTGAGGATATCTATAAATCTTACAATATAAGGGTTTGTCCACTACTGTTATTATCTGATGTTCAATAATGTTCGTATTGCTACTTAAAATTTTTGTTAGAGCATTGCTTTCTTCTTGATTTAAATCATTAAAAAGAATTTTCTGTGTTCTATCATCTATTTTGATTGGTTCAATTTGATTTGCCTCATCAGAGTATGGTGAAGTATTTTTAAATTGAATAGTATTATTATTAATCGTAATTGTATTGTGGTAAAAATCAATAAGAGCATTTAATGGTTTAAGAATGTTTTACCTATAATAGCATCGAATGATTTGTTATTGTGGCATCTTCTTTAAATTCAAGAGGCAAATCAGTTATAATTTCGATTTTGAATTCAGACATGAAAATGATATTGGGTGACACAAAGTTCTTCGAGGATATTGTAACAATTTATTCCTATCTAATATGGAAGTTGTTGAACCAGTATCAATCAAGGCAGTGATTATTTCATGTTTAAAGTTAATTTAATCATGGGAAGTGATTTTTCGAGGCAATTGTATGTAAATTTGCATGGCAAGAAACTGTTCTTTTGCTCAGACTCAGATTCATGAGTGATGTTTTGATTTTGATTATCATTTTTAAATTGGCTACAATTAGCTCTATCTGCTTCGACATGATCAATTTCCATTTTTGACACATGACTTTGTTGATTTGTATAGTTCTGATTTGAATTTAAATTTTGTGTTCTTGATCGAAAGTTTCCTGAATTTGCTTTTACATTTTGGAAATTGTTGTTGTGTTTTGCATTGTGATTTTGATTATTATAATTTGGTATGCAGAATCGGTCTTTTTGATTATATGTATTATTATTTTGATATTTTTCTATTTCGTTTGATTTTTCATTACTTTGTGAAAATTTTGGTTTAAGATTTTGTGTTCTAATAAGACCTTCGGTTTCTAATAAATCGAAAACTTCTCCTAAATTTTTAACATTTCTAATAATTACGACTGAAGCTAAATTTACATCGATATTTTTGGGACTAAACTCAGGATGCTTTACATTATCATATTCATATTTTTCATTAATTTTACACATTATACTTCTTAAAGACTTAAAATATTCAGTAGCATAAACGCCTCTTGGTAAAGTTTATTATAAGACTCCTTTATGCCAAAATTCCGAATAAGAATCGTCTAGATGTCATTCCATGACGGCTCGGAGCTCTCGATGGTTCTTACAACATGTAGAGCTTCGCCTTGAATTTTGTTGAGGATGACACGGCGAAAGACGTAGACTCCTGCGGGAGATGTGGGAAGTAATAATGAAAATATCATATCCACTTCACGAATAAATGATGATAGAGCCCTTGAGTTGTCTCCTCTGTACTCAAGAATGTGGTGGGCATCCTTAAGAATGTCCCCAAACGATAATTAAGTATCAAAGAGTAACGTTTCCACTGTAGTCTTTGCGGAATATATGGATAGTTTCCAATTCGTCTAGCCTCAGGATTAGGATGCACAAGGAGTCGACTCACATATTTAGAACACAGCTTGTCATAGATGCTATCAACTGTATTTACTTCCAGATCAGTATGTATTGTTTCGTTACTGACATACCACGGTGCACCTGTTCTTTTCCTAAGTATCTTATTTTGCTCTATTTGCAATTTATTAAATCTGCTCTCACATATTAGCGCGCCCCAAATAGGTATTGCATATTGCCAAATTGGGGCAATGAGTTGCTTATATAACACAACTTTAAGTTTTAGTGGCAACTTACTTCTAGGTCCAATTATCCAGTTTAACTCTTTGCTTCTGGTTCTAAGCTTGCCAATTATATTGTTAATGTGAGTCTTTAACAATAGCTTGTTATCCAATTGCACGCCCAAATACCTGTGGCGATCTGGCATCACAATAATTCTCGATCGATACTATCGATAAAACACGATCTCTCAATTTACCATCATTAGTAATAAGAATACATATACACACTTCTTAAGCTTCAGCGCGTCACATCACATGTACATATTACATCAAACTTAATCAATACAATATTAGCAAATCATAGCTGTGTTTTACTTTAATGCAAATAAATAGTGACGCATACATTCTCCACAAAAACCAACAAACAATATTTTTATAAATGGGAATCCCCACATTCACATTCTCAGCAACAATTCCCATAATTGGTGACCCCGAGTTCAAACACGCGCCGTTGGTTTTTCACTAAATGAGCTTCTTGATCAGCAACACACGCTGACGATCACTTCGGTAGCAAACATTTTAGCTACTTATTTTTACATTACCAGTGATCCCAAAAAGCTTTATCAACAAAGAAGTGCAACAATTTCACAATTCGTCGCAGCCGTCTCGACATACACACACATAGCCAACACGCTCTATTTCACAACGAAGCGACGCGCAAAAAACTAACTGCGCAACATGATGGCCGACGAAGAAAATTCAACCGATGCGGAATTACCTACAGAAAATGCTTCCAACATGAATGCCATTTTAAGCAAATTACCATTCCCTCAACTAAATTCAACAACATCTATCGAAATGTTTTTCACCAAACTCGAAGGCTGGTTTGAGCTGCAGGGCATCGGTAAGCGTAAAGAGCACGAGAAGTACACTGCCGTTATAACCTACGCAGATCCAAAATATCTGGAGCAAGTGCATGATCTAGTAGTGAACGAGCCAACTTCAAATCCATACACCACGCTGAAACAATCAATTCTCGCCAAATTCGCAGAGTCTGAAATGGTTCGTCTTGATAAGCTCGCAACAACGATTACCACCTTCAGCTCGAGCTGTCATCGTTGGAATTCTTCAAAGTGCACCAAACACCCCACTCAGCCAACTTGCTACCACAGCTGATGCTGTCATAGATTCGCTCAATTACTCAGGTGACAACATCCAAGCAGTGACGTCTATCAACTCTGAGGACACGTCACTGGCGACTCGCATGAGTCGTTTAGAGAAACGAATCGACGACCAAGATAAGTGTCTCCAGGAGATAAGCAAAAAGCTTTCACAAAGCCTTAACAACAACAACAATCGTCGATCTCGCAGCCGCTCATCAAGCAATCAACGCAATACTTCACAACAGAGCAACGCGAATCAATATTGCTGGTACCACAACAAGTACGGTAGCAGCGCTCAACATTGTCAAGCTCCATGCAACTTCAAGTCAAACAACAACGGGACAAAAAACTAATCACCCCCATCGAGGTTTCAAAAGGCAGCGTCGATGGGCAACCCCAACACGCCTTTCAAAATAGCCCAAAACTTAAGGTTGAAGTACATAGCATTTCCACTTCTAATCGTTTGTTTATTCCAGATGCTAAGTCTGGTCGAAAATTCCTCATCGACACAGGAGCAGACATATCTGTAATACCCACCTCAACAATAAACCGACGATTAAATATCTGCAAGGAGAATCCACTATTTGCAGCCAACGGATCCACAATAAACACATACGGCACAACTCGCCTTACACTCGACCTTGGCCTGCGTCGTCCGTTCACATGGAACTTCATCATAGCAGACACCACTATACCAATCCTAGGATCAGATTTCTTGCAGCACTTCAACTTACTCGTCGACATTAAGCAAGGAAAGTTAATCGACGCGCAAACACTACTTGCACGCAGCGGCATCTGCAGTCTACAATCGCCGTCCTCTGTCAAAACGTTTGACACATCATGTCAATTCGCCAAGCTTTTGGAAGAATTCAAGGACATCACTCCTCTGCCTGATAAAGTCAAGACAATCATCGATTTCCCGTTGCCCAAAGTAGCAAAGGAACTTCGACGCTTTCTGGCAATGATCAACTTTTACAGAAGATTCTTGCCCAAGGCCATCATACATCAAGCACCGCTGGTACAGCTCATCCCGGAAAATAAGAAGAACGATTCTTCGCCTATATCCTGGACCGAAGATACCATCAAACATTTTGAGGAGTGCAAACAGTCATTAGCCACTGCAACTTTACTGGTACATCCATCACCAGACGCTAGTCTCTCACTCAGCACGGACGCAAGTGACACAGCAGTTGGCGCTGTCCTTCATCAAATCATCAACGAAGAACGCCAGCCATTGGGATTCTTCAGCATTAAACTTACTGATGCACAACGCAAATACAGCACGTACGACCATGAATTGCTAGCCATCTATCTCAGCATTAAACACTTTCGCTACATGTTAGAAGGACGAATATTCGATGTGCACACAGATCACAAGCCACTAGTTTTCGCTTTTACGCAAAAGCCCGAAAAAGCTTCACCTCGTCAACTTCGTCAGTTGGACTTCATAAGTCAATTCACAACATCAATTCAACACATAGCTGGAACTGAGAACACTACAGCAGATACATTATCTCGCATATCAACAGTAGATTCAAATATAATCGACTACAACAAAATCGCTCAAGCGCAAATCAACTGTTCTGAACTGAAGACGATTCTCAAAGATAAGACTACAACTCTACAACTCAAGTCAATAAGCTTACCTCACTCTTCAACTCCAATCATATGTGATTTCTCCACTGACACTGTACGCCCATTCATCCCTCAGCCATTGAGAAGTACAATCATCAGCAAAATGCACAACATTGCTCATGGAGGCGTTAAATCAACACTTCACATTATCAAACAACGTTTTGTTTGGCCCTCCATGCACACCACTTCAACAATACGCACTCACATCTCAACGATTCGAACATATCAACTTGGATCTGATTGGACCACTACCCCAATCAGGACAATACAGATACTGCCTCACTATCATCGATCGCTACACCAAGTGGCCAGAAGCCGTACCTATCGAAGATATACAAGCAGAGACAGTTGCAGCAGCATTAATCAACACTTGGATCTCTCGTTTTGGAGTTCCAGCCCGTATAACTACAGATCAAGGTAGACAGTTCGAATCTAAACTTTTCAACGAACTATCGCAACTCCTTGGCATTAACCACCTACGCACAACAGCCTACCATCCACAAGCAAACGGAATCATCGAACGTTGGCATCGTACTCTCAAAGCTTCAATTATGTGCCAAAATAGGAGCGGGTGGCCCAACAAGTTGCCAATCATATTGCTCGGACTACGATCAGCATACACGCCATCATCATCACCTCCACCACAGCCAGTTCCTCAACATATGCCAAATCAACCAACTGGAAGACCTCGCCGCACAATTAGACTTCCCATTCGCTTCACAACTTGAAGTCTAGGAGGGAGTACTGTGGCGATCTGGCATCACAATAATTCTCGATCGATACTATCGATAAAACACGATCTCTCAATTTACCATCATTAGTAATAAGAATACATATACACACTTCTTAAGCTTCAGCGCGTCACATCACATGTACATATTACATCAAACTTAATCAATACAATATTAGCAAATCATAGCTGTGTTTTACTTTAATGCAAATAAATAGTGACGCATACATTCTCCACAAAAACCAACAAACAATATTTTTATACCCTGAACCCATTGAAAATGGGAAATCAGGGTATAATGGTTTTGTTAAAAGTATGTAACAGAGAGAAGGAGGCGTGGCAGACCCCACAAAGTATATATATTCTTGATCAGGGCGACAAACTGAATCGATTTAGCCATGTCCGTCTGTCCGTCTGTCCGTCTGTCCGTATGTATGAACGCGTCGATTTCTGAAGATATAGAAGCTAGAGACTTCAACTTTTTTTTAAAATGCTCGTATATAGCGCGCGCATATCGAGTTTATCACAAAAGATCGATAACTCATCCCGTTATTTTTTTATCGATCAAAAACCTTATCGAAAACCAGTTATAAAATTATATCTCCTACACCTTTAGAGCTAAAGTCTCCAAATTTTAAATGTAGACTCGACTGTACGTGATAGAATTTCGATTTTTGTTATAATTCACCCCCCACCCCTATATCCACCCCCTTACCCTCATCTCTGTAAAAGGCGTACTTCAAATACTAGAGACTTGAGCTTTGGCAAATATACGCATAGTAATGATAAAACCACATTCTGAAAGTTTCATGAAGAACGCACGTCCACAAAAAAAGTTATTGAACAATTAAGTTCCCATAGTAAGCCCACACTGCAGCCCATGCCTGTTAATGCGTGCGTGCCTATGGGTGTCTATGTATATGTTTGCGTGTGTGTGTGTGTTTGTTTAAGCTGAATGACTCTAAAAATTATTGAAATGGCTGTTGCTCGGAGGGTTCAGGGTATCTCGTAGTCGAGCAGTCTCGACTAGAGCTTTCTTACTTGTTATAAATGGGAATCCCCACATTCACATTCTCAGCAACAATATACCTATGGCTAGTTTTATTTTCAATACGGTTGCCAGCTATTGTAATGACATTTTGATGATCATATTGTACTTGTCTTAAGGTATGGATTTGGTAAGTAGGTCCGCGTCGACCACCCAAGTCCATCAAGCTATGGCGGATATATCTACGCCCATTGGGGCCGTGGCAAATCGGATAAAACTATATCTCCGGAAGTCATAAAGCTAGAAAGTTGAAATTTTGCACGTGAGCTAATGTTATGATTCTATAATGACTGATGAAAAAAATTTTATGTGTACGCCCACTAGGGGCGTGGCAAATCGGACCTGAAGATATAGTGATTTTTCAAATTTTGCTATATTTTAGGCACTATTGATGCTAGAGACCTGAAATTTGGTAAATATACGCGGGGTGACAACCCAAGTCCAACGAGCTATGGTGGATATATGTCCGCCCAAAGGGGGCGTGGCAAACCGCAAAAAGCTTATATCTCCTACAGTTTAAGAGCTAGATGATTCAAATTTGGATAGTTGAGTTACTGGTAACATCCTCTATCGATGTTTCAAAAATATTAGATACGCCTCTTTGGTGGCGTGGCATATCGAAAAATACCCTGTAATTTTCACATTTTTGGAGCGTAAGCATTCAAATTTCACTTGTACGTTACCGTTAGCTCGTTCTAAGAACAGGCCAACAATGAGGCGTCTACGGCCACTAGGGGCGTGGCAATCCGCATTTGTAGTATCAAATTGCGATATTTATATGCGTGAGCCATCTATGTATGTACATGTATATACAAATAGGCTTAATAGGCATTGATAACACGGAAGTAAACATTTTTATAAAATTAAAAAAATATAAAATCTAAAATAACAAAAATTCGCATTTCCAAAAAAAGAAGAGTTTTCCGCGGGAGCGGAAGCCAAATAGCATGTTTGTCAAAATAACTAAAACGAATTAAACCGGCGCCTCTGCCGACAGCGCTACCGCCTGCTTTGAACAACAGTAAATAAAACGAAATGACATTCTTGTTATGAAAAGCCAGAGTTGAAAACTTCAAGAACAATGCAAAAATAAATCAGTCGTATTTGAGATTCTTAGAACACGCTAGAGTACGCATTTATGTGCACATACACACACACATACACACATAAAAGTGAGCGCGTGTATAAGAAGGCTAGAATGCTTGATGCTATGCGTGCCCGAACTCCATATGAATTTTTTTTCTCAGTGAGCGCAGCACCCAATTTGAAAACTCCACTCCACTCCATCATTTAAAGACAAAGTGTCGATTATTAAAAACAATAAAGGCGAAGTGTTGTTAAAATCAAGCGAATAAAATAATCTGTTTGTGTTTACTCAAAGCTCACAAAGCAGCTCAGTACATTCAATGAGCACAAATTGGCCTCCAATGCAATGGCATAATAGACACCTTAATTTTAAAGATTTAAAACAGCTGAACGATAAACTGCTAGTGCATGGTATGAATGTTGAGAATATGCAAGTGCAAATGAATTGTGATACTTTTAAACAATCCAAATTAAGTGCTTTACCGTTTAATCAAAAAATTAATCGAAGTACAGAGATAATGGCACGGAGTATGTCAATAAACAGTTTACTGATTTTTTTATTGAATGCGGTATATAAAGGCAGTTGACAATACCTTATACACTTCAGCAAAACGGTGTTGCAGAGCTTGTAAAGCTTGGTGAGTTTTTGTGGGCAGAGGCTGTCACAACGGCTGTATATCTGCGCAATAGATGTCCCACAAAGGCGTTAAATGGAGGCACACCATTCGAAATATGGAGAGATCGGAAGCCTTCTGTGAAGCATTTGCGAATGTTTGGATCTCGCGTGTTTGCTCTGGACAAGGCTAAGACAAGCAAATTCCAGGCAAAAGGAAAGGAGTACATTTTCTTGTGTATCCAATACTCCCACACCGCAAAGGCATACCGTCTGTACGATCTAGAGAAGCGGAGTGTTTCGAAAGGCGTGATGTTAAATTCATAGAGGAGCTTACAGATCATGAGCAGATGACACCGGATGACAGCAGCAAATCAGAAGAACGGCAAGAAAACGAAGAGAATCCAGAAGTTGAAAGCAACAACAATGATGCTGATCAATGATTAATGATCAATGATGATCAATGATTGAAGGAAATTTAATGAAACGTCAAATGTAAGCTCTTGTTTAAGTTGTTAGTAATGGAGAGATGAAATATTGAATCGAAAATCTGCATGGAGTAAGCAGTATTATTTACGTTTATTTTGTATTTGTTAGGATTTAGAGCTAGTAATTAGAAGTTAAGTTGGTAGTGTTAGTTACGTTTAAATTTGTTGTTGCTAAGGTTTAGATTTAATGATTAAAAGTTAAGTTAGTAAATTTTAAGTAGTGTTAGTTACGCTTTTAAATTTGTATTTGGTAAGATTCAGAATTAGTAGTTAAATGAGTAGATCAAGTAGGATTAGTTTGCGTTTAAATTTATATTTGAAAATACCGCCTAAAGCGTGGAGAGTTGTAAGCGGAGAGTTGCGTCGCCGATGCCGAGCACTTTGGGCGAGCGAAAAAGAAGGGGAGTCGTGATCGAGCAGCCGAAGCGGGCAGTCAGAAAGTGAAAGTTAAGTATAAGAGTGAAATTGTTAAGTACGGCTAAGATAAGTGATTTGAAAAATAAAAGAAGAGAAGCTTGGCGACAGAACGAAGGGAAGAAATTTACTAAGGGAAACGGCTGACTTGAAGACGTGGGATTGGCAAAGGGTCCAGCGACGGCAAGCTGACGACGAGTGAGAGATTCGGTAAAAAAAGTAAAAGGTGGCGATCCCGTTATAATTTCCCCCCCTTCTTTTCCCCCATCGACTATTATAACGTTTAACCAATCCCCCCCCCTGGTGTCTCACACATATTCAAATAAATTTTCTTGTGAGTACACCCTGGGTAGACTGAGTCTATCCCAGCTATAGATTTACTACTTTACAAATGGTCAACCAGGACGATCAACGAAGCAGTACCAGACGAGGCTCAACAGTGTGTTTGATCAAGTAGACACAGAAACACCCCAATCAGTCGAAGAGGCGTTGCAGAGTCAATACGCGCAAAATTGGAGAGAGTCCATGGAAACGGAGTACAGAGCACCCCAAGAAAACGGCAAATGAACATTATGCGACCTCCCTCCAGCGAAAAAGGCAATTGGTTCAAAATGGGTTTTTCGCATCAAACGCGATAAGAACAAGGCGCTTTACGCACTTAAGCAATCAGGGCATGCTTGGCGTAAAGCACTTGATGAGGTCTTGTATTCCATTGGATTCAGTAAATGCAAAAACAAGTCCTGTTTGTACACAAAAGTGGAAGAAGAAGCTTTCAGCTATATTGCCGTCTACGTCGACGACTCGCGTGTCCAACCAAAGAAGACATAGCAATGATTAAGAAGAAGCTATCATCGAAGTTCAAGATGCATGATGGAGGCCCCATAAGCATGGAAATTGAGAGGGACGGTGAACTAGGTTCATTTTCCCTATTTCGAAAGATTGCTGGAAACATGCGGAATGAGCAGTGCTGAGCCGACCCGATATTTTGCACGCAATATGCAAACTATCTCAGAGAAACAACGATCCGCATGCAGAGCATGAAGCTGCAGCACATCTATAGCAGACCCGTCGCGGATCAAAGTCGACGAGCCCGTATTTGATCTTCCAGGCGCTGGAAATGTTGTGGTGGCAGGAAAAAGCTCTGAAACTCTTTTTTGAATTCGGTCCAGGTCGCGTCTCTTAATCCACTAGTTAGAAGCCATTTTGCTGCCTTAACATCTCGCTCATCGCTTTCGGTATCCGATCCAGTACTATGCCATACGTTATGGCCCGCTCTTCCACCACCTCTAAGCCTAGTAGGTCCGTCTGGCCGCCAGACTCTGGCGTCATACCTCATGCCCAACTTCCTCTCCTCTTCGGCTACACACCAAGGAGGGTGTCTCTCTGGGGGTAACGAGGGCATGGGGTCGCGCAGAGGGGTTCTCGGCGTAGGTGGCGACACTCTTGCCTCGTCATACAATCTTGCGACTGTGTGGACGGACATAAATAATAACCGACCAAAGGGTCGTGGCCTCACCCCAACGTCGACGCTGGGGCGAGCTCTCCCGATCGAAAAATAAAAAAAAAAAATATATATATATATATATATATGTATCAGTCTATATATGTATCAGTCTGATACTATCAGAGAACTGCAACAAGCCAGCGGTACTCAAGGTGCACCGGGTAAATGTTGGGTGATTTTGACACCCAGGTGTTTTCAATCAACGCACAAATGAGTACAAGCGCTCGCCTCACAAAAATATGTGTGTTTGTGCACACAAGCTGCAAAAGTGAGTAGGTATTTTTTTGCATATGTGTGTGTGACACATGCCGACGCTTGACCGTCGAAAAAAGTTGGGTGAAAAGAGATACACAAAAATTGAGACATACAATGTGTGTTTATGTGTGTGGCCGATGTTGAGGTTTCTTTTGTGCAAGTTATCACCACGCAACTCAGGCAAATCTTATGACAAATGTAAACAACTTTCAAATAACATAATTCCTTGTTGCTTTTGAGCTTTGAGGTTTAATGAGGGAAGCTTTAGCATAAACATTAGCTGACTTGCAGCATAAGATCATATCTTGTAATCAGTTCAATTTTTGGAGTTTAAAAAAAAACACTAAGTTCACTCATTATAAAATTATTTTTTTATCAACTTGCAAAGGCAAGAAGATTAATTGGCGCCCAACGTGGGGCATACGTTAAATAAGAAAAACACATTGAAAGAATATAAAAACCTTTTAATGTAATCGTACGCCGCCAAAATTTTAAACGTGAACTAAAAAGTGTTAAAAAAATTAAACCCAACAGAAACAAAAGGTTTCTCGGAACTCAATCAAAAAGTGCATTAAAAAGTGTTGATAACAGAACAAAAAAATTGTGCTTACCAAAAACAATAACGTTAACAAAAGTTAAAGAATCGATTATTAATATATAGAATATTAAATGAACAAGGTATAAAAATACCAAACCAAAAACTAAAAGTAAACAACAAAAATCTGTGGCCAAACCAAAATCTAAAAGTAAACAACAAAAAACTGTGGCCAAACAATTAAAAAATATACCAAACCATAAAAACTAAAAGTAAACAACAAAAAATCTGTGACCAAAAAAGACGATTAAGAAGGAAGGCAGGACGACCTACCCAATTTGCTGAAACCCCCAGAAAGAAGCACTACTACGTGAGCGTATTACGACAGGGTAACTTATCAGTTCTTGACTATTACAATCTGGTCAACAACAAATTAACTCAGATAATAAACAAAACTATCATGACATACGGCGATAAAGCCAATTTAATTAACGAATTAAATACTAAAAACAGGGATAACGCTTTGCGAGTTTTCATTACAGGCCTTAACGGCTCATTATCCGACATTTTATTTTCTCTTAACCCAGAAAACCTTCCAAATGCTTTAGCAAAAGCTCAAGAACTAGAAGCGAATCATCAAAGAGCTAATTTCGCTTATAACCATTCCTTTAATTCGCAACAATCACATGCGAATAAAACTGAACAAACGAAGCAAAACAAATCTGATCAACCTTATAAAAAATATGATAACCGCTTGCGATTCAATCAAAGCTCGCAAAATCAGAAACATCCAAACGCTCAACCCCCTCAAGAACCAATGGATGTAGATAAATCCATTCAAATACAAAACCCGTCCTTTCAACAGAATCCAAATTTGGAGCAAGCCAATAAAAGAGGATTCTCTTCACAAACAATTCATCAACCGAAAAAGGTTATGCGCGTAAATAATATTCAGGAGGATCATTTTTAGAGGAGCAAGGGGAGACCTCCCATTCATCTATAGAATAGATAAAAAAATAAACAAGCAATTAAAAGTACTAATAGATACAGGTGCTACATGTTGTTATATTAAAAAGGGAATATATGATAACCCAGAGGAGCTAGCTATTAAAAAAAGAGTAAAAACTGTAAACGGATACAGCATCATAACACACTTTCATAATATAAATATTTTCGGCAAACGATATAGATTTTATGAAATCAGTAACCTAGAAGCTGATTTGTTAATCGGCTATAATCTATTAAAAGATATCAATGCAATAATTGACCTATCAAAAGGTTCCTTGCAGTATAATAATAAAACGGAAAAAATTAATTTAGTAAATTCGAATCTAGATAAGGAGCATTGCGCCACTCTCTAAATTAGGAAACTCTTAAATCAGATTCATTACTCAATGTATCTGACATAGAATCATCGTCATCAAGTGACTCTGATTGCCCCAAACTGGACTTCAAGAGAAATAAGCATAAAATGAAGAAAGCTAAAAAGAGCAGGCAACAAAAATTGTCGGTAGTAAATCATTCCATTGATAAAATGATTAACCTCGCAAATCTTGAAGAACAAATCATTCAGGAAATTAAAACCAAACACTCCCAAATACAAATATCTCTTCCTTTTAGAACAGATATAAGAGGTGAAATCAGAACGGTAACAGATACTCCAATCTTTAGTAAACAATACCCTTACCCGCATTCAGTTAATAACTTCGTTAATAAAGAGATTAATAGGATGCTAAATGATAATATAATAAGGCCAAGTAAAAGCCCTTATAACTCTCCAGTATGGGTTGTAGAAAAAAAGGGTTTTAATGAAGATGGCACACCAAAACACAGATTGGTTATCGATTATAAAAAAATGAATAGCAATACAATCCCTGATAGATATCCGATGCCAGATCCCTCGGTAATACTATCTAATTTACGTAAAGCAAAGTTCTTCTCAACTATTGATCTAGAGTCTGGTTTTCATCAGATCTTGATGAAAAACGCAGACTTTGAAAAATCCGCCTTTTCCATTAATAACGGAAAATATGAATTTCTTCGCTTGCCATTTGGACTTGCGAACGCACCTAGCATTTTCCAAAGAGCAATGGACAATATTCTACGCGACAAAATTGGTAAAACTTGCCACATCTATATAGATGACATAATAGTCTTTTTAGAAAATATCGAACAACATTTCAACGACCTACGAGAAATCATTGAAATATTATTTAAAGCCAATATGAAAATATCTCTAGAAAAATCTAAATTCTTTAAAAAAGAAATCGAATTCTTAGGATATATGGTATCTCATAATACTATCGCAACTGACCCCAAAAAGATAGAAACTATTTTGAAATATCCCCCTCCCAATAACTTGAGAGAATTACGAAGCTTTCTAGGTCTAACTAATTACTACAGAAAATTCGTACAAAACTACGTAAAAGCCAAGCCACTGACAAAACTGCTACAAGGACATAATGGTATGATTTCAAAACACATGTCGAAACAAGTAAGAAAACTCTAGTCGAGAGTGCTCGACTACGAGATCCCCTGAACCCTTCAAGCAACAGCCATTTCAATCATTTTTAGCGTCTCTCTGCTTACACAAACACACATACACACGCAAACACACATACATAGACACCCATAGGCGCGCACGCATGGGCTGCAGTGTGGGCTTACTATGGGAACTTAATTGTTTAATAACTTTTTTTCTGGACGTACGTTCTCCATGAAATTTTCAGATTGTGGTTTTATCATTACTATGCGTATAATTGCCAAAGCTAAAGTCTCTAGTATTTGAAATACGCCTTTTACAAACTTATGGGTGAGGGGGTGGATATAAGAGTGGGGGGTGAAATTGAACAAAAATCGAAATTCTATAACGTACATATCAATCTACATTTAAAATTTGGATACTCAAGCTCTAAAGATGTAGGAGATATAATTTTATAACTGCATTTCGATAAGGTTTTTGATCGATAAAAAAATAACGGGATGAGTTATCGATTTTTAGTGATAAACTCGATATTCGCGTGCTATATACGAGCATTTTCAAAAAAAGTTGAAGTCTCTAGCTTCTATATCTTCTGAAATCGACGCGTTCAAACATACGGACAGACGGACAGAGGGACGGACGGACAGACGGACAGACGGACAGGGCTAAATCGACTCAGTTCGTCGCCCTGATCAAGAATATATATACTTTATGGGGTCTGCCACGCCTCCTTCTGCCTGTTACATACATTTCAACAAAAACATTATACCCTGATTTCCCATTTTCAATGGGTTCAGGGTATAATGAAAAGATGGCACGCCTTCATTGAGGAATTTTCCCCCACCATTCTCTATAAACCTGGGTCAACCAATATTGTTGCTGACGCATTATCCAGAGTAGTAATAAACCACATCTCCACTGAAAACAACCAAATGTCCGATAACAAACCCTCGTCTGACAATGAATCTTCATCCGATATTGAAACTATACATTTAGCCGACAGCAGCCATGATTACATATTAGAAGAAACAAAAAAACCACTAAACCAATTTAAACAGCAACTACTCATTTCAAAAAATTATTTTACTATCCATGAAAAATGTAACCCATTCAATAAAACTAGACATATTATAGAATACGATACACTAGACAACCTAATCACAATACTTAAAGAATTTCTACAGCCAAATATAACTACAGGAATCCATTGCAGTCTTGAAGACCTATACGAAATTCAAAATACGCTAAAAATCACCTTTACAAATAAATTTTTATTTACCAGAAAATTCGTCGTAGATATCGAAAACAAAAACGACCAAGAAATCATTATAGAAACACATGCTCGTGCTCATAGAGGTTTCGATGAAAATCCTAAACAAATTCTTAAATATTATCATTGGCCAACACTATACAAAACTCTCAAACAATACATACGACATTGCAAAATCTGCAATAAAAATAAATACGATAGAAAGCCAAAACAAATACTTATTTCCAAAGCACCAATTCCAAAAACAGAAGGTGAACAGTTACATATAGATATTTTTTATGCTCAAAAACTATCATTCATCACTTGTATAGATACTTATTCCAAATTCCTAGTTATTAAAGAAATCAATAACAAGTCTGATATGGCTAACAAGGTATTAGAATTGATGCAAATTTTTCCATTTGATAAATCAATAATGCTAGATAATGAACCTAGTTTTTCATCAGCACAATTCAAATCAACAATTTCCCGTTCAGGCATAACTATTTATTATGCAGACCCCAGACACAGCCTTAGTAACGGTCAAGTAGAAAGAGTTAATTCAAACTTATTGAAATTTCTCGATGCATCCAAGAAGAATTTAATATAATTGACTATTCTGAAGTCATATACCGCGCAGTTAAAGAATATAATAACACAATACAATCAACAACCCAACAAAAACCATGCGAAATTCTATTCTATAAAATAAATCATTCTGAATTGCCCGAAAAACTAGAATCAGCTCAATCCAAAATGTTAGAATACCATAACAAAACAAGTAAGAAAGCTCTAGTCGAGACTGCTCGACTACGAGATACCCTGAACCCTCCGAGCAACAGCCATTTCAATAATTTTTAGTGTCATTCAGCTTAAACAAACACACACACACACGCAAACATATACATAGACACCCATAGGCACGCACGCATTAACAGGCATGGGCTGCAGTGTGGGCTTACTATGGGAACTTAATTGTTCAATAACTTTTTTTTGTGGACGTACGTTCTTCATGAAACTTTCAGAATGTGGTTTTATCATTACTATGCGTATATTTGCCAAAGCTCAAGTCTCTAGTATTTGAAATACGCCTTTTACAGAGATGAGGGTAAGGGGGTGGATATAGGGGTGGGGGGTGAATTATAACAAAAATCGAAATTCTATCACGTACAGTCGAGTCTACATTTAAAATTTGGAGACTTTAGCTCTAAAGGTGTAGGAGATATAATTTTATAACTGGTTTTCGATAAGGTTTTTGATCGATAAAAAAATAACGGGATGAGTTATCGATCTTTTGTGATAAACTCGATATGCGCGCGCTATATACGAGCATTTTAAAAAAAAGTTGAAGTCTCTAGCTTCTATATCTTCAGAAATCGACGCGTTCATACATACGGACAGACGGACAGACGGACATGGCTAAATCGATTCAGTTTGTCGCCCTGATCAAGAATATATATACTTTGTGGGGTCTGCCACGCCTCCTTCTCCCTGTTACATACTTTTAACAAAACCATTATACCCTGATTTCCCATTTTCAATGGGTTCAGGGTATAAAAAGGATATCTAAAAATTATCAAGTAGGTGGAGTCATTTATGAAAAAAAACATGGCGAAAGAAATAAATTACAGCCGAAATATAAAAAACAAGTAGTCAAAGAAGATTTAGGAAATACAGTAAAAATAAATAATAGAGACCGCATAATTCATAAAGATAATATAAGATCTTAATAAAACAATTTTTCTTTAAATTTTAGCATGACCATTTTATATGTACTAATTACTTTACTGCCCTTCTGCCGCCCCGATATCATAAACTACTCCAATGACGACTACGCTTTACTTGAGGACGTTGACAATTTTTTATTATATGAAACATTCGGAGAAGTCTTCCACGTTACTAATTTAAGTTTTTATAATGACATATTTGAAAAAGAGCTAACATTTTTTAGTAATAGAAGTAACTCTACTGACGGAAATAACTATGGAACTAAATTTAATTAAAACCCTTCTTTCTCAACTTACACCCCATAGAGTCTCTAAGCGAAGTATCAATGAATTAGGAACTATTTTTAAATGGATTACAGGAACACCAGACCATAATGACATGCTAACAATTCAAAATAAAATAAACGAACTCATTGAAAATAATAATATACAAAATAAAATTAATTCTACAATTTTAAAAGAAGTTACTAAAATAACAAATCTTCTAGAAAATATTAAATTCAATCAAGAAATATTATTGAAAAAATATCGATTAAAACTATTATCACTTGACCTGCAAAATCTGCTCGACACTATTACATTTTCAAAAGCCAACATAATAAACCCAAAAATTTTAAATAAACAAGATATGACAAACATATTTAATCACGAAGCATTCAATATTACTCTTATTGACCTCCTAGACGTATCCTCTTTTTCAATTATCTCATACCAACGTTTAATTATAGTTTTCATTAAATATCCAACTATAAACCATAATTGTAAGTTATACCATGCTAAAGCAATTTCCCAATCAGATGGAAAACTATTTATAGACGATAAGATCGTTAAATGTAAGAACACTTTTTATCTTATAAAAAACTTTAAAGCCGAAATTTATAATACCTTTGCTCAAATTGTCTACGAAAAAAACTGCTTCATCGATTTAGTTAATAAGCAATTCACAAGCTGCACAAAAATATCAGAAAACAAGTAAGAAAACTCTAGTCGAGAGTGCTCGACTACGAGATCCCCTGAACCCTTCAAGCAACAGCCATTTCAATCATTTTTAGCGTCTCTCTGCTTACACAAACACACACATACACACGCAAACACACATACATAGACACCCATAGGCGCGCACGCATGGGCTGCAGTGTGGGCTTACTATGGGAACTTAATTGTTCAATAACTTTTTTTCTGGACGTACGTTCTCCATGAAACTTTCAGATTGTGGTTTTATCATTACAATGCGTATAATTGCCAAAGCTCAAGTCTCTAGTATTTGAAATACGCCTTTTACAAACTTATGGGTGAGGGGGTGGATATAAGGGTGGGGGGTGAAATTGAACAAAAATCGAAATTCTATAACGTACATATCAATCTACATTTAAAATTTGGATACTCTAGCTCTAAAGATGTAGGAGATATAATTTTATAACTGCATTTCGATAAGGTTTTTGATCGATAAAAAAATAACGGGATGAGTTATCGATTTTTAGTGATAAACTCGATATCCGCGTGCTATATACGAGCATTTTAAAAAAAAAAGTTGAAGTCTCTAGCTTCTATATCTTCTGAAATCGACGCGTTCAAACATACGGACAGACGGACAGACGGACAGACGGACAGACGGACGGACGGACAGACGGACAGACGGACAGACGGACAGACAGACGGACAGGGCTAAATCGACTCAGTTCGTCGCCCTGATCAAGAATATATATACTTTATGGGGTCTGCCACGCCTCCTTCTGCCTGTTACATACATTTCAACAAAAACATTATACCCTGATTTCCCATTTTCAATGGGTTCAGGGTATAAAAATAAGCCAATAGAAGTAATTACAGATGGTGCAATTTTAATATCAGGAAAAAATTGCGTTAATAACACCTGGCTTACAGGCACTTATCTCATAACTTTCAAAACCATTGTAACCATAAACAATATTACTTACACAAACGAAAAAGAGAAACTGCTTAATTATGTAAAACATAACAAATTTACAAATTATTTAATTACTGAATATAAAACCTCTAATGACACCGAATTACGATTAGAAAATACTAACACTCTATCAAAAATTGTAATAGAATTAGAAAACAACCACACAAAAATAACATTCATTATATTTTTAATAATTTTTACATTCATTATGATAAAGCTTCTCAAATTTTGTTCAGGGAAAAATTTCAACCCTATTACATTTTTATTTTCAAACCCGTCAAATAATCAAAATATTCAAAATTCTGATATACTAAATGCCATAAATAATCAAATCGAATTTCTAATGAGAAATCGTTAAGAATCGAGGACGATCCTTCTTAAGAAAGGGGGGAGTTATCACCACGCAACTCAGGCAAATCTTATGACAAATGTAAACAACATAATTACCTCTATAGTATCACGCCACTCAGCCCAGACATAAAAGCTTCTTGCACTATTCCCACAGAGTAAGCAGTTTTATCCTCAATATAAACATAAGATTTCCCTGCGTTGTTTCCATGAGCCCATAGAGCCGGCAACCCAGCTTTGATGTAAACAAATCTTAATTTCACAATCCCGATATAAAATCACGTAAGCCAATCTTGGGAGCTTTTGAGCTTTGAGCTTTAATGAGGGAAGCTTTAGCATAAACATTAGCTGACTTGCAGCATAAGATCATATCTTGTAATCAGTTCAATTTTGGAGTTTAATAAAAGAACACTAAGTTCACTAATTATAAAATTATTTTTTTATCAACTTGCAAAGGCAAGAAGATTAATTTGCATGCCTTCGGTTGAGTTGTTTTTTTTTTTACGTACATACATACATATGTACCTGTTTACGTACTTGTTGTTGGAAATGCGTGCACAATATTTAACATAACAATATTTAAATCAAAAATATCTTTTTTTATATTCATTTAATATATTAAATAAACATTATAATACTTCATTTAATTAACAAACTAAATATGTATATTAAAGCTTAACATAAGAAAAATATAAACAATATATCGCAAATAACAAAATATTCTGTTTTTAAAATAAAAATTAAATTACAAATTATTATTTAAAAAAAAAGAGTGTAAAAAGAGCAAATTGTCTACCGTTTTTGGACCTAATCTATTTCTTTTTTCTGTTATTATGTTGCCCGCTAAAGAAAATACTCTTTCAGCTGCTGCACTACTTGAAGGTATTGCAAAAAGTTGCAATGCTAACTTAGATAATAAGGGATAGCAATTTTCTTTGGCCAAAGTCAATCACGAAATCAAAGCTAAGAAAGGAGCTAGTGCAAAATCAAAACAACCGTTACTTTGACACACACACCATGGTGCCTGTAAAACACTTGGGTGTCATACATGTGTTTTGTCTACTTGTATTTGTTACCCATTGCTCTCTTCACACTCTCGCTTTTTTTCTACGTTCGCTGTAAGTGTAAGTGAGACCGGCATACGTTGACGAAAAATACTTGGCTGACAAGCAAAAAGAAAACGGTACGTTGTTGTGAGTGACAGCAAGATATTGCCAGCATGAGCAGCACTCACACAATTTTGTATAAGTGTGTATTTATGATTTGCTGAGCCAGTGTTGAGTAGCACCGGCACACAAATTTTATTGAGTGTGAGTAAGGTGGCAAAAAATGACACACTTGCAGTTCTCTGACATGTATGTATCGATGAACACAAATAAATTATTGGAGAGATATAATAAGATTAGCAAGTAAAAAAGCTCTAGTCGAGACTGCTCGACTAGGAAATCCCCTGAACCCTTCGGAGAACTGATATTTCAATAATTCTTCTCGTCTTTCTGCTTACAAAAGAAACACACACACTCACACATGCACACGCGGACACACATACATAGACACTCATAGGCACGCACGCATAAACACACATGGGCTGCAGTGTGGACTTACCATGGGAACTTTATTGTTTAATAATTTTTTTTGTGGACGTACGTTCTTAATGAAACTTTCAGATTGTGGTTTTATCATTAGTAAGCGTGTATTTGCCAAAGCTCAAGTCTCTACTATTTGAAATACGCCTTTTACAAAGGTGAGGGTAAGGGGGTGGATATAGGGGGGGGGGGGGGTGAATTATAACAAAAATCGAAATTCTATCACATGCAGTCGAGTCTACATTTAAAATTTGGAGACTTTAGCTCTAAAGGTGTAGGAGATATAATTTTATAACTGGTTTTCGATAAGGGTTTTTATCGATAAAAAATAACGGGATGAGTTATCGATTTTTAGTGATAAACTCGATATCCGCATGCTATATACGAGCATTTTAAAAAAAGTTGAAGTCTCTAGCTTCTATATCTTCTGAAATCGACGTGTTCAAACATACGGACAGACGGACAGACGGACGGACGGACAGACGGACAGGGCTAAATCGACTCAGTTCGTCGCCCTGATCAAGAATATATATACTTTATGGGGTCTGCCACGCCTCCTTCTGCCTGTTACATACATTTCAACAAAAACATTATACCCTGATTTCCCATTTTCAATGGGTTCAGGGTATAAAAAGAGAGATTTGTGATACAAAGTGAAGTTAATAAACTTAATAAATTAATCAATATTAAACTATATTAAAAGTAATTAATTAATCTTAAGTTAAGCAAATAATTATAATAATTAACAATTGAAGTTTCAATGGAATGTATAGGAGCATAAACATTTAATTGTTGATTCTCTTATTTTAGGTTAGTAACCATGTGCTATTATCTTTTCGTTGTAATAAAAAACTCTTAATTTAGATGAATCAAATTATGTCGTTGCTCCAAGGGAGTTCCACTATATTATAAATTAACAATTGGTACGTTTATGGGCGAATAATACAAAGTAAAAGAAAACAATTAAGAACGTTGCAGTCGGGCGATACCGATTGCAGAATACTCATTCACAGCCCAAATGTTGATCCCATTATAATTTAAAAAATCATCGATAGCTATTGCCGTTTATATCTAGTACATCTTTAGATCTAGGATCTTCAAATCAATTTTATACAATTTTGATTTTAATTATATTTTGGATACCGGTTCCAAGCTAGCAGCAGATCAGCGCGATTTTCTAATACATGTGCACACACTCATCGTTTATTCTATGCGTATAGACAAAAGCGCGCCTTTTTGCATATTCTAAGAATTGCGATTGATTTCTGGATTTTCTAACTGTTACTGTAGTTTTGTCAGATGACGCTCTGTCATAACGTTATTGTATTTTAGCTACAATATAGTCAAGCAATGCAATAGCGTGGGTGCTAAAGGCGACGCAAGTTATGTTAGAGTAGCGGAGGTTCCAAGCCCATTTAAAACTTTATACTAAACAATTACATCCCCCAAATTTACAAGAATAGTATAATAAACCCAATCTCAAAGCCCAACACAGACAAAACATCACTAAACTCCTATCGACCAATATCACTTAACTCGTGTCTATCAGAAGTACTAGACAAAATTGTAGCAAAGCAACTGTGGTGTTTTGTCTCTAATGACAAATTAATCCATACCAGTCTATCTGCTATAGACAGCCCATTGTTGACAGAATCGGACTACACTCAATACTCGACCAACTCACAAAATTTCATGACGAACACAAAAATTACAGTACGAATAAACACCGACATCTCCCTTTTTCCACCCCGTCCACAACACCATCCCCCAGGACTCGCCACTCTCAGTGATCCTTTTTGTAATAGCATACAATAAACTCGCCGAAAAGCTCACCCAAACTCACCCAAATATCAGCCTAAGCGCCTACGCATTTAGTATTTGCCTTTGCCAATTGTGTCTACAGGTTCTATATGACCATGATTCAGGTATTGCTCCATGAAGTCCTTATATTCCGTGAATATTTGTGGATGCTTTTTGAATTCTTTCTCCATTAGCATTAGTCGAGCCGAGTTGCGCGAGTTTCGTATGGTTGAATGGTATGGGCACCACTAGTCGGCCTTCTTCATCCCTTGTGGTTGTTTCCTGAAATCTTTTCTCGCAATCATTGTTTTCTTCCGAATCGCTTGAGTTACTTTCGAGCTCCCAGAAGCATTCGAGGTCATCCAGGCATATCGTTGTTGTTGCGCTGATCACCTTGTTGTTTGAGATCTAGCTATGTTGCCAGAAACAATCCATCCAAGTTCAGTTTTCTGTCCCAGTGTTTCGTTGACTTTTTTAACGTTTCCCAACATTATTAAGGGAAGCAAATCAACACCGATGACAACATCGATTCTGCTGGGCTCGTTGAAGTGTGAGTCCGCTAGCTCGCAGCCCATCCAGTCTTTATTGACATCCATGTCAATTTTCTTACTCGGTAGAGCTCTCTGTAGTTTTGGCATAAAAAGTGCCTGCGTTGTAGTTACGAATTTGTACGTAACTTGTCCGTTGCTTTCTTTGAGACAATTGCTGCTGAAGGTCTTGTTTTTATTCGCATCCTCGTAAAGCAAATTGTTGTGTGGTTTGGTGCAATACTTGCATGTCAAACCCCTTTTGCAATCTTTTATGCAATGAGCTTTTATGCAATGAGCAATGCAATGGCATTTAAAGCATAGAGCATTTTTAGTTACAAACTCCTTGTGTTTTTCAACTGACTCTGCTTTAAATTTTGAGCATCTTGTAATCGTGGCTATCCAGTTTGCAAAACGGCTTCTTTTGTAGCTCGTTTTCTTTGCTTCAGTAAGCGTCTGAACGGCCCTTTTTATACCCTGAACCCATTGAAAATGGGAAATCAGGGTATAATGGTTTTGTTAAAAGTATGTAACAGGGAGAAGGAGGCGTGGCAGACCCCACAAAGTATATATATTCTTGATCAGGGCGACAAACTGAATCGATTTAGCCATGTCCGTCTGTCCGTCTGTCCGTCTGTCCGTCTGTCCGTATGTATGAACGCGTCGATTTCTGAAGATATAGAAGCTAGAGACTTCAACTTTTTTTTAAAATGCTCGTATATAGCGCGCGCATATCGAGTTTATCACTAAAAATCGATAACTCATCCCGTTCTTTTTTTATCGATCAAAAACCTTATCGAAAACCAGTTATAAAATTATATCTTCTACACCTTTAGAGCTAAAGTCTCCAAATTTTAAATGTAGACTCGACAGAACGTGATAGAATTTCGGTTTTTGTTATAATTCACCCCCCACCCCTATATCCACCCCCTTACCCTCATCTCTGTAAAAGGCGTATTTCAAATACTAGAGACTTGAGCTTTGGCAAATATACGCATAGTAATGATAAAACCACATTCTGAAAGTTTCATGAAGAACTTACGTCCATAAAAAAAGTTATTAAACAATTAAGTTCCCATAGTAAGCCCACACTGCAGCCCATGCCTGTTAATGCGTGCGTGCCTATGGGTGTCTATGTATGTGTTTGCGTGTGTGTGTGTGTTTGTATAAGCTGAAAGACACTAAAAATGATTGAATCGGCTGTTGCTCGGAGGGTTCAGGGTATCTCGTAGTCGAGCAGTCTCGACTAGAGCTTTCTTACTTGTTTGTACTGCGCCTATTGAATTATATAGTTGATCAACAAACTCTGGTACATTGTTCAAGGATTGAATTTCTCTGGCCCTCTTTACATGTTGCTCGTAAAGTTGTAGGACTTCAGTCGAGAACCTTCTTAGCAAAATCTGAGCGATTAGTACATCAGCATCGTTACCAATTTGGGCTACTTCTTTAACGATGTGAATATTCTCATTTGCTGTATCCAAGAATCGGCGGATCCTGCTTTCATCATCGTTTTCCATCAGTTCCATGTCCAACTGGTTAACGGCGTTTACGAATATTATTTTCATAGCGCTTACATATAAGTTCCCAAGCCGAATTGTAGCTAGCAGCTGATCCACTTAACAAATGGCTCACTACCATTTGGGCTTCTCCTTTAAGATATGATTTCAGCTAGTTCAGCTTCCTTTTGTCGCTGATATCCTTCCTTTTGTGAATCATGTCGGAGAACATAGTGAAGAACGTTGGCCAGTCTTTGGGACTTCCTTTAAATTGGGGAAGATCCGATTTTGGTAGCTCTGGAACGTCTTCTTTCATACTGTTAAAGGCACCTAACTTCCTGTTAAGTTTCTTTGACAATGTATGGACTTTAAGCTCCAATGCGTCTATGCCCTCGATTTCATGGGGAGGTATATCATATTTTACCTCCAAATCGGTAAGCGTAGACTGGACTTTATTCCAGAGGAACTCTAGTGTTTCTTTGCTTTCTAGAGTTTCTTCCTGGTTGCTGAGCTCTAGATTGGCATGCACCTCTTCAATGTGCCGCTTTAACTCTAGAGCTCTTTTATCCACAAGTTCTACCATCACATCCGTCGCGTCCGCCTTCCTAGGTGAAAACATTGTTTCCTATTGAGTTGAGTGCGTTTGCCAATTCATGCTAGTGGATGATCTATCGGCGTCGATATCGGGTTCGGCAGTTTCGACCTTCATCAGGTCCTCTTTGTAGATCCTGATTTTTTCCAACAATCCATCGTTTATATTCTGTGTAAAATACAGATGATTGCTTGGGATACCGAGTTTTATTAGCGTCGAGTGATTGGCAGTGAATTCTTCTGCCAACTTATTCACGACTTCCAACGCATCCTTGTCAGCTATGGACTTTAAAATTGTGTCATACAAGTTTGATTGCTTCTTTAGCACTTCAATGGCCTTGTCTGACAGCATCTTGTTGCGGTTGTTGTAGTTTGTTGTATGTTTGTTATTAAAATTACTTTTTGGCCTAACCCGTTGGAGGTATTTTTGTTTTGAACGCCTTGTTGAACTTGCTGTGCCTCCACTCTCAACGTGGATTGGTAAGCCAAAGTAGAAATCACTTTTCTTATTTGACAAAATAATTTTCAGTTTACTACACTCGTTAAAACTGTTGCTAATTAGTAGTCTTGTGGTACAGATCGGAGGACCATGAACGAATACACTTGACTATGATGGTGTTTAGTTTCGTATTGATTCTTTATTCTGCTGGGCCCGGGTTTATATACCCAGACTCATGCATAATTTCAACCCTTAAATCTAGTGCGTCTATTGCTGAGTGTGTAAAGCTCAGCATTGGTCTATTACATATTATTATCTTATCGCGTAGTTTGTAAGACTCCGCATTGGTTTATTAGCTATTATTTTTCTATCGCTGAGTTTATAAGACTCCGCGTTGGATTATTAGCTATTCTTATCCTATCGCTGAGTTTGTAATGCTCAGCGCTCGTCTCTTAAGTATTCTAATCGCTAAGGGTCAGGGTCATATTTTATGCCTAACTTGACAGTTCACACTTGAAACATATGTTATTTATATTATGTTAACTGTCGAGTGCATAGAGCATTTGTTCCCCTACTTATCATATTTTTATGTTCATGCATGTTCATGAACTATACTAATTCACTTCGTGAATATCTAGTACATCTTTAGAACTAGGATCTTCAAATCAATTTTATACAATTTTGATTTTTGTATATTTTGGATAGCGGTTCCAAGCTAGCAGCAGGTCAGCGCGATTTTCTAATACATGTGCGCAAACTCATTGTTTATTCTATGCGTATAGACAAAAGCGCGCCTTCTTTGATATTCTAAGAATTGTGAGGCGGCTCCCTAATCACCGCCTCACGAGGTTTTGATATGAAGAAAATGTTTGATGTTTATTTACAAATTTGGAACACTTAGTTTATTTGAGTATTTAGTTTGATGAAATATTTAGTTTATTTTGTAGCCATTAAGATTTAGAGTTAAGCTAGTAAATTAAGTAGGTTTAATTAGGGTTAGTTGTGTAGTTGGTAAGATTTAGCCGTAGTAGTTAGGGATTAAGTAAAAATTAGTTTGATATATTTTTAAGATTTGAATTCATATTTGAAAATGCCGCCCAAAGCGCTGATTTATCGGCGATCGGCGGCGGTTTCAAGAGGAGTCGTTGCCAAGTCGTGGGCGAGTGGTTGCCAAGTCGTGGGCGAGTGGTTGCCAAGTCGTTGGCGAGTCGGTTTTGGTTGAAAAGTGATCGAGGATTAAAAGGTCGGATTGAAGTCGTTTTTTTTTTAGAGAATTAATTTTTAAGTGCGTGGTGAATTGTAAAAGCGCGATTAGAGTAAGTGGCATCTCGAGTGAAAATTAAAGAAACGGAAAGAAAAGGTGAACTGACATTTTTTATTGAATTAAACGGCGGCCAGAGTAGAGTTCGACGGCAGCGAGGGAAGGAGAAGATCCAGAGACGAGGGAAGAAAAAGGAGGTGGTACACGTGAGTGGTGGTCCCCGTATTAGATTTCCCCCCCCCTCTCCCGTTTCCCGGCCAATAACGTTAGATATTCCCCCCCCCCCCCTGGTGTCTCACTATTTCAAAATTAAATAAATTTCTTGTGAGAGTACCCTGGGTAGACTGTGTCTACCCCAGCTGTAAAAATTACTACCTTACAAGTGGCGCCCGAGCAGGGACACAGGGCGGTGCGCGGTGCATCTTATGGTCGGCAATTAGCGAGCGGAAATTGCGAAATTATAACATACTATATAAGCCTAGTCGAGAAATCGCGAACATTCTAGGGTTCGCGAATTCTAATTTTTTGGCGCGTGCTGTACCGAAAGCGCGCCGAAATTATAGCGTGGGTTAGCCGGCACCGTTGTAACGGCCGGCGTGTAAGTATGTATCGGCGGAATAGCGGATTAGCGGATTAGCGAAAAGAGGAGAATAGAGTGCGTGAAAATAGTGACCGCGTACGTATATATGTATGTATGTACATTTATACGTGCGCATTTTCATATGGGCGTATATAAATTGACTACCTTACAAGTGGCCGAGGGGAAACGGCGGAAATTATAATAAATATATAAAAGTGCTATATTTTGATATATAAAACCTTAAAAATTTTGATCGAGAAAAGTAAAAAAAAAAAAAAAAAAATTGTAAGTGTACATATATATATGTGCATATGCGTTTAACGATTTTGGCGCGCGCTGTACTTTTCGGCGCCACAATTGTTTTACCGTTGGTTTTCTTTTCTCGTCGCTTTTGAATCTTTATACCCTGGACGGCGCGGTCGCTGTGCGGTATATCCGTTGGGTTGCTTGTATTTCCTCATTGCTTCAATGTTTGGTTTTGGTGGTAATTAGATATATAGATATATATGTATAATTGCATGAGTGAACGTTGGTGCTTAAATGTGCGCATATATGGGGGTGTATATTGGAATGAATACATATATGTGGTGCATGTAAGCGTACGTGTGTAAAGGAATATAATGGTATATGGGTATGTACATACAAGTGAGGAAACGAGAATATTGTGATGTGTTCGAGTAGTGGCCTATTTTGACGTTTGAATATCTTCTCTAAATGGCAAGTCGAGTATACCTTGCGAGTGAGAGAAGAAAAGTGGGGTATATCGGTAACGGCAAAAGACAAATTGCGCGTCTAATTCGAGTTTTGGCGCATTGATTTTGTGCATGCCTTTTTCGCTAATATATGTATGAGTATACGCATTTGCATATATGTATGTCTGTTTGTATGCATGTCGGTGATCATATGCAAGCATATATACATGTATGCAGGTTAGAGCGCGCACACATTTATACGCGTTTTGTTTCTCCCATTATTCGCTATGTGCATATAAGCATATGAGAGCGCACAGGCGAGCGAGAGAAAGAGAGTGAGGGTCAATTTTTGGCTACTTGTCCGTTACATGGTTTCGCTGCACTCTGCATAGGGTACATCCGACGTGTTGTTACGAAAATGTGTTTCGCTGAGATTTGTCCGGTTTTGGCGGCCTGAGGCCCACTGTGCAGCTCGACTACTATAGTTTATGTACCCCTTGCATGATTTCGCGATACCCTACCTAGGGCATATCCGACCCAATAAAATAAAATAAAATGTAATAAAATAAAATATAACAAAATAAAATATAACAAAATAAAATATAACAAAATAAAATATAACAAAATAAAATATAACAAAATAAAATATAATAAAACAAAATATAATAAAATAAAATATAACAAAATAAAATATAACAAAATAAAATATAATAAAACAAAATAAAACAAAATAAAACAAAATAAAACAAACTAAAACAAAATAAAACAAAATAAAACTGAAAAAAAAAAGGAAAAGTAAAGTAAAGTAAAGTAAAGTAAAGTAAAGTAAAGTAAAGTAAAGTAAAGTAAAGTAAAGTAAAGTAAAGTAAAGTAAAGTAAAGTAAAGTAAAGTAAAGCAAAGTAAAGTAAAGCAAAATAAAATAAAATAAAATAAAATAAAATGAAGTAAAAATAAATGAAAGGGCGGAGCGAAATGGAATAAAGCGGAGCGAGGTGAGAGGAATACAAGAAGTGAGAAGAGGGATAAAACGAGGAGAAAACAAAAGGAGATAAGATCCGATAGCGAAGACGGAGTAGAGTAGAGAAGGAAACTGAATAAAAGCGTCAAAAGGGATTGGTCAAGAAAAGCGAAAGTGAGATGAAGGTGAAATGAAACAGGAGTGAACCGAAGTACAATTAAAAGCGTATAAAGAGAGAGCGAAAAGAAACGAAATGGGTTAAGGGTAAACGAAGAGAAATTAATTAAAAGGAATGAGATAAGTTAAGAGGGGATAATGAAAATAATCGAAAGGTGAATAGAGTATGAAGAAATGAAGAGAAACGAGAGAGAATAACGAAACAGGTTAAGAGGAAACAAAGAAAATAAAATAAAGTTAGAATAAGTGAGCAAAGATTAGATTAAGAAGGTAAGAGGAAACGAAATAAATGGAATGAAATGGAATAAGATAGTAAATGTAAGCGAAATTGTATGAGATAAGTCACAGAGAAAAAAAAAAAAAAAAAAAAAAAACATATATATTTATATATATATATATATATATATATAAAAGTAAAGTAAAATAAAATAAAATAAAAGTCAAGAAAACAAAATAAAATAAAATAGGTTAAGAAGAGAAATAAAGAAAAGAAAAATAAAACAAAACAGGTTAAGGGAAATAGAGAAAAGGAAGAAGTAAAACAAGATAGATTAAGCATGGGCAGCCGAGCTTATCAGAAATCGGAGCCGGATTTACGAAAAGTGCAAGAACAAGGTCCCGTCCAAGCAGAGTCCCTGAGACTGAGGGTGCCCATGGCGAATGGTGCGGCGGCGCGACGGCGTGAAGAGCAGAAGGAAGAAGACGAGGCGTTAGCGACGATTCCGAAGACTGGCCGGCGAGTTCCCACGCCCGCGATCCCATTAGAGAGGTCCCCGCCCTGGGGAGTTGCCGAACAAGTTCGTAAATGGGGCATGCGGTACGATGGCCGAACGGACCCGTTGGGCTTCGTGGAAATCGTGGAAGAGAGAGCGATCACGTACGGCATTGGATTGGATCAAATGCCACGAGCGATGAGCGAGGTATTCGCGGATAAGGCGGCGAAGTGGTTCCTGACCAGCGGTTTGAGGGATTCGTCGTGGGTCGATTTCGGGAGGGAATTCTTGGATTTCTTCCTCCCCCCGCAGTACTTCGAACGCCTGGAGGATCAAATAAGGTCGCGTCATCAGAGAGAAGGAGAAAGTTTCAAGGACTACCTAATCGAGCTTAGGTTGTTGATGCGGCAGGCACGATACAGCGCGGCACAGGAACTGTATCGAGCATATGAGAACGCTGCCCCGGACTATCGGTTGTACGTGAGGCGTCATGACTTTGCCACGCTGACGCAACTCACGGAGATGGCGGCCGAGTATGAGAATGTCCAAGGGCAGACGAGGGAACAAGGCAGAGAGGCTGTGCCAGATAAAACAAAGATAGCATGGTCGAGGCCGGCGGAAAATCGACCAAACAACCCTTTCCGCACACAGGCGCCGGGATCCCAAGTCAGAGGCCAAGCAGCAGGAGCAGCGATGGCGTCCATGGCGGCATCCCAAGAGGCTGTTCACCGTATGATGGTGCAGGAGGGCGAGTCTGGAACGGCGACACGACGAACTTGCTATCGGTGTGGGCAAGTAGGTCATTTCGCACGCGAATGTCAAAGCGGGCACGCACCGTCCTGCCAGCGATGCGGAAGGAAGGGGAAAAGCACGCGGGAATGCTGCGAGCGCGACGACGCGGGAAACGGAATGGGGCGCCCCCCGCTGGAGCGGGGCGGCGCCGCTTAGACAGCAAAGATGAGGCGAAGGATCCACTTTCGGTGGAAGAGGGAAGGATCGTCGCGGCGGTGGTGATTGGGGGTCGAGCGATGACGGCCACAATCGACACTGGAGCCACACGCAGTTGCATAAGCGAAGACTGTGTGCGCAGGCAGGCGATCCGAGGCGAGATCCAGATCCAGGAGATGCAGTCACGGATTAGATTGGCTGATGGATCCACGCTAGAGATAACGAAGAGGATAAGTGTGGAGGTGAGTCTCGCGGGAAAGGCTGCAAGGATGACATTGCTCGTCATGCCGGCGATGCTGGACCACCTTATCCTGGGGATGGATTTCTTGTGCGCTATGGACACCACAATGTGTTGTGGTAATGCAGCGCTCACCATGAGAATGAAGGAGAGGCCGAACGAAGAGACGTCCCTGAGAAGCGGGCCACATGAATCGAAAGAGAGCGATCAGCCTGGAGGGCCGCAATCGCTTGCTCGATCAAGTATTCGCGAGGAGGAAAGGGAGAGAGGCCCCGAGACACCGCGTTGCTCCTCGACGCAGAGAGGGGGCGCGGCGTCGGCGGACGGAGGATTGCTGATCGATGGGCAGGGCACGTCACAGGGCGACGGACCACCTGATCAGCCAATCAAGAAATGTCGCACGATCCCGAAAAGAGAACTCGGGAGGTGTCCTCGGCTGGCGAGGACAAAGGATCTGGAGGACGAGCCAGAGAAGCATCCCCCAGAAGTTAGGTTGGTGGGGTTGGAGGCGGAGGATGTAGACGAAATTCGGAGTAGTCGGTCACCGCAGAGCCCGACGGACCAAGAAGAGGATGAGGAGAATGCAGAGTCTTCCCCCGACGACACAGGGTGGCCAGAAGACCTGGAAGACGAGCTGAAGGAGTTCCTAGAAGCAGAGCTGGCGCTTTTCGAGGGACTGGAGGGAGTGTCAAACATCGCCGAGCATAGCATAAGGATGCGGGATAATAAGACTCTTAAGCAAAGATATTATCCCAAGAATCCGGCTATGAGGAAAGTAATTGACGAACAGGTAGACGAATTGATTAGAGTTGGAGCCATCGAGCCGTCGCGGAGTCCGCATAGCGCCCCTATCGTTCTGGTAAAGAAGAAGACCGGAGATTGGCGTATGTGTGTGGACTACAGGCAGCTGAATGCACACTCAATCCCAGACGCCTACCCAGTTCCACGTATCAATCACATTCTCGAGCGGCTGCGACACGCACGATACATATCCACCCTGGATTTGAAGAGTGGATATTGGCAGATCCCCATGGCAGCAGATAGTAGAGAATGCACGGCGTTCACGGTCCCGGGGAGAGGATTATTCCAATGGCGAGTGATGCCATTTGGCTTGCATTCAGCAGGCGCTACGTTCCAGAGGGCGTTGGACACAGTGATAGGACCGGACATGGAGCCGCATGCTTTTGCGTACTTAGACGACATTGTGGTGATTGGCGCCACGAAAGCGCAGCATCTAGAGAACTTGAGGGAGGTTTTCCGCCGATTGAGGAAAGCCAATCTTCGAGTAAATCGCAAGAAATGCAGCTTCTTCAGGAAAAGGTTGGTCTATCTCGGGCATGTCATCAGTGAAGAAGGGATACGTACGGATCCCGCAAAGGTCGAGGCGATCCACCGCTTCCCGACACCATCGACTCTCAAGGAATTACGGCAGTGTTTGGGAATGGCATCGTGGTACAGGCGATTCGTGCCGAACTTTGCATCGATGGTAGAACCAATGACGAGACTCCTTAAGAAGGGCAACAAATGGGAATGGAATGACGAGCAAGAGGAATCGTTGAAGCAATTGAAGGAGAGTCTTACGACCGCGCCGGTGTTGGCGTGTCCCGATTTTTCGGCGAAATTCGTACTACAGACGGATGCCAGTGATTACGGATTGGGTGCAGTGCTCACGCAAGAGGTCGAAGGCGAGGAGAAGGTGATTGCATACGCTAGCCGGAAGATGTTGAAAGCTGAGCTCAACTATTCAGCTACAGAAAAGGAGTGCCTCGCGATTGTCTGGGCGATTAGGAAAATGCGGTGCTACCTCGAGGGCTATCGATTTGAGGTAGTTACAGATCACTTGGCGTTGAAGTGGCTTAATTCGATAGAGAGTCCCACGGGGAGGATCGCGAGGTGGGCATTGGAGCTGCAGCAGTTTCAATTCGACGTCCGCTATCGACGAGGGAAGCTGAATGTTGTGGCCGACGCACTCTCTCGACAACCTGTGGAAAGCTGCCAGCGAATGATGGAGGCCAATCCCCCTTGCAAATGGATAGCGAGGATGCGTGGGAGGATCAAGGAGGATCCAGAGAAGTTCAAAGATTACGTTGAGGAAAACGGGCAGCTGTACCGTAATCTTGGCCACCGGGTGGACGACGAAGACTACATTCCCTGGAAATTGTGCGTCCCAATTCACCAGCGGAAAAGAGTGCTGCAAGAATGTCATGACGCTCCCACAGCGGGGCATCAAGGCGTGAGGAAGACGGTTATGAGGTTGGCGCAAAGATACTACTGGCCGGGGATGTTCCGGGAAGCGGCTCTATATGTGAAGCGATGCGAGGAGTGCCAAAAGTTTAAGAGCGAGCAGCGCAAACCGGCGGGTCAGATGCTAACCAGGCAAGTAGCGGAACCCATGTCGATTCTGTGCGCGGACTTCGTAGGCCCCATGCCTCGATCGAAGCGCGGGAACACCATGTTGCTTGTGTTCCATGATGCGTTCGCCAAATGGGTGGAACTGGTGCCGTTGAAGAGGGCAACCACGGCGTTGCTGCAAGCGGCTTTTAGGGAGCGCATTTTGGCTCGATTCGGAGTCCCCAAGATGTTCGTCTGTGACAACGGCGCGCAGTTTGCAAGTAAGGGATTTCGGTCATACATGGAGTCTCTGGGGGTACGGCTACAGTTCACTGCCCCGTACTCCCCGCAAGAAAACCCGACTGAGAGGACCAATCGCACCGTAAAAACGATGATCGCCCAGTACATCGAGGGACATCAGAGTTCGTGGGATGTGCTACTACCAGAGATATCGTTAGCGATCAACTCTAGTGTCGCGGATTCTACTGGATTCACGCCTGCGTTCCTGATGATGGGTAGGGAGCCTCGCCTCCCGTCTACACTTTACGACGAGGTCACTCCCGGGTCGGCAACAAGGGAAGTCGACTTAGAAGCAAGGAAAGAGATGATGAAAGAAATCTTCGAAGTAGCCCGTAATAATTTGCAAAAGGCGTCAAAGGACCAAGGCAGGTATTACAATCTGCGCCGACGAGAGTGGAGACCCGCGCTAGGGTCGATGGTTCTGCTGCGGCAGCACCAGCTGTCCAGCGCAGCGGAGGGCTTCGCGGCGAAATTGGCGCCCAAGTTCGAGGGCCCCTACAGGGTCGTCCACTTTATCTCCCCCAACGTGGTGCGACTCGCTCGAGCGGGCGAACGAAGGAAGAGGGTGGCCAACCTTTCCCAGCTTAAGCCTTTCTACACTGAGGAGGAGGAGACCGGGGAGACGATGCTAAGAGAGGAAACAGGAGAGGAGAGAAGCGGAGTTTTGCAGTCGCCGACATCGCCGCACACGGTTCAAGGTGACGTCGGACGCCGGAGTCTATAATGTCACGGTGGCGGCCTAAGGAGCCGTGTTCGTCTCCTTAATTAAGTAAGGGGGGGGGTGTGAGGCGGCTCCCTAATCACCGCCTCACGAGGTTTTGATATGAAGAAAATGTTTTATGTTTATTTACAAATTTGGAACACTTAGTTTATTTGAATATTTAGTTTGATGAAAGATTTAGTTTATTTTGTAGCCATTAAGATTTAGAGTTAAGCTAGTAAATTAAGTAGGTTTAATTAGGGTTAGTTTTGTAGTTGGTAAGATTTAGCCGTAGTAGTTAGGGATTAAGTAAAAATTAGTTTGATATATTTTTAAGATTTGAATTCATATTTGAAAATGCCGCCCAAAGCGCTGATTTATCGGCGATCAGCGGCGCAACCCTGCGTGGAGAGTTGTGAGCGGAGAGTTGCGTCGCCGACACCGAGCGCTTTGGGCGAGCGCAAGAAAGATAGACGAAGGTAGTCGTTGGAGAGTCGGTTTCAAGAGGAGTCGTTGCCAAGTCGTGGGCGAGTGGTTGCCAAGTCGTGGGCGAGTGGTTGCCAAGTCGTTGGCGAGTCGGTTTTGGTTGAAAAGTGATCGAGGATTAAAAGGTCGGGTTGAAGTCGTTTTTTTAGAGAATTAATTTTTAAGTGCGTGGTGAATTGTAAAAGCGCGATTAGAGTAAGTGGCATCTCGAGTGAAAATTAAAGAAACGGAAAGAAAAGGTGAACTGACATTTTTTATTGAATTAAACGGCGGCCAGAGTAGAGTTCGACGGCAGCGAGGGAAGGAGAAGATCCAGAGACGAGGGAAGAAAAAGGAGGTGGTACACGTGAGTGGTGGTCCCCGTATTAGATTTCCCCCCCCTCTCCCGTTTCCCGGCCAATAACGTTAGATATTCCCCCCCCCCCCCTGGTGTCACACTATTTCAAAATTAAATAAATTTCTTGTGAGAGTACCCTGGGTAGACTGTGTCTACCCCAGCTGTAAAAATTACTACCTTACAGAATTGCGATTGATTTCTTGATTTTCTAGCTGTTACTGTAGTTTTGTCAGATGATGCTCTGTTATTACGTTATTATATTTTAGCGTGGGTGATAAAGGCGACGCGAGTTATGTTAGAGTAGCGGAGGTTCAAAGCCCCTTCAATGTTTTGTTTTTTTTTTTTTTTCATACATATTTCGTTTTTATTATAAAATAGATATTTTATTGGGAAGGTGCGAGCTTTAATAAAGGGTACTTAATACTTTTCATTTTCTTAATCGAACAATTTTATAAGTTTAAATTTGTTTCTTCTTAAATAGCCCTCATAGCATATACGCATATATGTATGTATGTATATAATGTATATACATATATACATACAGATACACATAATTCTGCACTGTAACGAACCTTCGGTTTATCCCGAGTCTAAGCTGGGCTAGTTTCAGCTGACTGTGAATTCGTTGCCAACAAATTTATTTGTTAAAGCCCCTGCGATAATTAATTAGTCTTTGTGATTTAGGTTTTATAGCGTAATTGTATATTCTCTTAAATAAGTATGAAATGTACACGTCACTTAAATTTATGCTGGCTCGCTGGTTTGCTTAGCGATGCACACCTAATGAGCGCTGGTTCAACGCACTCCGGCTGGGAGAGTGCTGTGCTAAACACGCTAGTTCACCGTAAGGATTCGAGAAACGCCAGGTTTTGGATCTGTAAACTCTGGCGGTTCGCCAGCTATGCAGATCTCTCCTACTATCTCACTCGCTCACAGCACAACACTAGCTTCGTTCACTCACAATCACTTCTCTCGCGCACGGCTACGCGACTCACTCAGATGTGCAGGCCTCGCTTGAGTCGTTGATATGCACCGATGTCCTGATCGGCGCCGCTGATGATCCGCAAGGATTCCCACTGGGTGTCCTTGCTGTTCCCATGATGTCCTTGCTGTTCCCACGATGTCCTGGGAGTCCTGATTAACACTCGCGTTGGCTTGACTTTGGCACTTTCTTCACTTTCACTTTGTATAAATTTCGACAGCCACACTCTCTAGTATCGTTTTCCTTTTTCCGCCACACTTTCTAGTATCGTTTTCGACCCCTCGTATGGAGCCGCTGGTGGGTGGCCTTTTATACCCCAGCCACAGGCCCTGCTTCGTGTGGTAACGGGGCCTGTTCGGCTCTGGAGCGGGGTCTTTCTGCCGTTATTGTCCATAGAAACGGTAAAGTGGCGTGATCTGGGTGACGCCACTTTCCCGCCAAATCACGTGGCCGCCTCTCATTGGCCGAAGTACCGTTGGCGCCCTACGAGTGAAAGTGTCAACTACTATCACTCGGCCCGAACGGCACCTCGGCTAACGGGTATAATAAAAACAAATAGTCGCAAGGGTAAGAGTGATGGCTTGATAGCATTAAATGCAAGAATATTCGGTACGGAATATATAATCAATGCGTTTGTATACAACAATATTGATTTCAATTATTGTTCATGAACATGCATGAACATAGAAATATGATAAGTAGAAACATACGCGCTATGCACTCGACAGCTAGCATAAAATAAATAACATATGTTTCAGGTGTGAGCTGTCAAACTAGGCATAAAATATGACCCTGACCCTTAGCGATTATAATACGTAAAAGACGAGCGCTGAGCATTACAAACTCAGCGATAGGATAAGAATAGCTAATAAGCCAACGCGGAGTCTTATAAACTACGCGATAAGATAATAATATGTAATAGACCAATGCCGAGCCTTACACACTCAGCAATAGACGCACTAGATTTACGGGTTGAAATTATGCATGAGTCTGGGTATATAAGCTAGGGCCCAGCAGAATAAAGAATCAATACGAAACTAAACACCATCATAGTCAAGTGTATTCGTTCATGGCCCTTCGATCTGTACCACAAGACTACTAAATATAAACAGTTGTAACAAGTGTATATTAAAAGTGAAAATTAATTTGTTAAATAAGAAAAGTGATTTCTTCTTTGGCTTACCAATCCACGCTGTGAGTCGAGGCACAGCAAGATCAACAAGGCAATCAAAACAAAAATACCTCCAACGGGTTAAACCAAAAAGTAAATCTATAAATAACAACAAACAAATATACAACAAACTACAACAACCGCAACAAGATGCTGTTGGACAAGACTTTTGAAATGCTAAAGCAGCAATCAGACTTGTATGACACCATTTTAAAGGCCATAGCTGACAAGGATACGTTAGCAGTCGTGAATAAGTTGGCAGAAAAGTTCACTGTCAATCACTCGGCGCTAATGAAACTCTGTATCCCAAGCAATCATCCGTATTTTATCCAGAATATATACGATGGATTGATGGAAAAAAATCAGGATCTACAAAGAGGCCCTGATGAAAGTCGAGACTACCGACCCCGATATGGACGCCGATAGACCATCTACTAGCAAGGATTGGTACATGCAAACTGAGGCACCCAGGGAACAGCGAACTTAAAAGGAAGTACTGTTTTCAAAAAGTGGTTCGGCCTCAAAGGAATATCTAGTAGAACTTGTGGACAAAAAAGCTCTAAAAGTAAGGAAAGAAATGGCAGAAGTGACTGCTATCCTGGAGAGCAACAACAGCGAAGAAGAAAAAAGTCCAGTCAGCGTTCGCAGACTTAGAGGCAAGATATGGATATTTGGCCGGCGACAGCGATGAAATAGAAGAACTGGAATGCAACGTCGATGAACTGTTAGATAAACTTGACAGAAAATTACACGACTTGCATATTAGAAAGGAAGACGTTCCAGAGCTACCAAAATCGGATCTTCCGCAATTCAATGGAAACCCCAAAGATTGGTCAACGTTCTTCGATATGTTCTCCGACATGATTCATAAAAGGAAAGATATCAGCGACGCAAGGAAGATGAACTACCTAAAATCATGCCTCAAAGGAGAAGCCCAAATGGTAGTGAGCCATTTGTTAAGTGGATCGTCTGCTAGCTACAATTCGGCGTGGGAAATTATATGTAAGCGCTATGAAAATAAGCGCAAGATATTCGCAAACGCCGTTAATCAGCTAGTGGACATGAAACTGCTGGAAAACAATGATGAAAGCAGGATCCGCCAATTCTTGGATACAGCAAATGAGAATATTCACATCGTTATAGAAGTAGCCCAAATTGGTAACGATGCTGATGTACTAATCGCTCAGATTTTGCTAAGAAGGTTCTCGACTGAAGTCCTACAACTTTACGAGCAACATGTAAAGAGGGCCAGAGAAATTCAATTCTTGAAGAATGTACTAGAGTTTATTGATCAATTATATAATTCAATAGACGCAGTACAAAAAAGGGCCGTTCAGACGCTTACTGAAGCAAAGAAAACGAGCTACAAAAGATGCCGTTTTTGCAAACTGGATAGCCACGATATTACAAGATGCTTAAAATTGCAAAAGGGATTTGGCATGCAAGTATTGCACCAAACCACACAACAATTTGCTTCACGAGGAAGCGAATAAAAACGAGACATTCAGCAGCAATTGTCTCAAAGAAAGCAACGGACAAGATACGTTGCTGGCAACTGCGCTCATACGGATTAAAAATAAATCCGGAAAATATGAGCAGCTAAGGGCCCTCATCGATGGAGGCTCTCAAAAAACGTTGATATCGGAAGAAGCCGCACAATAGCTAAATAATCAAAGGGGACGTGGAAGTACAAGGAATTTCGCAAAATACTGAAATTCTGAAAAACATCGTTTGCTTGACAATCAAGCCCAGAATGACAAGCAAATTCTTAACTACAACGCAGGCACTTGTTATGCCAAAACTTCAGAGAGCTCTACCGAGCAAGAAAATTGCCATAGATGTCAATAAAGACTGGATGGGCTGCGAGCTAGCGGACCCACACTTCAACGAGCCCAGCAGAATCGATGTTGTCATCGGTGTTGATTTGCTTCCCTTAATAATGTTGGGAAACGTTAAAAAAGTCAACGAAACACTGGGACAGAAAACTGAACTTGGATGGATTGTTTCTGGCAACATAGCTAGACCATCAAACAACAAGGTGATCAGCGCAACCACAACGATATGCCTGGATGACCTCGAACGCTTCTGGGAGCTCGAAAGTAACTCAAGCGATTCGGAAGAAAACAATGATTGCGAGAAAAAATTCCAGGAAACAACCACAAGGGATGAAGAAGGCCGACTAGTAGTATCCATACCATTCAAAAAAGCCCGCGAGCTAGGAAACTCGCGCAAACAGGCTATGGTCCGACTAATGCAAATGGAGAAAAAATTCAAAAAGCATCCACAAATATTCACGGAATATAAGGAATTCATGGAGCAATACCTGAAGCTTGGTCATATGGAATCTGTAGACACAATTGGCAAAGGCAAATACTATATGCCACATCAAGCTGTAATCAGCAAAAACCTCTAATGGATTAAGTCTTAATGATGTGATGCTAGTCGGGCCCAAAATACAAAAGGATATCTTCGATATTTTAATCAAATGGCGACAATGGAAGTATGTGATGACAGCCGACATCGAGAAAATGTACCGCCAAATTAAGGTCGCCAAAGCTGATCAGGAATATCAGTACATCCTCTGGAGAGATGACCCAAAAATGCCAATAAAGGAGTAAAAGTTAACTACAGTGACATACGGGACATCGGCCGCACCATTCTTAGCTGTACGCTGTCTTCAGGAATTAGCAAACCAAGACTGCCAAGGAAACAATCAGCTAATGAGAACGATAAAAGAAGATTTCTACATGGACGACCTCATTACTGGTGGCGACTCGATAGAGGACTGCATCAACACTCAAACAGCACTCTTGAGTATCATGGAAAAGGCAGGCGAAAAGCAAAGTAAACCCAATAAAAAACAAGAAGACAATTCCCAAACTAGAGCTATGTGCAGCTCATTTACTATGCAAACTATTAGCAAAAATTCAAGCAATAGTAAGAAATGATATCAAAACGATAGCATGGAGTGATTCACAAATAGCAGCATGCGACATATGGTGGAAAGGGCCTGAGTGGTTGACAAAAGAACCACATCAGTGGCCACAATTTGAAGAGCCAGAAACTGTTATAGTAGCAACTATAACAACAAAGGAAAACTACCTGAATCCACTATTAACAAGGTTCTCGTCAATAAATAAGTTAACAAGTGTGATGGCCTACATATTACGCTTTATTGCTAAATCAAGGGGAAAGAGGCATCAGCCGACACACCTAACTGTCGAAGAACTAAAGCCAGCCAAAACACTCGTCGTAAAAGTGCAGCAATAGCTTGATTTTGGACATGAAATAAACTTACTCAAAGCAGGAAAACCTCTGGAAGCTAAGAGTAAAATACAAGCGCTCAACCCGTTTCTGGATGCTAATGGAGTCTTACGTGTGGGGGG
Organism: Drosophila mulleri; assembly: GCA_035047565.1. Taxonomy (NCBI): domain Eukaryota; kingdom Metazoa; phylum Arthropoda; class Insecta; order Diptera; family Drosophilidae; genus Drosophila; species Drosophila mulleri. The sequence continues at coordinate 607,255 of JAWNPK010000051.1, read as the reverse complement.
CCGTCTCCAAAGTGCGTTGGTGCCATATAATGTCAAACACCCAATTGTAGTTGGAAAATCACACATTTCTTGGCTAATCATAAAAAACGCACAGAAGGAAACCATACATGGCGGACTGAAGCTAATGAGAAACCTTATTCAAAGACAATTCTGGATTGTCGGCTTACGGAACACACTTAAGAAATACTTAGGAGAATGCGTTACCTGCATCAGGTACAAACAGGAAATGACCACTCAGTTAATGGGAAACTTACCAGTGTATCGAGTAACAGGCGATTACCCGTTCCAAAACACTGGTATTGATTACGCTGGACCTTTCCAAATTAGATGTTCCAAAGGAAGAGGCCAAAAGTCATACAAAGGGTACATATGCCTATTTGTATGCATGGCCACAAAGGCTCTACATCTTGAAGCTGTCAGATAAGTTTTTAGAAGCTTTACACCGATTTTTTGCTGCGCTCTTGTTGTGCCTCGGCTTTTTCGAGGGAGTTTTCCTCTGCTCAGTGGCAACTTCCCTCGACCGCTTAGGCGTATTACTATCTGCTGTAGCACTAACACTCGCTGTTTTAGCTTTCTCAGCTACCTTGACTGGCATAGTCTGCACCTCGCAGTCTCTGACCGATCGGTTGCAGAACGCTTCGGCCGTCTTGTGGAGACTGACCAGCCTAGCCAGCTCCTCTCTCATTAGGGCATTTATATGCCGCTGCCCCCCAAATAGGGCAGACAAACCCTCTAGTGTAGCTCCTATTTGAGCTAACGCATCTTTCAAAGACTTGGGTGTCTGACACTCAGCCACTGGGGACCGCTGCGGCAACGCCCTCTGTTGTTGCTGCGGCGATCGCTGCAACGAGGAACGGCGCGCGAAAGCTTGCAGCTCCTCCTCCATCATGGCATCCATTGGGCTCCGACTACCACGGCGTGAAGCCTGTAGTGGGCACTGCCTAATAATATAATTTGAGCTTAGAGACCGCAGTAACTTAAACTCAACTAAACTAAAGCGGGAGCCCGAAAGTATGCACTACTTTTAATACCTGCTATTCCACACCAGCAGCTAGGTTGCTGTCTTTGCTAAGGCTTAGCAACTCACCAACGTTAGTGAGCAGCTGATTGCCCGATGCAATTTCCAGCACTACTAACAGCTTTTTAGAGTGAATGCACCTGATTTTTATTATTGCGCAAGTGTGACGCCTAAAGTAACAAAACTTTGCGCGCTCAGAAAAGACAAGGAAAGGAAAGAAGCCCTGATGCCAAAACAATGACGCTATCGCCCCCTCTCTCTTGCACCACCGAATTCTACCGCTTGGGAATTCCACGAACCGCCGCGCAGTAAGTCTCTGGTAGTTTTTTGAGGTCGCTGGGTACGCCGCGTCCACAGCAAACACGTTGACTTCAGTTCTTTCCACTTTCAGAGGGGAAAACACAGTTCAAGCTATTGTCCACGATGGATCACGATGACATCGACCGCACTCCGTGAAAACGCAACTCGAACTCCGTGCGATCCTATGTGTGTCTATGTATGTCTGTTTGCGTGTGTATGTGTGTGTTTATGTAAGCAGAGAGACGCTAAAAATTATTGAAATGGCTGTTGCTTGAAGGGTTCAGGGGATCTCGTAGTCGAGCAGTCCCGACTAGAGCTTTCTTACTTGTACTTTTATGGTTATCTTTTGACAAATGTTTAATCTCCACTAAATTATAATTTATAAGTGTGACATTTGAGCCAGGATCATAAATACACCTGCATTCAGTTTTGCCATTTAGTACTACTTTAACTTCAGTTTTTGGATCTTTAGTAGTGTCAATTTGCAATACTGAGTTTATTCTTTTATTTGATTCAGTACATTGACCAAAGCGACCACAAATCAAGACGCTTACTCAACAATATCAAAAAAAAAAAACAAAAACGACAACACCAACTCCAATCGATCACACCATCCCTACCCATATCTTACCACGATCTACTAATAAAGCACCCAAGGACCTCAATGATAAGCGCACCACACCAAGTTCATCGTAAGGAAGACATGGAAATGGACGTAGACGACCTCGCCAACACCAAAACCTAGCAAGCGAAAAAACAAATGACCTTAAATTAAGAATATTCCCTAAAGAAAACAAGTAAGAAAGCTCTAGTCGAGACTGCTCGACTAGGAAATCTCCTGAACCCTTCGGAGAACTGATATTTCAATAATTCTTCGCGTCTTTCTGCTTACAAAACACACACATAGACACACATAGGCGCGAGTTATCGCCAACGTCGCCCCCTCCGAAACCCGCTCGTACTATTCTGACCTGACCAACAATGTCATCGAACTCTTACATTGTTGACTGCTCCACTTAAAGCACTTGACAATATTTAGCTGATGTAACAGAAATCGAACTAAAGATTTGATGTAAACAATTTCTGAATCTGGCACTCGACATCCGGCAACGCACCGAATCAGCGGTCCCACATTACATAGCCCTTAGATTTATACATAATGTACTTTACTATACATAGCCTCTGCGTAGGCTTATATAAAGCAAGATTGAATAAACCACACTTCACTTTGGACCGAACTCACAGAAAGAACGGTCGTGTTTTATTCAAGTGTTTTTCCCAGTTCAAGTGTGTAAAGAAGTTATTTCTTGGCGGGGGTACAAATGTCAGTCTTCCCCAGAGTCACTTACAAGAAATTTGTAAATTTGCCGAGACCACGGAATGAGAGCGGATAGTGGGCCGAAATGGCCGAGCTATCCGTGTACCAATATACCTTACTAGAGAAACTACAGTTGGAATGGGGTGGCCTGGGAACGCTGCGGTCCAGCTCTGGCGTATAACGCTCAGAAGCGGGATAGCAGTGCCTGCCGTGTGCTACCTAGTGTGCGTGGATCCCCACCTCGACTCGGCTCTGGCGTATAACGCTCAGAGCAGCGTCGCGTTGCACCCGCTATGTGCTGGGGCGCCACTCTTGGTATTCTCGAGATCCGATAGCCAGTCCTCGAAAACCATAACCGACTTCTGTTTCGACCCAGCTATGGTGTATAACACTCAGAGCTGGATCGCACTGCACCCACTATGTCTATGGTCACTATGGTCGGATGCCACGAAGTCCTAGCGCTAGCCTGTCTCACACCCAGCCAAACTGACTGTCGCTACGATTCAACTCCGGTATATCACACTCGGCTTTGAGTCGCGTGACCAATTCAGCGGGCTGTAGCGAGACACCTGTGACGAGAAGAGCCCCTCTGCCTAGCACACAGCCAAGCTGACCATCGCCACAATTCAACTCTGGTGTATAACACTCAGGTTTGTATCGTGCGATCAGTGCTGCGGGCTATGGCGAGACGCTTGTATCCCAGAGAGCCAATCTCGAGAGCATAAGAGCCGGTGGCCGCCCAGAACCAGCTCTGGTGTATAACACTCAGAGTCTCGTGTGTTGGCCACCGCGCATTCAACCTCGAAACCAGCAACTCTGGCCCACTTCACGATATTTCACATTCACTTGGAATATTATTAAGCCTTCATTTAATTCACTTCACTAATAATAACCTAGCATAGCATTGATCCGGCACTCGCCCTTACTAAGAAAAGAAAACACGTATCCTATGAAAAGTACCTGGCCGTCATGTCAAAGTCGTTGTGTTCCGTGTGTACGTCTTTCCGCTTCCAGAGTCCAAGTTCCAGTCCCCCAGTTCAAATTTTGCAATTAGCGCTGAGCCTCCAGCTTAGAACGCTGCAGCTTTTAATTCAGCTTGGCGCGGCGTCGCTGCTTCGATCTGCGTCCTATTGTGCGAGAGCACCTTACTCTTAGCGTCGCTCTGCACTCTTAACTCTGCACCGCTGCATTGCGTGGTATGCGTATGCATTGCTAAAGCTTTTGCTCTTTGCGCCGCTGTGTTGTCGTATGTGCTTTGCCACGCGCTCTTTTGTTTTGGCTGCGCTGCTGTGCAGAAAAGAGAAGCGCCGTTAGATTTCTTTTCGTTGTCGTCCGATGCTGCGCTGTTTCGTTTTAGTGCTCGCCGTTGTTGTTGTTGTCTCTATGCTGCACTGTGTGAATTGCCCGTCGATGTAGACTGTACTCGGTTGATCGCAGTTAGATCTCTCCGTGTCGTTTTCTGTCGCTGTCCGATTTATCGTTGTTGTTGTCCGTTGCTTGCCTTGTTAATGTTGTTGTTACTATGTTCAATTGCGTAGCCTGCGAGCAATGCAAGTTGTGCGTTTGCTGAGCGCCGTTAATCTTACTCTGTTGCGTTTTCTGTCCTCGTCCGTTGTGCCATTGCGTCTGTCTGCTGTTGCGTTGCCCTGTTACTACCCTACACTATAAGAATAAAATGGGTATATCTACTTTGCTTAAATTACGACTTCATGATTTTCTCTTAATTCTAACAAGTGTACTTAAAACTATTGTATTACTGGGGCGTACAAAAACTATTGTATTACTGGGGCGTACCTACCTGGTACGAGTGCCTTTTAACCTACTACACTGTTCAGTTGGCCCCCTTAAACTACTCCTGCATCCTGGTCCTGGCTCTGACTTTCCTCGTCCACGGATTACTCATGGCTCATTTAGGTTGTACTTTTTTTTCTTCTTTTCCTCGTTGCTGGTAGTTGTAGTAGGAGTAGTAGGAGTCTACGCGGCTTCCAATTTGATGACACTTCGACTGAGCTGCGTCAATTCGAAGTCAGATCGATGAAGCGCGGTCGTCGCTTACCAGCAGCTATATTTTGCGTTGATATGCTGTCATTGTCAGTAGGTTTCTCAAACATGTTGGCCAAATGCTTTGCCTGGGCATTCGTCGACTCCGGCTGTTGTCGTTGATGCTCTACCACATCCGCGTAGACGAAACTTTCCGTACATGGCTTTGCTTTATCTGCTAGCGGCCTGCTAGCTACCGATATCCTACATGTCCTGCATTCCATAATACGTCTTAACTCGGGTTCGGCATTGGGCGTCGATTTCGTCCCAACGTCGTCATCCCCGCAACGATACACTACCGATTCATCCACTACCGGTATCCCGGCGTTTCTGCGTTCTACCTCGGCAATGGGCTTTATTTCCAACGTATCGCTCTTATCGCAGCCGTCAGGTTTTGCTGGTTTGTCCACTTCTGAATGTAGGACGAGAGGTGGGCTCGTAGCCACCTCAGCCAGCGTGAGCTGTGACGATCTGGTTGACCTCCCGCGCGGTCTCCTCCGCCTGTGCGACCTTTGTACGTGTGTCCTCTGCCTGGTTCGCCTCCGCCATATCCATCCGTGAGCGGAGGCGCGAGCCGTTTCCCGACTGAGGAGCGCTTCTGAAGGGGTTAATGTGTCCATTCGGTGTGTGGGCCGCTAGAAAAACCCTCTTAGGTGGTTCTCTTTGGGCCTCTGATTCCCGTAGCTCCTCGTAAGTGACTGCCAACCGTGTCAGTTCTGTCATTGTTCGGCACTCGTCTGGATTGTCGGCTTACGGAACACACTTAAGAAATACTTAGGAGAATGCGTTACCTGCATCAGGTACAAACAGGAAATGACCACTCAGTTAATGGGAAACTTACCAGTGTATCGAGTAACAGGCGATTACCCGTTCCAAAACACTGGTATTGATTACGCTGGACCTTTCCAAATTAGATGTTCCAAAGGAAGAGGCCAAAAGTCATACAAAGGGTACATATGCCTATTTGTATGCATGGCCACAAAGGCTCTACATCTTGAAGCTGTCAGATAAGTTTTTAGAAGCTTTACACCGATTTTTTGCTGCGCTCTTGTTGTGCCTCGGCTTTTTCGAGGGAGTTTTCCTCTGCTCAGTGGCAACTTCCCTCGACCGCTTAGGCGTATTACTATCTGCTGTAGCACTAACACTCGCTGTTTTAGCTTTCTCAGCTACCTTGACTGGCATAGTCTGCACCTCGCAGTCTCTGACCGATCGGTTGCAGAACGCTTCGGCCGTCTTGTGGAGACTGACCAGCCTAGCCAGCTCCTCTCTCATTAGGGCATTTATATGCCGCTGCCCCCCAAATAGGGCAGACAAACCCTCTAGTGTAGCTCCTATTTGAGCTAACGCATCTTTCAAAGACTTGGGTGTCTGACACTCAGCCACTGGGGACCGCTGCGGCAACGCCCTCTGTTGTTGCTGCGGCGATCGCTGCAACGAGGAACGGCGCGCGAAAGCTTGCAGCTCCTCCTCCATCATGGCATCCATTGGGCTCCGACTACCACGGCGTGAAGCCTGTAGTGGGCACTGCCTAATAATATAATTTGAGCTTAGAGACCGCAGTAACTTAAACTCAACTAAACTAAAGCGGGAGCCCGAAAGTATGCACTACTTTTAATACCTGCTATTCCACACCAGCAGCTAGGTTGCTGTCTTTGCTAAGGCTTAGCAACTCACCAACGTTAGTGAGCAGCTGATTGCCCGATGCAATTTCCAGCACTACTAACAGCTTTTAGAGTGAATGCACCTGATTTTTATTATTGCGCAAGTGTGACGCCTAAAGTAACAAAACTTTGCGCGCTCAGAAAAGACAAGGAAAGGAAAGAAGCCCTGATGCCAAAACAATGACGCTATCGCCCCCCTCTCTTGCACCACCGAATTCTACCGCTTGGGAATTCCACGAACCGCCGCGCAGTAAGTCTCTGGTAGTTTTTTGAGGTCGCTGGGTACGCCGCGTCCACAGCAAACACGTTGACTTCAGTTCTTTCCACTTTCAGAGGGGAAAACACAGTTCAAGCTATTGTCCACGATGGATCACGATGACATCGACCGCACTCCGTGAAAACGCAACTCGAACTCCGTGCGATCCTATGTGTGTCTATGTATGTCTGTTTGCGTGTGTATGTGTGTGTTTATGTAAGCAGAGAGACGCTAAAAATTATTGAAATGGCTGTTGCTTGAAGGGTTCAGGGGATCTCGTAGTCGAGCAGTCCCGACTAGAGCTTTCTTACTTGTACTTTTATGGTTATCTTTTGACAAATGTTTAATCTCCACTAAATTATAATTTATAAGTGTGACATTTGAGCCAGGATCATAAATACACCTGCATTCAGTTTTGCCATTTAGTACTACTTTAACTTCAGTTTTTGGATCTTTAGTAGTGTCAATTTGCAATACTGAGTTTATTCTTTTATTTGATTCAGTACATTGACCAAAGCGACCACAAATCAAGACGCTTACTCAACAATATCAAAAAAAAACAAGTAAGAAAGCTCTAGTCGACACTGCTCGACTACGAGATACCCTGAACCCTCCGAGCAACAGCCATTTCAATAATTTTTAGTGTCATTCAGCTTAAACAA